>CM062807.1:1224349237-1224947315 GCA_031772625.1 Pinus tabuliformis
CAGAAGCCATGCATAGTGGAACAATTTTCCCTATTCCTGAGCTTCACGGCAATTCTCTGAAAATTCCTTGCAGAGGAACTTGGACCACTTGAACTAGAGCCCCTTCGCGCACTGTTCAACAAGTTCTACCATCAACACAGTTACCTCATCCGCACAGCACTTGTGCATCACCTTACCTGGTAGAATTTGGGTTGCCACCTGTACTGCTTTATCATTGATGCTAGAGATGGTGTAGCCCCTCTTCTTCTTTTCCAGTTTATACTTCTTCTTCATGGCCTCCGCAGTGGCCAAATCACTGTTGTTTCCCTTCGAGATATCTGCGGGGTCCTCTCCTTTACATGGCAGCCGGGTGATGTGGTGAATCAAATGCTCCGTGATGGGGATGGGCTCCTCTAGCACCAAGAAGAGGAGCTTCCTGATGACAAATATCGCTACTGGGGTGCAGTGAAAATGCGGCACCCAAAGCAGATTTAGTAGCCCTGCCTTTTCCACTCTACGCAACCACTTTCGCGGCTCTAATTTGGTTACCCCCGCCACGGTGTTTTGTATGGACTTCATGAGATGTGCGGTCTCAAGGTAAGGGAAGTTCTCGTGGTTAGCAAGGTCCCAATCTTCAAATTTCAAGCTTCGCACCCTTCCTAGGTGTGGGCCTTCGAAAATTATGTCATCTGGGGGGAGTGGCATCTGGAGAGCACTCTTGCTCATGTCAAGATCCTTAGGTACTTTCGCCTTCCCTTTCCGCGAGGGGATATAGGCAGTCAGCTTTATTAGAGGGTGCGCAAGCTCAGTTTCTACCTCCATGCCCTCATCCTCATCTTCCTCAATGATGAGGTCCTCTAGGTCTTCCTCATTGGTTTCTATGTTAACAACTTTCCCTTTCACCTCCATCGTTAGCCTAGTGCGCAGTGGGTTTCGTAGGGACACATGTACAAGAACCATTGCTTGTTTGTCCTTCTTTGGTCTTGGCGTGCGCAATGATTTCGGGATTTCTGCCACAATATCGGTGCCTTTCGGGGCATCCCCCATAGTTAGGGCCTGCGCGGCCTCCTCGGTAGTCACCTCTGTCATCTCCATAACTTCCTCAGCTGTTGCCATCGTGTCCATCCAGAAATATATCACTCACGAACTCAGGGGCTCAATCAATGCTCGACACAACACAAATAGGGCTCTGCTCAATAGCTCAATTCGCAAATGACCAAGTGTTGTTTACTGGGCAGTGCTTTGTAATTTATAGTGCCTTTTGAATTTAAAATCGACCCTTCCCCCCAGATCTGGTTCATTAATTCTCCCTTGGCAGTATATTTTCACAAATCTTGCCCATAAATCACATCTTAAGTTCTTTCTGCCCGCTCCATTTGGTCTCAAGTCAAAGATCACATCGTGAATAGTGACTTTAACAGTCACTTTCTGGCCAACCCGCGCTATAGTGCATCCCCCTTTGCGTGAACATGAACCCTGTGACTCTTTGTTTTTGTGCACAACTCTAACATTGCACAGCTCCCAGGTAGAATATTTTATAGTCCCATGCCTCCTTTCAACTGCCTGGAGTGCTAAGACTATGCTTCCCTCTACTAGTCAGGTGGTTGTGCCACCTGTATATGATTTCTTCCAGTCATCCATCATTCTTCCTGGAAAATACCCACCTTTTACCGTTAGTGGCGATGTCACACACCTTATCATCTGCAGCATGTCACCCTGGTTAATTCGCTTAGTAATATGCGGTCCATGCCAAGGCATTAAACTAATCAATTCACAGTGGTAGTTCTCAAACTTGTCAGTGTGATCATGCACATCCTATCTCATCACCTTGGTTTACTTATCAAGAAAATCTGCCTTTATCCCGTCCTCCAGCTTCTTAACTTCCACTTTCACCAGAGTGCTTTTCTTCCTTAATCGTTGATCTCGAATGTATCCAGGACAAAGAATTAAAGGTATTACAAACTCATGTGCATGGATGTGCCTATGTTACTTTATGCAACGGATCGACAAGATTGCGAAATACATAGACACTAAAGCAGTTAGAGAAAATATAACAGGCAAAAATATAAACACAACAAGTTTAATAAGGAGTTCACCCAAAACTCCTGGGCTACGTCTCCTGGTCCAGCCTTTAGTGGTGGCCTCTCTATTATGTTTTCAAAGCAAAGTTTTACAACACTAAGCCAAATTTGAGTCTCACTCAACATATATAAATCAGTAGGACTGGACTTGGATCCCCCAAGTCTCTGGAGTACACAGACTCTCCTTACTGAAACTCGACCTCTATTGGTCACAGTAGTATGAGTCCAATCTGAGACTCATACATGACAAGCTATATATAGAGGAGTTTGCTTGAACCTCTCAAGCCTTCTCTGGAGTACACAGACTCGTTGACTCTCTCTGGCTCTGTCTAGCTCGATGCTACCCCCAGGCCAGCTCGGCTTCTTCTCTCTGTTCTCTGCTCTTGGCTTTCTTCCTTCACTAACTCTCTTGCTTACTCTATCTTTGTTAGTTCGTGGCTTTAAATCCATTCTTCTTTCTAACTATTCATTTCCACTTCCTGACGTTCTAGTTCTCCTGCCTCTTATTCATTTGAATTCCTTTGTTTTGCATCATCATCACTGTGTAACGCCTCATAGGGAGTTGGCCACCTGTTTCATAATGAACTGAGTGTCAGTTCTCTTGGAAATGTTTGAACGGTCGTTATTTCCGTTTAACTCCTAGATTTCCCACGAATATGATTCCTCTGTCAACTCATCGTTCATGCCAGACTTCAAACTTTATACAACTTGGCCTGTTTACACCGTCGAATCTGGTCATCCATTAGATCGCATGTCTGTCGTCGATTTGGAGCCTCCAGATCCTATGGTAACCGTCCATATCGGGTGGGTAAGTTGCATGATGTTTACCTGTCCGATGTGAGTGGTTTTCTCTCTCTTCCGTCGAACACGTGGCACCCATTGTGTGGCCTTGGGCGGGACTCAGTTGAAACCACTTACAACTCAAAGCCCTTCCGATATCCTATCGGTTTTTTCTGTGGGACCCGCCTCTGACAGAATCGGTGAATTCTGTACGGTTTTTGACTTTTCGAGTCTGGATCGCTCGGGGCTTTTCCTTCACTGAAGGGTTTTCCCGACGATATGCGATTAGTGACTTCCCCCATTTTTTTGTTTCGTGACAACGTGCATTACCATGGGCTAACGGTCTACGCGCTTGACCGATGGTCCTAGTTGCTCGGTGTTGCTCACAAATTACAACTATTCGAGGATACTTCTGATAAGCTCGACCTTTGTAAGACTTTGAAACTTTGGCATGAATTTTACAAAGTTATGAAAACTTAGAGAGTTCTTTTAGGATCCGTTTCGGATCACAGCCTTCCCATTGGAAAATATTTTGGACCACCAAAAGTTTTTTTTTAAGCACCAATCAAATGAGGATATTGTTTCCTCGCATGCTCAATTTCTACCCATCGGGCACTGCTTGGTTTTGAACCTTTGAGTCCAATCCTTAGGTACTCAACATCTCCTCTACACGTATTTCTCACCTTCCTATCAAGGACTGTATCTTCCTACAACTCATTGAGACATTCAGGTAACAGATCATCAATAGAAGGTAATTGACTCTGCTCTTCGAGATCTTCAATTAACAAAGGTTCAAATAGTCTCAAGATGTCTGCATTAACAACTGAGTAGATGTTCATGTAAGATAGTAAATTAAGGCGAAAAGAATTCTCACCAATTTTCTCAAGTATCTTGAAGGGTCCATACCTTATTGGCTTTAGCTTCTTACCTTCACCTTGCATTCTATCCTTACTGATATACAGCCAAACTTGATCACCAACTTGGAAACTATGCTCAATCCGATGCTTATAATGCCTTGCCTTATACTTGGCTTGGCTCTTTTCCAGCTGTTCCTGTACTACCTGGTGAATCTCTTGGACTTGTTCAATGAACTTGGTTTCCTTGTCCACATCACTGTGTCCATCAACTGATATGTCCTTACCAAATACAAAATCCAAGGGAGACCTTGGTGTGAAACCGAAACAGGTGTCAAAAGGAGATCTCTCTGTAGAATAATGTTTAACTCGGTTGTAAGCATGCTGCACATAACACAAATGTTCATCCCAAAGCTTGGGATGCTTACTGCAATAGCCTTTGAGCAACTAGATCACTGTCTTGTTGACCACTTCTGTTTGGCCATCTGTTTGCGGATGAAAAGTCGTGCTCTTCTTTAGTCTGGTGTCCATTAATTCCCATAGACTCAACCAAAATTTCCCAAAAAATCAGGAATCTCGATCAGATATAATGGAAGTGGGTAATCAAGAATGAACCCATACATGCTGAAAGAACAACTTGGCAGTTTGTTCAGCTGTAATCTATTTGTTACAAGGTATTAAAATACACATTTTTCTAAACCTATCCACAACAACATATAAATACTCATGACCTTTTCTAGATTTAGGCAATCCTCCAACGAAGTCTATGGAAACACTTTCCCAAGGATGAGAGGGTACTGGCAGTGGAGTGTACAAGCCTAGTTTTATATTGGTGGGCTTGCTTTTAGCACACATGGTACACCCTCTTACATATACAGAAACGGTTTCATTCATTTTTGGCCAGTAACAAAATCTTTGCAATTGTGCAACTGTTTTACTTACACCCAAGTGACCTGATATTAGAGAAGTGTGTGCTTCTCAAATTATGTTTACTCTTTCAGTTTGTGGAATGCATAAATTTCCAAAATGATACAAGAGTTGGTCCTTTATGTGATAATCCAATTCTTCTACTTGTTTGTCATGACTTAAAGTTGCATATACATCTTTAAAATCTATATCTTGAGCATACTGTTCAATGTAGCTTTCATGCAATACTGAATTATGCTTAAGTATAGTAGATGCATTTATTATTGGTCTATACAACATATCTGCAGCTTTATTGTGTATGCCCTTTTTATATCTGATGACAAGATGAAACTGTTGTAGAAAACCCATCCACCTATAGTGTCTTGATTTCTGTAACTTAGTTTGTGAGTGTAAATATTGAAGTGGTTGATGTTGAATATGTATAACTGTCTCTTTGCCCATTAAATAATGTTTCCACTTTTTCACACTCTGTACTAATGCATACAATGATTTATCATATGTGGGATAATTTACTACTATAGAATTAAATGTCTCAAAATGATAACATATGGGTTTACCATGCTGCATCAACACTACTCCCATGGCATAGTCACTGGCATCCGTTTCAATCTCAAATGGTCTTTGAAGATCAAGCAGTGCTAGTACTGGTGTTGTACTAATCTTTTCTTTCAAGGTGTTGAAGGCTTTCTGTTGTTTGCCTCCCCACTGAAACACCTTGTTCAATCCTGTTAAAGCATGTACGGGAGATGCAATTAAGGAAAAGTTAGAAATGAACTTTCTCCAATATTGTTCTACTCCTAAGAAGCTTCTAACTTCTGTAGCAAATTTGGGTTTAGGCCGGTTTACAATGATTGCAACCTTAGAGGGATCTATCTTCAATTCACCACCCCCTACAATATGACCCAAATAATTCAAAGATGTTTTGCCAAATTCACATTTTGAGATCTTAACATGCAAATATTCTCTTTTCAAAACATCTAGTGTCTGCTTTACATGCTTCAAATGTTCTTCCCTTGTTTTTCTAAATACAAGAATATCATCCAAATATACAATTACAAAATCATCAATAAAAGGTCTGAGTACATCATTCATTACTCTCATGAAAGTAGCAAGAGAATTAGTTAAGCCAAAATGCATAACTAACCACTCATACAATCCCTGCTTCGTTTTGAAAGCAGTCTTCCATGCATCTTGCTCTGCAACTCTGACCTGATGATAGCCACTATGCAAGTCCAACTTGGAAAAATAAATAGCTTCTTTCAACTGATCTAATAGATCATCTATGCGAGGAAGAGGATAACGATTCTTGATCATTATTTTATTCAGTGCTTGGTAATCAATGCACATTCTCCATGAGCCATATTTCATTCTCACCAAGACAATTGGAGACCCACATGGTGATGTGCTAGGTCTTATGAACCCTTTCTTGAGCAGCTCCTATACCCGCTTCTTGATTTCTACATTCTCTAAAGTGGACAACCTGTACATTCTGATGTTAGGCAATGGAGCATATTGCTGCAAATTAATATCATGTACTATTTCGTTTGTGGGTGGCAGACCTTTAGGTTCTTGAAATAGTATATCATATTCTGAAACAACTTTTTCTAAATCAGCTTGTTGTTTAGCATTAAAACCCTCAAATATACTGGTTTTATCAGGTTTCTTTTCCTTTACAACCATTAATAAAAATTGTTTACATGAATTTACAATTCTTTTCATCTACTTTGAGTTTATGAGAGTATAATTATTTTTGAGTTTATGATCTCTTACAAAATATTCAACTCCATCTTTAACGAGTTGATACTTGTTCTCAGTTCTATAGAAAATGGCTTTCCTGTCATACAAGTAAGCACTTCCTAAAACAATTCCACATATATCCAAAGGAATTATATCTAACTCGACCTCATCTACAAATGTTGACCCAAAAGAAAACTTAAGTTTACATTGTCTAGTCACTTGTAGCTGTGCTTTATCACATAACCAACCTAATGGATATGGTTTCTTATGAGGTGTGGTTAGTAATCCTAGCTTCTTTACAATTTCTTCAGAAATTAAATTTACTTGTGAGCCACTATCAAACAAAGTATCAATCTTTTGATGTTTGGAAATAACTCGAATATGAAAAAGCTCATGCCTTTTCCTCTCATTTTCTTCATTATCAGTAGATTGTGTAGAATTACTAGTAGATGCTTCAGAATTCTTGCCTTTAATACCTGTGGCTGCGATCATTGTTTCATCCCTTGAGTCTAACCCCAAAATTTTTTGAATAGCTACAACAGTTTTCTTCTTCTTGCCATCGAACTTCTTGGGTTTCAGCTCCGGATGCAAAATCTAGCAGTGTTCATCATCATGCCCATCCTTCTTGCAATGAGTGCACGAAGGTTTGGTCTTTTGTATAGTATTTGTCTTCCTCTATTTCCATTTTTGTTTTCTCTTTTCCTTATTCTTGCTTGCAGTGGGTTTGGATGATCCCCCAACTTCTGGGTTCACATACTTGCCTCTAGCTTCTATATGTGTAGCCTGAACAGATACCTCATCTTGCTAGTGGGATTAAACATGAGAATGGTGTGCTTTAAATAGCTATGTAGACCACCTATATACTTCAATAAAGTTTCAGGCAAGTCTAAAGAAATTCCTAGAATCAAAGCTCTTTTCCTAAATTCTTGAGTGTAGCCTTGTACACTTTGCCCTTTTAATTGGTGAAAAGTTTGCCAGATCATCATGGCTTACTGCATATATGCTAGTGGATATAATTGCTTTTTAATTGCAGAAACAAATTCACCCCAGACAAAAAGAATTTTACCATGTTTCTTCAAGTCAGCTTGTGTCTCGCCTTCCCACCATACCAGGGAAGTGCCTCCCAGGCGTAGGTTGGCCAGCTGAATCTTGATATTGTCTGAATTAATATTCTATACTCTGCAATACACATCAATCTGTCTGATCTAGTTATCTAGCTTCTCTGCATTCAACTCTCCATCATAAATAGGCAAATTCAATTTAACATCTAATTTAATCAAAGATGCTTTCCTTTTATTTTCAGGACTTTCAGGAGGAGTGGGTAGTTTTTCTTCTTTTCCTTTGCCTTTAGAATGGTCATGGAAGAAAGATTCTTCTGCTCCTTTATCTTGTTGGGTGTTTGATGAATCTTCATCTTTACCTTTCTTAAATTTTTTATACATTTCTTCTACCATGGCTCTCATGGTCATGAGGCTATTCAGGAACTGAGGGTCCGACCCTAGGGGACCTTCTTCTGACATTTTCCTCCTAGTATAGACTCTTCCTATTTCCGGGTTAGCTTCAACCAACTCTCCTTCTCATTATTTAAGCTTTGATCTAGTTAGCATTCAACAATAAATCCAATACAATCTTGTCTAACCTTAATAATCTAGTTGCTCTGATACCACTTGATCTAGAATTTATCTAGGACAAAGAATTAAAGGTATTACAGACTCATGTACATGGATGTGCCTATGTTACTTTATGCAATAGATCGATAAGATTACGAAATACATAGACACTGAAGCAGTTAGAGAAAACATAACAGGAAAACATATAAACACAACAAGTTTAATAAGGAGTTCAACCAACACTCTTGGGCTACGTCTTTGGGTCTAGCCTTTAGTGGTGGCCTCTTTATTATGTTTTCAAAGCAGATTTTTACAACATTGAGCTCAATTTGAGTCTTACTCAACAGATATAAATTAGTAGGACTAGACTTGGATCCCCCGAGTATCTGGAGTACACAGACTCTACTTACTGAAACTCAACCTCTATTAGTCATAGTAGTATGAGTCCAATCTGAGACTCATACATATACAGAGGAGTTTGCTTGAACCGCTCAAGATTTCTCTGGAATACATAGACTCACTAACTCTCTCTAGCTCTATCTAGCTCGATGCTGCTCTCAGGCTAGCTCGACTTCTTCTCTCTATTCTCTGCTGTTGGAATTTTGCCTTCACTAACTCTCTTGCTTACTCTATCTCTGTCAGTTCGTGGCTTTAAAGCCATTCTGCTTTCTAACTATTCGTTTCTGCTTCCTGGCATTCTATTTCTCCTGCCTCTTGTCAGTTTGAATTCCTCTGTTCTGCGTCATCATCACTGTGTAATGCCTCACAAGGGGGTGGCCACCTATTTCATAACAAACTGAGTGTCAGTTCTCTTGGAAATGTTTGAACGGTTATTATTTCCATTTAACTCCCATATTTCTCGTGAATATGATTCCTTTGCCAACTCATCGTTCATGTCGGACTTCAAACTTTATACAACTTGGCCTGTTTACACCATCAAATCTAGTCATTCATCGAATCGCATGTCTGCTGTCAATTTGGAGCATCCAGATCCTACGGTAACCATCCATATCGGGCGAGTAAGTTTCATGACGTTTACCCATCCAATGTGAGCGGTTTTCTCTCTCTTCCACTGAACACATGACACCCATTGTGTGGCATCAGGCGGAACTTAGTTGAAACCGCTTATCCTGCTAGTTTTTTGTGTGGGACCCACCTCTGACAGAATCGGTGAATTCCATATTGTTTTTGACTTTTTGGGTTCGGATCGCTCGGGGCTTTTCCTTCACTGAGGGGTTGGCCGAGGGATATGTGATTAGCAACTTTGATTATTGACTTGTCGCTAATCGCATATCAGAAACTTCCCCTGTTTTTCTATAAGGCTTCCCATCTTGCTATTTCGTGACAGCGTGCATTACGATGGGCCATCGGTTTGTGTGCCTGACCAAGGGTCCGCGTTGCTCGGTGTTGCTCGCAAATTACAACTGTTTGAGGATACTTCTGATAAGCTTGACCTTTGTAAGACTTTGAAAATTTGGCATGAATTTTATAGAGTTATGAAAACTTAGAGAGTTATTTTAGGATCTGATTCAGATCAATCACACCCTTTCTTTCATAAGTTCCTAGAGACTAAGATCATTTTGTTGTATGCCTTCATCAGATTCCGAATGTTCTTCCATGTATTCTAACTACATAGTCCCTCCTCTCAGGGCACGTTGACCCTTCATATCCCACAACGCTACTATGTGCGGACTAGGCCTGCGGTGTTCCTCTAAGAGTACAGTGGTTACTCCACAATATAGCCTCGACACCGTCTATCGTGTCAGTTTCTTGCACGTCCCTCTATATGCCCATAGGACTTCTGGTAAGCGCAGGTCCCAATCACTTTGTTGCACACTACATACCTCGTTCAAATATTCGCACACTTTGCTAAATGCTTATGTATGGTTAAAATTCTGTGTGATTATCTTATGTTCACTATGTTGCTCCCAGTTGAGGAGACTTTTACATTTTTTCCCCCCCAATGCCTGTGCATGGAGCGTATCAATCAACACGCAGTTCATGTGCATCCACCCAGGCTGTTTTCCATATGCTTGTACCCATCTGGACAGATGCGCGCGGACCCTCCCGTCCATGGTATTTATTTGTTAATCGTACTATAGGCTTACCAAACTATTTGTGCATCATTCTCCTACATTCACACGAGTCTCCAAAGCTTCCTTGGTGTGCATCCCACCACCTTGCGAGCGTACCGCATGATACCCATTTCAAAGCCTCGAAGAGCTGCTATTCTGGCACCTTGTTTTTGAACTCGTTTAAGAAATCATCTACCTCGCTTAACCCATCATATGTAGGCAGATCCCTCACTTCCATAGATACACAATGCAACGACCTTGTCATCATGTTATAGTTTAGTGTGGTTACCTCATGTAACCGGTTCTTCCATCGTTTAATCTCCTCGTCAGAATCCGACATACAGGAGCTTCTGTGCTCCCATGAAATTTTTCCATCCACAGTTGGATTCACCGAGTCTTGTTTTCATGCAGTTATCTTGTAGATGCAATCTAGATCATCATCACTCTCATAATCACGCACTGGCTCCCTATAACACGATCCTTCTACAGGGTCCAACAGTACAACTACACGTAGAGAATTGTTCTCAAAAATCATTTTTTGCTTCTTTATATTTATTATCCCATTCATGTCAATGGCCCAATCTATCCCTAATAGCACGGGGTGTGGATTGTTGTCATCAACAATCTTTATCACTTCAAAATTTGTGAGCACACTTGCTCCCTCGATATCTACAGTGACTCCCTGCAATATTCCCATAGGTAGGATTTTCTATTAGTTCGCCATTCATAGTTGGATAGGAGACCATTACAATGTAGGCTTCCCCATGTGCTCCCATGTCTACTTCAGCAGAACGTTCACGTCTGATCCCATATCTCACATCACTTGGTCCATCTTTTATTCTCCAATCTGTGCGGTCAATCACATTTCTCTTCCTATCCTTGTCACATTCTTTCCAACCTTCCTGACTACGCATGGCTCTGGCGTGGTCCTAACACATCGATTGATGAGTTCCTGTAGTCCTTGTACAACTTTACTGTCACGCAATAGATTCATGCATGTTTCCAAGAACTTTGTCAGCATCGAGGGGTCCATTTCCGGCTCTGGTTTGTCTTTGCTACCTGAAGTGGAGGTATTAGCGAAGCTCTCCTTGGCTTCCATGAAGGTTTCCTTAGCACACTCCAAATGAAACTCTGGTTCTTTCATTGGAGCCTTGCGTACCTAAGTACTCTCTTTAGGTTGCTTGCCATTGTCATCCCCTGTCGTAATTCCACTTCAGAGTACAATGTTCACATTAGGATCCTCTTCGCGCAGCTCAGACATCATCATTTGTAGGCTCTGAGTCGAGGAAGGTTGGAGAATTCCTTTATCACGCAACCTCACTATTAGTGCGGGACAATCCTCCGTCTCATGATCAAGCAATGTACAATACAAGCATGATGGATGTGTCAGATTCATAGAATCACGGGCATAATGTCCCAACCATCCACAATTGTAACATATGAGCTATCTGTGATCTCTACTAGGTCCTCCTCCACCTCGGCCTTGTCTGTGCCCCTGAAATCCAGTTCGTGCCATCCCCATGCCCTGGTTAAGGAGTTGTGTTTCGGCCTGAACCCGGTAGGTAGGAGTCCTATCCATCATCATCTCATAACTTCTACAAGTGTGCTCATCATGTCCTACTAACCTATAGAAATTATAGAACAACTGTTGTGTATACTTCCGCAATAAATGGTAGTTGTCTATGGCATGCTTTCCCCCTATTTGACAAATTGTGCACCATAATGCAGGCACAACACTGGGTCCTGCTTATGCCTCTGGTTTCAATGGCATTGGTCCTCCTCCCATGAGGTAATTCACAAACATCTGGCAATGGTCCTTGTCATGACCTTGACCCTTGCACTTTACACACCATACTTCTTCGCGCACCTCCGGGCGAACTGTTCTGTCTTGTTTTAGGCTCTGCATCTCAAGGCATAAGTTCTTCAGCTACGCGTGAATCTGCTGAACTCCTAGGTTAGGATCCTGTATCGGGGTTTCATGCAGCCTCATCGCGGTCTCTAATGCTTCAGCTTGAGTTGTTATTCTTTGTTGTGAGAGCGCGTTCCTCAGATGCAGTGCTAGTGATGCTACAAACCATGCGCAGTGTTGTCCATCTGTCAGAGTCATGTTGGCTTCGTGGATCATACATTTCAGCCTTTGATCCAACTCCCAAGGAGTCTCACCTGGTAGCATCGTGATTTCTTTGAACCCAATTATTGATTGTGCTTCTGATTTTGGCTTGCTAAATTCCTTAGTTAGCATGGCTTGAACCTCCCTGATTCCTGCATTTGGATGATCGCTTGAGTGCTTAATGTACCAGGTCAATGTGCAATCCTGCAGGGCACTAAACAACGTAGCTTTCTTGATCGTATCATCGGTAACACCTTGTGCTTCTCATGCAGATTTTACCATGAATGAAAACTGGTCCGGATCTTCATTTCCGACTCCTTTGAACGCCGAAAACTTTATTGAGCTCGCCATATTACAACACTGTAGTGGTGGAGGTGGGGTGGGCGAGGATGGAGGTGATGGTGGCGAAACTAGCAGCGGTGTGGATGGAGGTGGTATGCGCGAAATCCTCTGTCTTATCAAGTTGATCGCACTGCGCAGAGATACCTACACGATCTCTTCCTCATACCTTCGCAGAGGTGAGATCAGGGGGCTAGTTTCTAGTTCCGTACTTCCTTCGTTTCTGTAAATTCTTCCACTTCACGTAGCCCCGAACATCAATGTAACCACATAATCCGTTCTTCACACAATAGCATTTTAATCCAAGTGTTCAAATACTTAACGTACTTACCTCACGGTCATTTGAGAAAACGTCGCCCTACCTCGCTATAGCTAACTAAAGTGTCTACCATGAACTCAGTGATGAATCCTCCTATAATTCGATCGAGCCAATGATCAATAGCCCACGCGATCTTATCCTTTGATTCTTCCAATCTACGCACCAACTCTGGGGTCCACACAATAGGACTATCAAGCCTGCACCTTCCTTGGCTATCTTCTAGCTTTGTGATCCACTCATACAGCTCAGTGGGGAATGACGCAAAGAAAATTTCATGGATCTTTCTATACAAGTAGCAGTATAACCACTCTTCTTTCGCCAGTCGCGGATTTCTGTTCTCCTGTGCCACGAACTCGTAAATTTTCCTATCAATCTAGTCTTCGATTTCCTTCTTAGTTGGAATCTATTGATGCGACATCGGACATCTCTTATGCAGATCCCGGTCTCGGAAACAAAACCATTTGTTGGCTTGTTCGGGCCTGACCTAGGGTCAAAGTTAATTATCCAAACAAATCCCTGTATTACTAGCCCTTTCGACAATAGTCCACGGAGCATGGACTGAGGTCTCACCCAGAGTAGTACGGGAGGGTGCTGGAACCAGGTTTCCACACCCTTGAGATGTCTGAGGGGCTAACTAGATCCAACTGTTTAGTCCTTCATGCAGGTTGCTTCGCGCACTTCCTAGGCCTCTGCGCCCTGATACACTGCCTTTGTGCAGCCCTAACCAGGGATTGTGGAGCCTCCGTGCTACTGGAATAGTGCTCTGCACTATTCCCTTAAGACACCCCTAGACCTTACTTATCTTCTCATAACAGTTAACTATCCTTGCGTAAATGGATGTCTTATGTTATATTTATTGATACAACACATTCATATAAGTTCACGCATGTAAATAAACAGTAAAATTGCAATTTATACCAAATCATACATTAAAACAGGAAAAGATACACAAAACTATGGTAAACTTCTATTTATTGATTATTCGAACGGTTACAGACTCGACCTGCCCTGCGCACTCAGCTGTGAACTACTAGGTCTCTACGCACTCAGTTGTAGAGCCTTCTCCTACTCTACGACCCAAAGACACACTTTTCACTTCGACTCAAGCACTTAGACTCATCATACTTCTATTGTTATATCACTAATTAACTACTTAGAGCCTCACTCTATTTATACAATCCCATGGTCCGTGGACCATGGGTAGGTCTATCAAGCCAACATTATGTTACAAAAACTAGGGCAGACAACCCAGTGACTCTATTATGACTTCACACTCTGCGCCCACAATTCGCGAAGCTTTTACAAAGGACTTGGTCAAAACATGGGCTTTAAGCCCCAAAACATGCCTCGGGGGGATTCCATGCCCAACAGTTGGGGACCTCTAGGAGTTAATGTTGGTTGTTGATATGGTGATCAATAGTTTGATAATTCATCTTTCTAGGGGTGTATGTTTGCTTATCCTCCACTTACCTTACCCTCTCTCAATTCTAATGGTTCTAGAGATGAACATTACGGGTCATTGGGCATTCTATTACTAATTTTACAATTAACTTCATTTTGATGATAACCATCTTGAAATATCTTACGATCCTAGAATTCCATGAGAACTTATTGTTCTTGCCTAGCATTTGAAATATAATTCATGTCTTTTTAATTATTAATTTTCATCACAAATAATACACTGTGAAATCCATGGATAATGCAACAAACAACCAAATCGGACTTTAATTTGAAAACTAGTTTGCATTTTTCATGGTGCTACTATTGCTCGATGGTTTGTTTTTGCATGTACTTCAATGTCTTCGACAACATTTCAAACCATGGTTGGACATTTTGATATAATTGATATGTCTTTTTCATTATTAATTTTCAGCACAAATAATATACTACAAAATCCATGGACCACACAACAAACAACCAGGTCATACTTTAATTTGAAAATTGAGTTTCATTTTCCATGTTTGTACTATTTCCCAATAGTTTTTTTTTTTTTTGGTTGTTGTGTCTCACCTCTACTTTGTTTAGCTATGATTCCATTAAGATGCTAAGAGTGTGCAATTATAAATCACCGATAAGAAAGACTGCACCTGGAATAGCTAAAATTCAAATAAAAGTCCACCTTGCAAAAATTGACATTAAAGGAACCTAAATAGTCTCTAAGACCAACAATAATTTTTCAAATCTTCACATGAGGAAGCCAATTGGGGTCGATCCGTAAAAAATCTAAATCGTAGATTTTTGAAATTTTTCATCATTTGCTTAAAAAATGCACATTAAGTATGTTGTGAGAGCCCCATACTAAAATTGATCAAAGGTTGTACAATTCCCCAAACAATTCTTGGATCAGATCTCCTTTAGTTGTGTTCATATATATATATATATATATATATATATATATATATATATATATATATATATATATATATATATATATTCCTTTAGAACTTCCCAATTCGAACTTTTAAATATGGAGTTTACATTAGAGTAAATTTCAGCCTCAAAGTGGCCTCCTAAGGAAAAATAATAAAACAATAGGAAAATAATAAAATAAGAGTGATAAACTTTGAAGGGAAAAGACGAAAACGATTTTTTTTTAGTTGTATTGTTTTCTTATCCCCTTATAGGTTTACTCAAATTTCTAGCATAGACACTCGTTGGATGTGGAATTAAATTCCACATCCAATGACTACCCATTATGCATATTTCAAATAAGACCCACATTGCTAAAAATTGAATATACATTAAAAAATCATGATCAACATGTTTTTTAATGTATTTTCAATGTTTATCAATGTGGGTCTTCTCATAAGTATGCATAATGGGTACTCGTTGGATATGGAAGGAATTCATCCAACGAGTGTCTACGCTTAAAATTTTAGGAAACCTATAAGGAGATAGGCCAAAAATATAACTAGGAGTATTTTTTTTTTGTTCCCCCTCAAAAATATTTACATGTACCTCTTTCTAAATTTAAAGGATTTTGAATGGTTTACATGTTATGTACGTAAAAAATTCATGAACATTTTTATGCTGAAATTTTCTTGGAAGGTTTTTCCTATTCCAATGGCCATAATATTAGAAAAAGAAACCACATTTAAGCACTATAATTGCAATACTCTATTTTCTCCATTGAAAACATCAAATCTATCTCCAAATTGAAATTTATGGCACAAATTTTCAAATTTGTTATATGGGACAACTAGTAATTTGATAGAATATATTTTTTTATACATTTTTGTTTCTTACCACCAATAGTGATGTTGTCTGCATGTTAGGAAGCTAAACCTTCCTTCAATAAACCAAAATATCATTAGAAATTATCTCTTTCCTATTCTCAGTGGACCGCATATATAAGATTCCTATGGTTTTTGTATTATAACTTTGGAAATAATCTTTTTTCATTGAAATAACATACCTGATAATCACATTTCAAACTTTGCATCATTTAAATTGGGTATTGAGATTGGTGGGAGTGGAACATAAGTCATATATATTTTGTTGAATGTGTTTTATTGGCTCAGTAGTTTGGACACTTTGACGAATTAGTTGACCATTTTTGGTGGCTCGTCATAATTTTACAAGTATTGTGGGCTACTTACAACCTTTCAAAAGACATATATTTTAGTGAAACCCTCTATGATTCTATGCCATCAAATTTTGGCCAAAATGATTTGGATAGAAATATAAAGAGAGTGAGCCAAACAAACTTGAAATATTTCCTTCTGATGATAACTTCAATTGTTAGCTTTAAATAAATTTCTTTCATATGACTTTAATATTGTAGGTACTCACCCAAAATTTGCATCGAAATTTCTGGACCACTCCCTCATTTGCTTGATTTCGTGAGTACTTGATACATTATTGTGTATATGAGTATTTCCCTAAGTCAAAGACTAAATTCGAACTTACTATTATTTTGTCTATGAACCATTGTATGCCTAATGAAAATAGAATGATAGTTGAGATGACATATATTGTATTACTTTATCAAAGACTATCCATCATAATAGTATAAATATAAATAGTGACAACTGCACAAAAACCATTTTCATCCAGCAAAGCTTATGAAAATATTTAATTATATTTGGCTACAAAAGTATTTTACATTTTAACTATGCAAGGTTGAACTACACCATCGACTCCAATGATACTATGATAATTTATGGGTGCTTGATCTTACTCCATTCTATTCTTGAGCTTTAAAAATAAAATTAGTCCTAAACATGTGCAAAAGAAATTGATCCACGAAAGTTGATACATACCCAGAAAAAAAGATTCGGTTCATAAATGACTTTATCTCCAAGATGTTCATGGATTTGATATAATAAGCTACAAGGTCACTTAATCTCAAAAGTTTCTTCATATTCTTAACCGCTTCGTGAGATATATCATAAAACATTTTAACTGTGAATTCCCTGTGCTAGTTGGAGGTAATTTTCTCTATAAGAAAGCCACTCTTATTTCTTGATTCTTCCACTTTAGGGAAAAATATTCATTTCTTTTTGAAAATTAATGCATATGGGAAAACAATTGTAGGTTTCTTACCTTTTTTTCAAGGGCCACATTTTCTTCCTTGCAATAGAAAACTTCTTTATCGGTTCTTTCATGGCATTTTCCCATGAGTGAGTTTGTTTCAAGAACTATACTAGAATCCTCCTCTGAATCATATGAGTCATAGATTAGACCATGTTCAGAAAAACACGTCCTTTAATCTAAATCATAAATATTGTAAATAGGAGTAACATCAAAATTTACAAAATAATATCTGTGACGGTGAATTTGGAACTCGATCATTTCTCTTTTTTATAATTGTTAAATTATGGTTCTTGGTGTATATTTGGAAATCTTCTCCATATATCTACATTGTCAATTTCTTGAGAAACATTTTCATTATTATCTTTGGAGCCTTCTTCATCTTCAACCAGACAACTTATTTCATTGGTTTCTTTAATAGTCAAAAGATGGTGGAAATTACGAGGAGCTAATTAGATACCATTATATACATTTCCATATTTTATTTCTTGAAACACATTTTCTTTCATTTCATGAAAACCCTCGTCAATTCCATTCGTGATTTACCATTTTTAGCAAAATAATACTGTTTAATTTCAAGGCACTCTTTAACTTCAGCATGATCACAACAACTCTCAAAGGGAAACTCAGAGGAATACAAAGTCTTATAATGAGAGATAAAAAATAGCATAGAAAGTCTTCAAGGAGGAAATGTTGGAGTGACGCAGGGTTTTATACCAATCTCGTGCATTTTTTTCTCAAGAATAGAAAAAAAAAACATTTATAATATCTTCATGTATTAATCCTTTTTGCTCCATACAGTTGTGAAAATATTCCAGATGTTGGGTTAGTATTTGATTTACATCCTCTCTCAATCTTCATAGATAAGCATTTCATTATTGAAATGGATGTATGCCTTTTTTTTCTCAAGAATAGAAAAGAAAAACTATTTATAATATCTTCATGTATTAATCCTTTTTGCTCCATACAGTTGTAAAAATATTCCAGATGTTGGGTTAGTATTTGATTTACATCCTCTCTCAATCTTCATAGATAAGCATTTCATTATTGAAATGGATGTACATGATGAGGATAACCAAAAACAGAAGGGAAATCTAGTGGGAAAATTTATTGGCCAAGAATGTAGGGACCACAATTTAAATCCCAGAAAAGGAAAGAGCTCAAAGTTGAAAATAATTGATGAAGATTGCAGCCAAAAGAATGACTCGTGTCACCTTCGAGGAACAATTCATAAACTTTCAATAAAAAATTTGGGAAAATATTTTCAATTTGATCCATGACAATGGTGCCAATCAATGTTGTTACTTAGGGAAAGTTCCTAGCTGCAAGGGACACAGTTCCCAAGACTTCAATAAGATTGATTAATGTAAAATTTTAAAAGGTGGTTGGAGCAGGATGAAGTGATATCCAATGAAGTATCTTATTCAGAAAACCAATGACTTCTAGTATAAATGAAAACATCTTGAGGTTTGCAAAGTCGCTAATTTAAAGTGATGAGGAAGAAAATGAAAGAAAATAATTTTGAAAACCTAGGTAGTCTAAAATCTAAGTTTGAAGCCTACGGGAAGAATAATGGAATAAATAAGTAGCAGAAAAAATTAATGAATATTTAAATTTGACGGAGTGCCCATTAAAGTTATTGAATTATCTACATTAAAGTTATTGAATTATCTACAGTTACTATTCAATAGGTAAATCTGGAGCCATATTTAAGAGAACATGTTACTTTGACAATTATTTCAATTAAAGAAAATATAATTCATAATGGAAGAAAATATAACATGAATTACTAAGTACATAAGACAAGAAAAACACATACCGCAACTACTAAGAAATCAGGAATAAAAAAATAGTTTTACTCAATTGGCTTCTCAAATATTTTACCATTAAACATTCCTCATGACTCGAGGCTCTAAACCCTTTCAAATTGCATTGGTAAGACTTTTAGCCCTGCCCTAGCCTAACAATTCTTAATCGGTTACAAAACTAATTTTAAATTGTTATAAAACTGTTTATTTAAATGTTTTAAAATAAAATTACAATATATATAAATATATATATAACATTGTATATTGGTCGTTTAATGAAGTTAAACCCCAACTCCTTCGAAATAAATACAATTTATCAGTTTCAACTTTTAAATCAGTGTTGACAGTTTACCAAAATGCATATGCAGGCCCCAAGTCTTTGTCACACATCATGTTGGAGTTGAGATGGGTGTGTGCGGGCTTCTATTGCAGTTGAATCACTTAAAGGTTTTTGAAAAACCTGGTACCGTTTCTAGGGCCTTCCTTCGGTAGTTTCTAGAAAGTGTTGTGGACCTTCCAGTATTAATGTTGGTCATCAATGTGGTGATCGGCGTTTTGATAATTCAACATTTTGGGGGTGTCCATCTCCTTATCCTCCACATACTTTACCCTCCAAGAGTGTTTTATCGACCGGGCAATTTGGATTCTCTAACGAATTAGTTGACCATTTTTGGTCGCTCGTCATAATTTTATACGTGTTCTTGGAAACTTACAATCTTTCAACGCCCATATATTTTAGTGAAACCCTCTATGCTTTTATGCCGTCAAATTTTGGTTGAAAGAATTTACATGGAAATATAAAGAGAATGAGCCAAACAAACTTCAAACAGTTCGTTTGGTAATAAATTCCACTGTTGGTTTTAAATGTATTTCTTTGAAAGGAAATACTTGATACTATACGTACACATCCAAATTTTGCATCGAAAATTTAGGACCAGTCTCCCATTTGCCTGCTTTCCGAAGTGATTTATACATTATTGAATATATGAGTATTTCCGCAAGTCAATGACTGAATTTGAACTTACTATGTATTTTCCTATGAACCAAACGTTTTCAACTTCACTTTATGCAAGGAAAATAGAAAAAATGGTTTCTCTAGGGGTATTGTATTTCTTTATCAAGACCGTCCATCATAGTTATAAGTAATGACACTGTGGAGAACAAACATTGTCATGCACCAAAGCTTAGGAAAATCTTTAATTATGTTTGCCTACAAAAATATTTGACATTTTAACTATGTAAGGTTGAGCTACAATACTAGCACTCAACATTTTTCAATTTCATAATTCCATCTCCTTTCACAATAATGATGAGACTGTTTCGTTAAATTTTAAGGTTGTTGTAATATACTTATGGAAACAACCAGATTATCTCATCAATCCGGTAGAGAACATAATAGTTTGATGCCGTTATCTTCATCTAAAATTTTAATATCAATAGATAATCACTAGCTTGCCACAATATTGAATGCATTCAGATGTTCTATTGTCAAGTCTCATCTTCATCCTTAGGTTATACAATTTATTCTGTAGGAACAGTTTATTTACTTGGGACATAGACTAATACAAATTCCCTAATATTTCCCACAAACATTTTGTTGTAGCTTCTCTTTAGACACTTAATAATACTCAATCTGAGACACACAACCGCAATGTGCTATTTATCTTACGATCCAAATTTGTCTAGTCTTTTATTGACATCGTTGTTGGTTTAGTACCTATATCCACAATAATCCACTAATCTTCATCCACCAAAAAATCTTCCATATTGAGTTTCCATAACTCAAAACTCTATCTATTGAATTTCTTGATATCTATCTTTCCACTCTTTGTCATTTCCTTTCACCACAAGAATTAATCTGGAATATCTCCCACTATAACAGGGTATGCCAAAGGCTCGAGAAAGACCCCTTAGATGTAAAAGTGTCCCCTAAATTCCAAACTACTATAATACCAAATGAAAACTTTAAGCCTACACATATAATGCCTACAAATGAATTCTTAAAAAATAAAAGATACAATGGAAATCATAGAAAATATACACAAATATTTTTCTCGTGGAACCTAAAACTAGGAAAACTGAATTCAATTTTCATTATATTCCAATATAGTTACAATACAATAAATACATGTCATAGCATTCATTATAAGATCCCAATCTGTTAATTGATGATCACAATATAACCATAGTTCCTTTTATTGGATCTACATAGCCATGGGAAAAACAAACATGTTCCCAACATATAATAACAACAAAAACCACCAAAAAGAAATGGAAAGAGGGTTACCTTGTTTTTTTTTGGGGGGAGGGGGGGCAGGGCGCGGTGGGGGAGGGGAACAGGGGGAACTTTCGTAAACCTCATGTAGTGGACCTACTTCCCTCCTTCCAATTCCCTTGTAACCTCCCTCATCATTCCCGATGCAACGTATTGTGTGTGGGGATAGTTGTGCAAAGAATATAACACAAACCGAATAGGGGTAGATGTCGAAAGGAAATTTTTCCATTCATGAAGCTTACCATTTAGAACTGTGTCATGAAGTTGTATTAAAGGAAAAGGTTAAACTAAAATATGGAATAAAATATAAGGTCAAAGATATCTATTTTTAATTTTCTTGTGTCACAGAATAGTCCATTAACATGGGAAAATATTCAAAAGCATAATTACTAAGGGCCATCTCGATGTCTTCTTTGTCTCATACTTATAGAAAATTTGTAGCATTCATTCAATATATATTTCTTCTGAATGGGCTTATGTAACAAAATAACATAATATTTTATGTGTATTGATAGGGATCCTCCAAATATTTCTAACATTACTGTTTGTTGTTGCTCGTAGGCATTCCCCAGTCCCATTCTAAATCATAGTTATATGTTCCCATATAGATTTATCATCTATGAGATATGGAAAGAATGAAACCAAAGAAATTTTAAGGTCTCTCTATCATGTCGTCCTCCATCTAGCACTTTTTTCTTTGCCATATCAAAGAATTAATTCTTACTCTCACCTAGTCTGCAAAGGATTGGTAGGCTTTTACACATGAAGCGAGTCCTCTTCATGTTTGCTTCCCCTTCCCTCCCCCTATCTTGTCCTCTTTTCCTCCATCTCTTTCCTTGTATCTATCCCTTTTAATTGGCTTCCCTCTCTACCTTCCAAAAACTAATTTTTTATGGGACATCAAAAGGTAATGATGGTCCAGTAAGTTACGATATAATCATTTTGGATGTCGTAGACATTCCCCTATACATATACTCTAGATCACTTGGAATCAACAAAAACATTTTCATTGAACTTATGCGTCTCTACATGGGATTAGATATTTCCCGTTCTGAAGGCATCACCAAGTTCCTAGTAGAAGGCAATTCTCAAATTATCATAAATATGCTTTGGAAAACTTAGAATGGTAGCTAGATACATTAACTTTTATTTACTTGGTAGTTGGAATATCTCATTAGTTATGTCTCCTCTCTCTTTACCCTCATTTCAGCTCTTATTCTAACAAGTTTTTGGAGGTATAGTAATAAAATAACAAACTTGCTAGCCAATTATAGTTTCTTCCTTTCCCACTCGTAACCTTTTGTTAGACTCCCCTATTAATGCCAGGTGCTATAAGTTAGTTCAAAAATATTTTCCAATCTCATATATGGCTCTTCCAACACTTAATATCACCATTTTTACCCTCCAAACCCTTTCATCCAACTTCTTGCAGCATTTCAGGACATCCTATAGCTCGCCTGTAGCATCTTGTTTTGACTTGCATTGATATCCTAGACTATTTTAGGAGTAGTTTCACCCCTCAACTTGGACTCCATGACTAAAAGTGCCACCTAGACTAGTCCTTTCACTCATTTTCCCTTCTTGCAAAATTCAATAGCATTAGTCCTTTTTTGTCAAAACTTAGCAATTAGAATTTCTCTGCTTTGCAAGTGTGAATTAAATAGACAATGCATGCACTTTTGAGTTATGAATTGATAGACTAATCTAATATTTTCAAGAAACCCTAACAGTTATATGATTGAGTGCAAGATAGCATACTTTCCTTTTTGCAACCTAGCATAAGATTATATCCTTTCATGGCATTTACAAGTTGATAGCTTTCATATTTTGAGTGTAAAAGAATTTACTTTATCTGCACTAGGACTAGACTTCACATTCTTATTTTAGTAGTTAGACTCCTTTCAGTTCTGTAGATGAATGGCTTCGAACCCTAATGATTAAGTGACCCAGTTGAGGGTGGCATGCGTGATGCATCTACTATGTATACATCAATGTCACCTCTAGTTTTGTACAAAACCCTGGGTTGAGAAAGTAAAGTTGGTAGCCTTGGGAGTTGCAACACTCTTGTTTCAATACTGAGGATCATCAGTGCAAATTGATACCTCACCGGGAGTCAGACTCAAAGATAAGAAATTTCTCATTAATTGATAACCCTTGTTTCCTTCAAGTGACAACATTATACTTTGAACTTCTTTGTTGCATTGATATTTGAGATGTGAATTCCTCCATCAACTACATTTTTTTTCCTAACGCTTGAATTATATCATCTCAATGTGTCACCAAATGCATTAGAAGTCCACGTCACCCTGATGCCTCATCCTCTCAGCCTTCCTTTGTGTGCCTTCCTTTTTAATCTCTCAGTTAATAGACTCTGGGATGTGATTATTGTCATCAACTATCAAATCTTTCCTTCCATTACTATAATCTTGGTTATTTGGCAAACTCTCATAGGTTTAATAAATTAATTCTTGGTCCTTTTTTTATCCTTGGCCCTTCTACTCACAAGCGTACACTAATTGTTTTATATTCAGATTACTCCTCTATGACATAGCTTCAATGCCTTCCTCTCATCCTTTGTGGGTCTCCACACTTCTACTACACTACTTTGATCATTTCATCTATGCCACTTTAGGTTTACACAACATTTGGATCATTGATCACATACCTGGATCAATGATTCAACACTCTTGTGATGCTCCTATAGAATGTTCTCCCTTCTGAGCTTTAAACAATGGTTTTGTAATCTTTTGCATACTTTTTTCACACTTTTCTCTAAGTTAAATCTCTTGTGAGATTAAATATAACACTTGCAACACACTTGATTCACACTCAAAACTATTATAATATATAGGGTTCACATACACACACTAACATAAGATTGACATGGTATTTTTACACTCAAAACAAAGTGTCTCTTTTAGTAATTGGATGCTCTATAGAAAATTACACAAGGCCCTCTCCTTGGCCTCATCTATACTAAATTTACCCTCTTGGCCTTGTAGCTATACTTGACATCATTCTACTGATCCTCTCGACACTCATCTCTCACTCTCTTACCTTCTTTTTCTCAAATCTTACATAATTATATAAAAGAGGATTTTGAACTAAAATTAGTTCAGATCAACGAAATCCTCAACAAAGCTCTATTTTAAGCTCCTATAGATCTAGATATATTTCATGAGATATACCTTACCGTTAAATCTCTCTAATTACATTTAAACGTTTTTGAGATTTCTTCTTAGAAGTAGATCTAGTTACAATATCCTCTCTCCTCTAAACTATATTTCTAGATTCCCTTAAAAACATAGGAAGTACAGATACTTAAATAATCACACTCAATTAGCGAACCAACTATCGTGGTAAATGAAATACCCATAGGTTTAGTCAAAATGTATTTTGACTTGGAGCTAAGATGCTCCTGCATCAGAATAATTATGCAGATTTGAAGAGGACACACAAATAATTGCAAGTACATAAACATGTATATGTTAAATTCCAACCGAAAAGGAGTAACCTAAAATTGGGAAATTGTGCTAAGTTAGCCCTTCAGTTCTATGGGACATTTGAAATACTATCCAAGGTAAGGTCAATGTCCTACAATCTAGCATTATCAACCCACATTAAGGTTCATAATGTATTTCATGTGTCTCTTTGAAAAAATATATTCATGATCTTGCTCATGTTATGAATTGAAATGTTACGCAGGTTGAACCAGAAGGCGGATTCCAAGTCGAGCCTCTAGAAATCTTGGATCGAATGGAAACTATACTCCAGAATCAACTCATCGCCTATGCTAAAGTGCAATGGAATCACTTTGGGCGTAAGGAATCTACCTCAGAGATGGAGGAAGAAATGAAAAATTATTTTCCTATGTTGTTCCAAAGGAAAAGAATGTAGAAAAAAACACTGAGGATGGTGTTCCCTTTTAAGGGGAGGGGAAATGTAGTATCCTTGGTGGAAGTATTTTTATTTAGACTTTCATGATTTAAAAAGTTTGAAAATGTGTGAGAGGATGAAAAGTAAAGTGAATATTTTTATGATATTGTAAATATTTATTTGCCATTAATAGGACAATGTTGTTGTTTTTCTTATTGATATTTCTAGAAATACAATAGGAGTCACCACATGAGTAGTTAGACTCCCAACTGTCAGGAAATAGTTAGAATCAATTATGGTCCAAGAAAGGATAGAAACACAGAAAAGGAAAATCCTCCATTTCGGAAAGGGAGCTCCTTTTATTGTTTTGACCACCAGAGTTATCATGACTAAAGATAAACATCATGGGTGGAATATGATTTAAAAATAATTTTGTGGGAGATAAAGACAATATGAATTAAAACATAGGGTACTAATAGGAGATAAATACTAGACCTATGTAGAAAAATACTTTATATATAATTAGCATGATGTTATTAGGCTTGAGGTGGTGAATTGTGAAATATTTTTTGTTTGTTTACTGACAAGAAAGACGTATAGGAATGAGGGACTATAAAGACATTAGTTCAAAGATTGATTGAAGCGTCGTAGCTCCTATTTTGTTTCAAAAAAATCAGATGAGTATCTATCTTAATTTTGATTTTATACTAAGTATATGAGTCCCAAGTTGAATTTATGATTGAATTAGGAACAAGAATGAGAATGTTTAGAGAAAGATTTTGTATATAAATGTAAGAATATGTATTATTAAATTTGTTGTATATGAATGAGTTATGGTCAAATTGTTTTAATTATATGTGTGTGTGTGTGTGTGTGTGTTTTGTCTGTAAATAAGATAGTACATTACTTGATGAAATGAAAGATTACAAAAAAGGGTTGTGTGGGAAATTACTTAACACATGACCTTGCCAAAAAGCTAACACTAGTCATAGCACAGGTTGTATTTATAGTGTGAACTAGACAAAAGAGGGAACATAGTACAAAAGAGGAGTCAAGAGGTGCTCTCATTAAAACCATTCAAAATCAATAAATTAGTTTTTGAGAAGGGTGAAGAACGCCTTGTGGCAGTTGAGCAAGCAAAGATTATGAGCCTCTGCGACAGACCAAATTTTGTGGACTAAAAAGAAAATACACTAGGGAATATAAACCGAAAGGAAACCGAATGCATCACTCTTGGTTGGTGGTGACCCTATCCTCATCTAGGCGAATGGGAGTGTCCTGTGAGCTTCCTTCCTATTGCACAGTGATAACCCAATGACTCATGGAGGCCCTAGGGTCCTCTTTCTTTATGCTCAGGGTTCCTTTAGCAGTAGAGTGAGCCTTCACAGTAGACTTCTTCTTAATGACAATGTAATTCAGAGCGTCCCAGGTGATAAATCTGCAATGATTGATGGCTTCAACATACACTTCAAATTTTTCCGTGATTTGGTCAATCTTTCTTTCAAGAGTCTTGGAGCACTCCTCTTGTTCATGCATAGAAAGCCCCATGATGGTCTTCATTTTCCACCATGTTTCTATTGTACGCGTGTATATGTTTTCTTGCGCTTGGGTGAGAGCATGATCAGGAATCCAAGAAAACTCTACGTTGGCCTCCTCTATGGTGACCTCTTTGCGGAGAGTATTGGCCTGGGCCTCTAAATTTGAAATTATTTGCTGAGTATCCTCATTAACCATCACTGAGTAGCACAGGGTAGCGCTCCTAGCAACGGTCTTTACACGAATGGTAGGGGCAGGTCCCAAGGACTGCTAACAAGAGACTGTGTGATTGTACATCCCCTACTAGGACCAGAGGTGGATTCAATCCTCATAGCCATGAGAAAAACATAGGGGTGAGAATGCAGGGGGAACTAGAGAATGAGGGATGAACAAAGGAGGAGAGAGGCAGCGAGAAGAATGAGGGGGAGAAGGGGGAGGGGTGAATTTATAGATGTCGGGAGGAGGAAAGAGGCCAAGATGAGGTAGAGGGGGCAGGAAGGGAAAGCATGCGAATATCTAAGGAGTGGCAAGGGAGTAATGACAGAGATGGGAGGTTGAGGCTTAGAGACGATAGTCACACAAGGGAGAGGGATGGTGGCATCGCAGCGTCTAGAGATAGGTGAGTCAAGGAAGGGATCATACTCAAGTGCCCATCACTTGACCTTCTCATTAAGTAGAGAATCCATCTTATAATGATGAAAAGTACTTGAACAATTATTGTTAGTTAAATTTGTTTTCTTCTTCTTCGGAGCTCCCCATCCTCAAAATCATACCACGTTCAAGACTTCAGGTGAAGGATACCCGTCGTACCCTCATTCACCAGTCTGTTTGTGCATTTCTTTCTTTTCCTTCTGATTGCTTGAATGTGAAGGCATTCCATGTCGTTAATTACCTGCTTGATTCATTGTATTATTTTGTTTAGGTACCAATTTTCTGAGATCTTGTCCACCTCGATACCCTGTTGAAGCTTTTTGCCAATTTGGGTAGCCAACGTGGAATATCCTTCAATTGTTAAAGGACTGAGGTTGAGGTAGTGTGCTATGGCAATGCCATGTTCCAAGGTAGGAAGTTCTGTGGCGTTGTTGGTAGCTAAACCTATATTTCTCTCATAAATCTATATTGTCTCACCTTTAGAGTTTCTGAAGACCCCTCCAAAACCTGTTGGGCCTGGATTCCCTTTAGCTACGCCATCATAGTTGAGCTTGAAAGTCCCCTACTTTGGCAGCTGCCATGTGTTATTTTTATTGTCATGCCTATGGAGGGGAGTGACCTCGCGAACCTTGATATGAAGGAGATCCAACATTGAGAGAATTATCACTTCGCAAAGAGTGGGAGGGGCTTTGATAGTCTGAGTGGGTAGAGATGGTGTTGTTTCACGGAGTGCACTTTTGATCTTCACGAGAATGAATTCCTCCTAGATGGAGAGGCCACGAAAGATTCTTGCGTTGCGTTCCTTCCACAGATTCCAATAGATCAAACGAGGAAGTAAATTCCAAGCGCACTTAACTAGAGGATGGGGGGGAATACTATTCTCCAGTTCTTGATGGTATTTTGAATGGAAGAGGGGTCTCGATCAGAGCTTTTAAAGACCAAGGAAATCCAATTACAAACATTGGTCGCGAAAGGATTGACATTTAATAGATGATTTGGGGTTTCTTCATCTTGCTGGAAGAGGGGGCATCTCGAGGGGCCTATAAAGCCTTCTCTTCTAAGATTTTCCCACGTTAAAACTTTTCTGTGCATGAATAACCAAAGGAAAATGGATATTTTCAGCCAGTGCTTCTTGTCCCAAATTGCAGTCCATTTCAGATTTGGTTGGAGTTGGTCGTTCTTTGCTATGTATATGTAGGCTTCACTTAAGATGAAGTGTCCTACAAAGTTTTTCCCTCATATGAGCTTATCCTTAGCAAAGTCAAGGAGTATTTGTCTTTTTAGTAACTCTGTGGAGAGGTCAAAGTAGGTTTGGGGCTCATATGGGGAGTCCATTCCTCTTGATTGATCTAATTTCTCTATCTGTCATTTTCTTCACTTTTTCCCCAATACTAGTTGAATTTGATCTTGCCTCTGTTTTTTCATTTCAGCCTTGATATGTTGATAGTGATCTTGATTAAGTTCCAGCCTTTATTTGCAAGCATCCTCCTAAAAAATAGCCTTGTTGCCACTACCTATTTCTCAAAAACTGTTTTTGGATGATGTCCCTGTTCTCCCGAGCTTGATTCTAGATAACAAAACCTTTGATGTTTCCATTGAGCCTGATGAGTTTCTATTGCGTTAAGGAGGGATCGTACTTTGAATTTTAGAGGGTACCCCAAGGGGAGTTGGGGTTGGCTATCCATATCCATAAGTTTTTGTCTCCCAGGACCTTTCCCAAAAGGTCTATATCTCTAAGATGAAGGCCACCATCTTTTTTTGGCTTGCAAATTTTATCCCATGCTACAAGAACACATTTCTATTTGACCTCAACACCTCTCCATAAGAAGTTCCTCTAAAGGTTCCTAATTTTGTTTGAAATCAATTTTGGGGATGCAAGAGCAGAGTACATGTAAAGCGGGATGGCCTGAAGGATAGATTTAACCAGGATAAGATGACCAAACAAATTTAGAGATCTAAAGGTCCAATTGGCCAATCCTTGTCCAATTTGTTTAGCAGGTTCTCCCAAGTGCCCCTAGAGAGAGGCTTATCAGTAAGGGAAATGCCAAGGTAGCTGGAGGGGAGAGAGCTAATAGGGATGGCTAGGATTCTGGCAATGTTTCTGCAGATGGGCAATGAAGTGTTAAAGAAAATCAACTTGGATTTAAGGGGATTGATGGAGGTGCCCTAAGTGGCAGAGAAGTCCGTCAAGATGGACATGAAAGAGGCGGCCTCTTTGATGGATGAGAGGCCCATGAGAAGAGTATCATCCAAAAATTGTTGATGAGTTGTAGGGAAAGTAGAGACATGGGGTTGGAGGCCATAAAGCTTATTTTCCTGTAGGGAAGAAACGATAGAGCGACTTAACCCTTCTGCCACTATAATAAAGAGGAAGGGAGAGATTGGATCCCCTTGCCTGATACCCCTTGAAGGATGGAACGATTGCAAAGCTGAGAAATTCATAAGGATGGAGAAGAAGGGTCCTGACATCATATCCATGCTCCACTTGATGCTTTCCTTGAGTAAATTGAACACATCCAAGATCTATCTCATATAGTTCTATCTTATTTTGTCAAAGGCTTTGGACATATCTAGTTGAATCATCATACCAGGTTTTTTTTTAGGATTTGAGAGAATGAATAAGCTCATAAGAGAGGATGATTCTATCCATGTTTTATCTTCCTTCCACATACCTAGACTGTTGGTGGGAGATGAGGAGGGGGAGGATGAATTTAATTCGATTGGTTAGAATTTGTGAGATTATTTTGTATATGACATTGCAGAGGGCTATGGGCCTAAATTTTTCTGGGAAATCCATAGAGATTCCTTTGGGTATTAGAGTCAGAAAGGTGGAATTAAGGTCTTGAAGGACAGACTTCTGAATCCATAATTTCTCCACCAAGTTATGAACATCCTGCTTTATGATAAGCCAACAATCTTTGTAGAAATCAATGGTGAACCCATCTGGCCCTAGATATTTTCCATCGGGCATTCCCATGACACCATATTCCACTTCCTAGAGGGAGAGCTTCCTTAGGAGCATTTTATGATGGTCCTCCGTAGGAATTTTGGGAATATTCTTGGTGATCTTTTTGATATTCTGATCTTGATGATTCCTTGGCTCTTTGAGAAGAGATATGAAATAGTTTGTGAGCTCTGTTTCCAACTCCTCTTGAGAGTGAATGAGATGACCCTCTTGGTTCTTCAGAGCCAGAATTATGTTGTTCCTCATGTGTTGTATCATTTTTTTTTGTGGAAAAAAGTCACGTTCCTCTCTCTGCATTTCAACCAATTTATTCTGGATTTTTGTTGCCACAACTTTTCTTCCTAAATGGCTCTTTCATCCTATCTTTGTTGTAGTATTTGTTCCTCTTGCTTACTAGTCTTTGATAGGCCTTCAATTATATTTTGTTGAAGAAGTTCTAGTTGTTTTTCCAAGTTTTTTTTGTTCGTAATTTGATATTTCCAAAAGTATCTCTATTCCTTTTCTTGATTTCCTCTTTGATATGTTTTAATTTTTGTTCGAAAGTATACATTTTGTTTCCAGTTCTGGAGGGAGAGTAGGTCCACCATTGTTTCATTTTTTGCATGAAATTTGGGTGGTTCAACCAAAAGGCCTCAAATCTGAAAGGCTTATTCTTCATACACATGGAAATTTGAAACTTGAGAGAGATAAGCCAGTGATCAGAGCCTTATTACAGATGGATTCTCACCTCCATTTCCCAGGAGGTGAGATATGAAGCCTCGGAAAGAAGGAAACGATCTAAATGGGAGGCTATTTGATGGTCTCCTCCTCTTTTGTTATTCCAGGTGAATAAACCATTTCCTATGGGAATGTCAATGAGGTTGAGGTTTTCAATGGTGGAAAGAAAAGCCTCAGAGTCCTTATCTAACTTCTGGATTCTTCCTTTTTTTTAAGATAAATTAGTTATCATATTGAAATCACCAACTATGATTTTGATGGGGTGGTGAAGAGGGTGAAAGGGATTGGATATGATTTGGAGCATTTTGAAATTGTCGATCACCTTGTGTGGGGCATAAGCATTGGTTATACTAATGGTCTTGTTGGTGCCTATGATTCTTAGGATCATAGTTAAGGAATGGTGAGTGGCTAGAGAAGATAGAAGGTCTACTTTGGAAATTTTCCAGAAAGTCATTATGCCTCCCAGCATACTTGTAGTTGTATTATACAAGGAGATGTAAGGCTTGAAGCATGAGTTGAGTAAGAGAGGAGGGTGAGATGAGTCCAATTTCATTTCTTGAATGAGAAGGAGGTCGGGATGATCAGACAAGACTCTTCTTTTTAAGATGTATTTCTTTCTAGGATTATTGAGAACCCTAATATTCCAAGATATGCAATTCCTTGACATGGAGATGGGTATAGAGAAAGAGCCTTTACCTTTCCTTCATTGATTTGCTTGGCTCCCAGGTTTTGAAGGAGATGACTGGTGGTCTTTCGTCCTCACTTTCTACTTGAGCCTTTGGGGTTGAGTCCTTCTATTGGGATGTTGGCAAAAATCACTTTTGAAGTTGTACTTTCTTGTGTTGGATCATGGGATTTGAGTTTCAATTCTTCCTAGAGGATATAAGCTCCTTTAATTTTTTGTAACAATTGTTATGATATGGAATTTATTCCATTTTGTTTCCATTCCTCTATAATTGTTGCAAGGTCTACACCTTGCAGAGATTCTTCTATTGCATCTTCCTCTAGTGTTTCCTTTGCTTCTACTAGTTTCATTTCTGTATCCTCTTGCTACTGCTCCTTACCTCTGTTGGTATTACCTATTTCCCTTCCATCTTGTTTATTGTCTTCTGGGTGCATTTCTTCCTCTCCTGCTTCATCTGCTATCATTTTCTTAGGTTGCTTCTATTGTTGGTTATTGTTCCGTACCTTGAACTGATTCTGGCTTGCTTCTTTGTATGGGTTCCTCTTGGGGATAACTTTCTTCCTATTATTATTGTTCCTGGAGATTACTTTGGTGAACCCTTCGCTATATTTTTGTTTATTTTCTTTCTCTTACATTTGATGGGTATTATTTGTGAGATAGTCTCAGAAAAGATGCCCGTTCTTGTGAAACTTTCTACATCCGAAGGGAATTTTTTCATAGTCTATACTTTGTAGCCATACTTCATACCTGAAGATTAATTTGATTGCTTCTAGTAGAGCTCGAGAGACATCTATGTAAACATAGATTCAGGCGTAGGAGACATCATGACCCATTCTAGTGCCTTCAGACATTTTGATGTACTCCCCCAGGTGGTCTCCTATACCTTTTAAGAGTGAAGGAGTCCAATGGTCATTTGGTAAGGAGAAAATGCGACCCTAGTGAGATCCTCCTTTTCTAGTGTGTTTTTCTCCCTCCAGAATCTCATGTATAAACCAGTTGAGTTGTAGAAATAGGGTCCTCCTTAAAAAAAATTGTCTCTGTCTTCTAGGAGGTCAAACATGACTGTGAAAAATCCTTTGGAGCCAAGCTGAAGTCTAATCTCCCTTTTGGGTGTCCATTTTCTATCAACCCACCAATTTAGGGCTCTTTCTGTTGGCCATATTCCCATGAACTTGCATATAAATGTGTGTTCATGTATGTATTCTCTGTATTCAGCTACATCGTGGTCCTGGATTTCCAGTTCTGGGATTATCTTGGCTTTGGGATTATAGTTTTTCTTGGTCTTTTTCCCCTAATCTTATGGCTACTCCTGAATTAGTGAAGGAATGGCATTGCCAGAAAAGGGCGAGTCTGCAACCTTACCCTTGTCTACATGATTATCCTTGGTTGATGTTTTCATTATTTCTTCATTCCTTTTTGGCAGCTTGTTTTGTTGTGGATATGTAGTTTCTTCTTTGTCCGAGCTTCCTCCTGGTGGCGTATAGAAGGCAGAGCTGGAAGAAAATTTAGTGAAGAATGAAGCTTGGTCTGGTGGCTGCCCAGAGACCATATCCTTGAAAGAGCGAGCTCCATGGATCTATAGAAGACTCATCATGATGGGCAGGGCCCCAAGGGCTAGAACTAGAGGCATGTAGGGGAGATCGCATAGCTTGTAGAAACCCTAGTGCACAGTCCTATGTGTACACTTACACTCTTGGAGAAATATTCGAGAATGGAGATGTGTTACAAAGGGAACCTTAAGGCTATATTTTTAACCCTTATAGACCCTAAGTGTCTCTCTGTTGAGGAAAAAATTAATGAGGAAACCTAGACCTAGGAGTCCAACATCATTTCCTCTTAGTACAAAGAGTGTGATTTATTTCTCTTAACATAAAAATATAAAATAAGAGAGCTTGGTTGTATTGGAAGAAATGTAGAATATATATACATGCATAGATGCGGAAACATATCTTATAATCACAATAGTATATGTTAAGCTTCATAATATTGTGAGAAATAATATGTAAATAAAGCATGTACTAGGTTCCAAGACAAGGTCAGCATGCATACATGATGGTAATAAGAAAAAGAGTTATCATGCCAACCTGTGAATGCATGCAGTCCTTGCCTAATATAATAGCGGCTTTGTAAAAACTAGATGTAGAAACCCATTTACAAGAGTCTACAAGGTTACAATGGCCTTTAATTGCTCATGAAATTATATATAAATTTAGTATTTGTATATGTATTCAACATCTAGCTAAGAGATTGGAAACTCAATTCTACTGAGAAGCAAGATTGTATAACCATTATACATAAATTCAATAGTTGGAATTTTTAAAGTTTATACAGAGAGTAAGAGCTAATTCTCATATGGCCATAGTTAAAACTAAAAGAGACATTGTTATTTTGAGCGAAAATAAAACCCTTAACAAATAATTATTTTCATATGTTTCGACTATAGGTGTTTAATCATGTGCCCATTTAAAAATTAAATAAAAATAAATAAAACAGGTTACTAGCTCTTTGGAATATTTAAAGGATTTATTGTAAAATTAACCCGAGTCGGCTAGAACTCAACATGATAGAGCATTAGCATAATCAATCGATTCAAAATTTTGAGGTTAAACCTACGACAAAGACATGGTGCCAAAAAGTAAATACTAGAGGGTTTCAGAAGGAAATATAAGAAAACCCATGATAAAATTATTTTTCCTTGAGTTCTCAAATTCCATAACGAAACCAACCTACAACGTCACTATTGTTAGCCACAATAACTCACGATGGAAGATATTCTAATAAAATTAAAGAGGAAAAATTATAGGGAATGAACTGATGATTAGCTAGAAATGACAGGGTGGAATTCCTTGCTCCTATCATAGCCCAACAAGGGATTCTACTGGGTAAACTTATTAGAAAAGGAAGGAAATTTCACCTATGATGAAGAGAAGTATCAAGGCTAATAATAGGACAAATCTTGATTATACCTTAAAAAAATTGAAAGGGCGAAACTTTGATACCACAAAACCTTGTAATTGCATCCCAATAACGAGGAAGGGAATACGAAGATTCCTACGAAATTAAAGAGAACTAAAGTAAAATTGACACGGTGTAGAATTCGTAAACCCAAAGCTAAATTAATTTGAAGTACATGCAAATATTATAACTTAAGAAGTGACTATGAGTTAAAAATATAGCCTAAAACATGAATTCTTGTCTCTGTTGAGAAACAAACCTAATAATCTAAGCAAAAACTTGATTCTGAGCAGAGATACACCATGTAAGCTCATTCAACGAAAGGAAAAGACCCTAGCAACATGTTTTTATTTAGAGTCATAAAACTTTTCTCTCGTAAACCAAGCACAAATATGGAAAAGATGACGGAGGAGGGAAGGATGGTTTGTTACCGTAGGCGTATGACAACAAATCCCCACTGTTGAAAGTTTTGAACAAATATTTGTCACCCATGTTCTTTCTCCACATGACAAGCTGAGACATTCACAAGGATGGAGAAGAAGGCTCCCGAAACCATAGCCATGATCCACTTGATGCTTTCCTTGTGTAAACTAAACACATCCAAGATCTATCTCATATAGTTCTATCTTATTTTGTCAAAGGCTTTGGACATATCTAGTTGAATCATCATACCAGTTTTTTTTGGGATTTGAGAGAATGAATAAGCTCATGAGAGAGGATGATGCTATCCATGATTTGTCTTCCTTCCACATATCCAGACTGTTAGTGGGAGATGAGGAGGGGGGGGATGAATTTAATTCGATTGGTTAGAATTTTGGAGATTATTTTGTATATGACATTGCAGAGGGCTATGGGTCTAAATTTGTCTGGTGAATCCATAGAGATTCCTTTGGGTATCAGAGTCAGAAAGGTGGAGTTAAGGTCTTGAAGGATAGACTTCTAAATCCATGATTTCTCCACTAGGTTATGAACATCTTGCTTTATGATAGGCCAACAATCTTTGTAGAAATCAATGGTGAACCCATCTGGCCCTAGAGCCTTTCCATCGGGCATTCCCATGACAACATCTTCCACTTCCTAAAGGGAGAGTTTCCTTAGGAGAATTTTATGATGGTCCTATGTAAGAATTTTGCGAATATTCTTTGTGATCTTTCTGATATTCTGATCCTGATCATTCCTCGGCTCTTTGAGAAGAGAGATGAAATAGTTGGTGAGCTTTGTTTCCAACTCCTCTTAAGAGTGAATGAGATGACCATCTTGGTTCTTCAGAGCCAGAATTATGTTGTTCCTCATGTGTTGTATCATTTTTTTGTGGAAAAATGTCACGTTCCTTTCTCCACATTTTAGCCAATTTATTCTGGATTTTCGTTGCCACAACTTTTCTTCCTAAATGGCTCTTTCATCCTATCTTTGTTGTAGTATTTGTTCCTCTTGCTTACTAGTGTTTGATAGCCCTTCTTCAGTTATATTTTTTTGAAGAAGTTCTAGTTGTTTTTCCAAGTTTTCTTTGTTCGTAATGATATTTCCAAAAGTATCTCTATTCGATTTTTTGATTTCCTCTTTGATATGTTTTAATTTTTGTTGGAAAGTATACATTTTGTTTTCAGTTCTGGAGGGACAGTTGGTCCACCATTGTTTCATTTTTTGCATGAAATCTGGGTGGTTCAACCAAAAGGCCTCAAACCTAAAAGGCTTATTCTTCAGACACATGGAAATTTGAAACTTGAGAGAGATAAGCGAGTGATCAAAGCCTTATTATGGAAGGATTCTTGCCTCCATTTCCTACGAGGTGAGATAGGAAGCCTCAGAAGGAAGGAAACGGTCTAAATGGGAGGCTATTTGATCGTCTCCTCCTATTTTGTTATTCCAGGTGAATAAGCCATTTCTTGTGGGAATGCCAATGAGGTTGAGGTTTTCAATGGTGGCAAGGAAAGCCTCAGAGTCCTTATCTAACTTCCGGATTCTTCCTTTCTTTTGAGATAAGTTAGTTATCATATTGAAATCTCCAACTATGATTTTGATGGGGTGGTGCAGAGGGTCGAGGGGATTGGATATGATTTGGAGCATTTTGATATTGTCTATCATCTTGTGTGCGGCATAAGCATTGGTTATACTAATGGTCTTGTTGGTGCCTATGATTCTCAGGATCATAGTTAAGGAATGGTGAGTGGCTAGAGAAGATAGAAGGTCGACTTTGGAAATTTTCCAGAAAGTCATTATGCCTCCTGTCATGCCTGTAGTTGTATTATACAAGGAGATGTAAGGCCTGAAGCATGAGTTGAGCAAGAGGGCAGGGTGAGATGAGTCCGGTTTCATTTCTTGAATGAGAAGGATGTCAGGATGATCAAACAGGACTCTACTTTTTAAGATGTGTTTCTTTCTAGGACTATTGAGTCCCCTAATATTCTAAGATATGCAATTCATTGACATGGAGATGGGTATACGGAAAGAGCCTTTACCTTTCCTTCATTGATTAGCTTGGCTCCCAGTTTTTGAAGGAGCTTACTAGTGGTATTTTCTCCTCAATTTCTACTTGAGCCTTTGGGGTGAGTCCTTCTATTGGGATGTTGGCTAAAATCTCTTTTAAAGTTGTACTTTCTTGTGTTGGATTGTGGGCTTTGAGTTTCAATTCTTCTTGGAGGAGATAAGCTCCTTTCATTTTTTGTAATTGTTGTTATGATATGGCATTTATTCCTTTTTGTTTCCATTCCTACGTAATTGCTACAAGGTCTACACCTTGTAGAGCTTCTTCTATTGCATCTTCCTCTAGTGTTTATTTCATTTATGCTAGTTTCATTTCTGTATCCTCTCGCAACTGCTCCTTACCTCTGTTGGTATTACCTATTTCCCTTCCATCTTGTTCGTTGTCTTTTGGGTGCATTTCTTCCTCTCCTGCTTCATCTGCTATCATTTTGTTAGGGTCCCTTTATTATTGTTTACTGTTTCGTACCTTGAATAGATTTTGGCTTGCTTCTTTGTATGGGTTCCTCCTGGGGATAACTTTCTTCCTATTATTATTGTTCTTGGAGATTACTTTCGTGAACCCTTCGTTATATTTTTGTTTATTTTCTTTCTCTTGCGTTTGATGGGTCTTATTCATGGAATAGTCTCGGAAAAGATGCCCATGCTTGTGAAACTTTCTACATCGGAAGGGAATTTTTTCATATTCTATACTTTGCAGCCATACTTCATCCCTGAATATTAATTTTATTGCTTCTGGCAGAGCTCAAGAGACGTCTATGTAAACATAGATTTTGGTGTAGGAGACATCATGACCTGTTGTGGTGTCTTCAGGCATTTTGATGTACTCCCCCAGGTGGTCTCCTGTACCTTTTAAGAGTGAAGGAGCTCAATAGTCATTTGGTAAGGAGCAGATGTGAACCCAAACTGGAACCCTAGTGAAATCCTCTTTTTATGGTGTGATTTTCTCCCTCCAGAATCTCATGTATAAACCGGTTGAGTTGTAGAAATAGGGTTGTCCTTAAAAAAAATTGTCTTTGTCTTCTAGGAGGTCAGACATGACTGTGAAAAATCCTTTGGAGCCGAGTTGAAATATAATCTCCCTTTTGGGTGTCCATTTTCTCTCAACACACCAATTTAGGGCTCTTTTGGTTGGCCATATTCCCATGAACTTGCATATAATTGTATGTTCCTGTATGTATTCTCTATACTCAGCTACCTCGGGGTCCTGGATTTCCAATTCTGGGATTATCTTGGCTTTGGGATTACAGTTGTTCTTGGTCTTTTTCCCCTAATATTATGGTTCGTCCTAAGTTAGTGAAGGATTGGAGTTTCCAGAAAAGGGCGAGTCTACAACCTTACCCTTGTCTGCACGATTATCCTTGGTTGATGCTTTCATTATTTCTTCATTCCTTTTTGGCAGCTTGTTTTGTTGTGGATAAGTAGTTTCTTCTTTGTCCGAGTTTCGTCCTGGTGGCATACAGAAGGAAGAGCTAGAAGAAAATTTCGTGAAGAATGAAGCTTGGTCTGGTGGCCGACCAAAGACCATATCCTTGAAAGAGCGGGCTTCATGGATCTATAGCAGATCCATCATGATGGGCAAGGCCCCAAGGGCCAACACTAGAGGCACCTAGGGGAGATCGCATAGCTTGTAGAAACCCTTGTGCATAGTCCTATGTGTACACTTGCACTCTTGGAGAAATATTCGAGAATGGAGCTGTGTTACAAAGCGAACGTTAAGGCTATATTTTTAACCCATATAGACCCTAAGTGTCTCTGTTGAGGAAAAAATTAATGAGGAAACCCAGACCTAGGAGTCCAACATCATTTCCTCTTAGTACAAAGAGTGTGATTTATTTCTCTTAACATAAATATATAAAAGAAGAGGGCGCGGTTGTATTGGAAGAAATGTAGAATATATATACATGCATAGATGTGGAAACATATCTTATAATCACAATAGTATATGTTAAGCTTCATAATACATGGGGAAACATATCTTATAGTCACAATAGCATAAGTTAAGCTTCATAATATTGTGAGAAATAATATGTAAATAAAGTATGTACCAGGTTCCAAGAAAAGGTTAGCATGCATACAGGATGGTAATAAGAAAAAGAGTTTTCATGCCAACTTGTGAATGCATGTGGTCGTTGCCTAATATAATAGCGGCTTTGTAAAAACTAGATGCAAAAACCCATTTACAAGAGTCTACAAGGTTACAGTGGCCTTTAAATGCTCATGAAATTATATATAAATTTAGTATTTGTATATGTATTCAACATCTAGCCAAGAGATTGGAAACTAAATTCTACTGACAAGCAAGATTATAGAACCATTATACATAAATTCAATAGTTGGAATTTTTAAAGTTTATACAAAGAGTTAGAGCTAATTCTTATATGGCCATAGTCAAAACTAAAAGAGACATTGTTATTTTGAGTGAAAAGAAAACCCTTAACAAATAATTATTTTCATATGTTTTGACTATAGGTGTTTAATTATGTGCCCATTTAAAAATTAAATAAAAATAAATAAAACAGGTTACTAGCTCTTTGGGATATTTGAAGGATTTATTGTAAAATTAACCTGACTCAGCTAGAACTCAACATGATAGAGCATTAACATAATCAATCGATGCAAAATTTCGAGGGTAAACCTATGACAAAGACATGGTGCCAAAAAGTAAATACTAGAGGGTTTCAGAAGGAAATATAAGAAATCCCATGATAAAATTATTTTTCCTTGAGTTCTCAAATTCCGTAATGAAACCAACCTACAATGTCACTATTGTTAGCCACAATAACTCACGATGGAAGATAATCTAAATAAAATTAAAGAGGAAAAATTATAGGGAATGAACTGATGATTAGCTAGAAATGACAGGGTGGAATTCCTTGCTCCTATCATAACCCAACAACGGATTCTACTGGGTAAACTTATTAGAAAAGGAAGGAAATTTCACCTAAGATGAAGAGAAATATCAAGGATAAGGGTCTAGAAAAATAGGACAAATCTTGATTATACCTAAAAGAAAATTGAAAGGGTGAAACTTTGATACCACAAAACCTTGTAATTGCATGCCAATAATGAGAAAGGAAATACTAAGATTCATACAAAATTAAAGAGAAATAACATAAAATTGACACGGTGTAGAATTCATAAACCCAAAGGTAAATTAATATGAAGTACATGCAAATATTATAACTTAAGAAGTGACTATGAGTTAAAAATATAACCTAAAACATGAATTCTTGTCTCTGTTGAGAAACAAACCTAATAATCTAAGCAAAAACCTGATTCTGAGCAGAGATACACCATGTAAGCTCATTCAGAGAAAGGAAAAGACCCTAGCAACATGTTTTTATTTAAGAGTCACAAAGCTTTTCTCTCGTAAACAAAGCACAAAAATGGGAAAGATGACAGAGGAGGGAGGGATGGTTTGTTACCGTAACCGTATGATAATAAATCTCCACTGTTGAAAGTTTTGAACAAATATTCATCACCCATGTTCTTTCTCCACATGACAGGGGATGGGATACCCTAAGGATTCCAAGCCATGTGGTCTCCATCACATAAAGGGGAGCACAGTTGGAGCCTCCTTAGTAAATAGACAATTAGTACCATGGACAAATTCCCCAACGTAGAAAAATATAAGCACTCATATATATACCAAATATAAATGTATAGTGGAGGCATTAATGCAATACAAACTTGACATTAGCCATGTATATATAAAATAAAATTAATTACCTCTTATAATAATGACTTCTTACCATTACAAAATGACATGGATGTTTATGCTAATACAAATAGCATTTAAAATAGAATAAAAATGGTCCATGAACCATGGCTAACTTGAGAAATTTGGAAGCATGCTAATCCTTAAAGGATTAGTAAATATTGTCTTGTGATATGAAGAATGAATCTGAATTTCTAAATGCAATGATCCATATTATGTTAATAGAGGAATGATTAAGAATGATAATAGAAGAGGATGTTATAGCTTAAAATAAAAATATATTATTGTCATTTTTTTTGGGGAGGGGGACGGGGGTTTGGAGGGTAAATTTTGCATGTTGCTTTGACTTGAAATAGTAAAATTTTGAGACATGTTCAAGATTTTTATCATTAGCTCAACAAGTTTAACAATCTACAAATTTGTTAGTCATTAGAATCAAAATTTTCAAAAAACATATATTAAAAGATAACAAAAGAAACTATATGTGATTACCAAACAACTAGTATTTATAAAAGTCAATAACAAAAAGACAATCCACTTGTTTGTATCAAATTGTCTCAACAAAATAATTGTTAATTATAAAATTAAATAATGATCTTTTATTCCCTCAATGAGAGTGCTTAGGAGCAGACATCCTCTCTTGGAAATGTAACTAGGTTTGGTCTTCCTAATTATCATTGCACTTGTATTTCATGAAAAAACAAAAAGAATAAAAATAAATAAATATTATTATTTTTTAGTTAAAGAATGTTCTTCATAGTTCTAGGGTTTATTGAGTCAAAGAGAAAAAAAAAGCATAAGTCAAACTCCCATTTGGACTATTTATAAGAAAAAGGAAATTTATTATTTTGTGTCAAAGGAGTCAATTTTGTCACCAGAAGACCAAGTCAACCAACCCATAACTTGTGTCTCTTCATATGGTCATACAACTATATATATGCAATTGTGCACCACATTTTGGTAATCAAATTGATTTTTGTGGAAGAGAAAGAGGAAGACCAACGAAATAAAAGGAAAGAGAAGAAGATCTAAAAAAATTAAAAAAAAAGGAAATTTTTTCCCCTAATTTTTTCCACACATGTGAAATACCTATGTTTTCCCAGAAGTTGTTACAAGACCAATATTTCAAGGCTTGGAATTTCAAGGGTTGAATTTTTAGGGGATGGCCAGAATTCATATATTTTACCAGCTTTTACTTTGTTTACCTTGACTTGGTGGAGGTTAGTTGGAGGACGGCCCCCTTGGATTCATTTTGATAGTCTTGGTCTTGGTCTTGGTTCCTGGATATCTCACTTTGATCTAATTCTAGAAGAAGAGAATTTCTTAGGTTTTCCCCTTTGTGGGGTTTTTTCCTAGCTTGGAGCCTACATCTTTGTGTTCATTCTCCTTTGTGATCTTCATGTTTTGTATTTTGGTGATTTCTTGATGAAGAAGAATATAATAAATTGAATAATAATACAACAACCATTCACAAGTAATTATCATGACAAAGAAATCTACACTAATCTACATAACACTGATTTCTCAACATGGTATCAGGGCTAAGTTTATGGAAAAGAATTTTGAAGATCAATCCTATTGGCATATCTCTAAAATAGTTCCTTGTTACTTATGTGATGGTTTTTGAGGATGTAATGTGATATTCCTATGGCATATAATCTGAATTGATGTGAGTCTCTATGGAGTCTACGATATGAGTTAATGAAAATTTTGGTGGAAGCTAAACTATTGGTCAATACAAGTTTTTGTGGTTCCATTTTGATGAAGTATGAGCTCTCCCTCTAAGGTTGTGAAGACTTTGAATTACTCCTATAAGTTTCTACTCTGATTTGAATCATGATAGGGATGCAAAATTATATGGTTTTGTATTTGATGCAAGTTTGTTCCATAGTAATATGAAGGTATGATAGAACAATAATAAGAGATAACTATACTTAATGGTAATGTGAATTACTTACTCTTGGACTATGATGCCTCTCCTTCTAGGACAGTGATTCGAGACACTTATACTATTACTGCAATGTAAATTTTCTACAATGATACATGTTCCTTTTTATGTGGGTTACCTTCCTTGACATAACATTGACATGCATGAATAATGATGTGTGTTATATCCTAAAAGGTTTGAAAATAATACAAGTTATTTCTAAGGTATGAAAAAAATCTGAATTGCTTCTTTCGTGGTATGAACAAGATGTGACCTTGATCCACTACGAAACGTGCCATTGATACACTGAGAAATGTGACTTTTTTATGAGTTATACAAGTTGCTTATTTTGAGAGAAGTAACCTTGGTAATATAGGTATAAACTTATATGACAGTCCTTCTGCTCATAAGTATTATCTGCAATTACATTATGTGAAGGAATTATATAGGAAGGAAACTCCATCAACAACATATTTGGAAAGAAGCCTAGCAGAGGTATCATTTGCATATTAAAGAGAAGACTAACTGATGACAAAGAAAATTTAGATCTTGACAATCGATATAGAAGCAGGAGAGCCTGAAATGAAGGAGGAATAGATACTATGGATAGGGAAAGTTCACCATACAACAAGAGCATATTTCTAAGGATTCTTAGAATACATGAAGTAGTTGAGTTAGATGAGGAGAAAGAAGTGCATTTGTTTGTCTTTTTGTTCATGTTCTGGTATAGGTTCAAGGAGGAGGGTTGGATGATATTATGGAGGAGTTATAAGGCAAATTATTTATTAATGTAATCCAAGTTTGATCACTAAAGAGGAGAACTGAAATTTTGTGCCCAAGTCTGAAATATAGGGCCAATATTCTTCAGTTAGAAGTGGAGATTCAAGGTCTATTTTTGATGGAGCACGATGGGCCAAGTGGCATGTTAAGTGAAAATATCATAGGAGAGATACCTTTTTGGTATCCACAGGCCCTTAGGTGCGTGTTTTAAGTGAAAGGAGGTTGAGTTGGTGAGTGTTCCCATGTTTCTAGGCAACCGATATTAGGTAGGTGTTAGTTGAGTGGTATGGGTGAATTTTAAGCAGATTGTCCTAGATTTGTGGGTTATTCCTTTGTGCTAAATAGGTCGGAGGTATTTTTTACTTTGGGAAGGAGGCCGAGCTCTTGTAGCATTGTTTTGGGAGGGTAGCAAGGCCTAAAAGAGAGCTAAAACAAGATTTGAGTAGTCACAAAGAGGTAGCATAGGAGGGATGTATGTTAAGAGAGAACGAGCAAAGTTATTGGAGAAATTTTAGGTTGAGTTATGGCTATCCTATATTGGCACAATCAAACCTAACTATGGGTAAAAAATTATAGCCCTTAGAGAAGAATTGGTCCAAATAATTTGAGGATAGAAGTGGGCGTTCTTAAGGTATATATTTTTCCTTCCTAGATGATGTTTGTTAGATGGTGTAGGGTTCATCTACAAGTGGTTTAACAATAATTTGTTCGGAATCTTAAGTATATTTCGAGGGGATGTTAGAAGGTGTAAATAGATCCCTAAGTGAAACACTTGTGAAGGTCATCAAGGCTACTAGTAGTGGTAGAAGTATTGGATGCCCTAACGATTGGTCTTTGAAGGTGAAAATATTAGTTAAGAGGATTGATGTTACAAACCATAGTATAGTGATGATTGAGGAGGAAACATATGTAAGCCTCAAATCAATAATTTAATGAACTATATAAGGAAAAATGTAGGAAAAAAATTATGAAGCAGTTAGTACATTGACTAGAGGATGCCTAGATGACCTTATGTATAGTGATCCATTGAAGGTATTGTTAGGAAGTAGTGTATTGTACCCTAGTTCAGTGGGTTGCTGGCGGAAAAATTGAGTGATAAGAGGGTTGCATGAGGAAGCTAGATGTTAGGTTATAATATATCTCCATAGTAAAAAAGGTAGTTTATGTAAGGGAAGTATGAATACTTCTAACACAAGATTAGGCTTGTATATATACCCCCCCTATTTGAGAGAGAATGAGTATGGACTTCTCCTCTCAATTTGAGAGGGAGTAAGGTTGGACACATGGTATTCGTTGGGTCATGTACTATGGTGGAATAGGATTAACACCCAAATTCAAGTACATATACATGGATAAGGAGAATGGTGGATAAAATAAGTATATTGGACGTACATTCTTGATCATGTACTGTGACAGATTACGATTGACATCCTAAGTGAAGTACGTGGTCTTGGATAAATAATGTTATGGTGGATAAACATTTCCTTGAAGGAAATTGTCCAGTGGAGGACATACTACAGTAATCCTAGGTCGAGTACGTTCCTCAAAGAGGCAGTGTGTTGTCTTATGGAATTTCTGCCAACATTGTGTTTTGATCTTCTCGAGAGATAGATCATACTTTCCATGGCCCTAGTATTGTGACAATGCTAGTTATGATGGTACTATCATCATTGACGCTTATAAATATGGATCCCTTCTTATGATAATATTTCAATTTGAGATTATCCTAGTATCCTATTGTGTCATTATGAATACCTCCCTAGTTAAGAGGGAGAGTTAGAAATGTAACTAGGTTCGGTATTTGTAATTATCATTGTACTTGTATTTCATGAAAAAGAAAAATGAAGAAAAATATTTTATAATTATTATTTTCTAGTTAAAGCATGTTCTTCATGCTTCCAGGGTTTTTTGAGTGAAAGATAAAATTTGTCATAAGTTGAAGTCCCATTTGGACCATTTATAAGGAAAATAAAACTTTTATTTTGAGTTAAAAGAGTCAATTTTGTCACCACAAGACCAATTTTTCCCTCCAGATGGACAAGTCGACCAACCCATAAGTTTTGTCTCTTCATATTCTCAAACAACTATATAATTGCAATTGTGCTCCACATTTTGGAAATCAATTTGATTTCTATGCAAGAGAAAGAGGAAGACCAACGAAGTAAAAGGAAGGAGAAGGTGATCTAATGAAAGAAAAGAAAAAAGGGAATTATTTTGATAAATTATGTCCACACATGTGAAGTACCTATACTTTTTCAGAATTTATTACAGGGACGATATTTCGGGGCCTGAACTTTCAGGGGCCAAATTTTCAAAGGATGACCAAAATTCATAGATTTGACCAACTTTGACTTTGTTGCCTTTGACTTGGTGGAGGAGACTTCAAGGAGGATTGACTTGGGTTCATTGTGATAGTATTGGTCTTGGTCTTGGGTATTGGATGTCTCACTTTAATCTAATTCTATAAGAAGATAATTTCTTGGGTTTCCCCCTTGTGGGGTTTTTTCCTAGCTTGAAGTGTACATCTTTGTGTTCTTTGTCTTTTTTGATATTCATATTTTGTATTTTGGTAATTTCTTGATGAAAAAGAACATAATAAAATAAATAAGAAGCCAAAAACCATTCATAAGTAACTATCATGACAGAGAAATCTACACTAATATATAACACATTGATTTCTCAACATTCACCCCTACTCCCATTGTTGCCTTGATATGATTCTTGTTGGAAATAATACAGAGAGGGGGGGGTGAATTAGTATTAGCAAATCAGACACTTTTTTCATTTTCATACTCAAATTCTATACGCTACTTTAGTTAAGGATATCCATGTATATACGCAACTATGTTAAATGCAACTAACGTACATCCAGTAAGCTTATGATTCAGTTAATTGATCTTCAATGAGTGCATTAGAACATTATTAACCATATGAATAGTAAATAGGTGCAGTAAAACATAATAGATCATCACACATAAGAAGCACACATGAACACCATGATATAAGGTGGAAACCCAATGTGGGTGAAAACCACCTGCTACAATTCGTCTCTATCTTATTTTAATAAGAAACTTCTTTTTACAATATTTTGTACAAGGCTACAACCTGTAGAAGGCTACAACCTTCTCTCGTTTTCCGGTTTCTACTGGAAGGGACCTACAACCCCCTTAGCTATTGTACTAGCTGATCCATTTACTAGTACGTAGGTGTTGGCCTACTGAAGGCTCCAACCTTCACTCATTTTCCAGCTGCTCCTGGAAGGGAGATACAAACCCCTAGTTCTTGTACTGGCTGATATATTTACCAGTACGTAGGCGCCATCCTACAGAAGGCTACAATCTTCTCTCTTCCTCCAGGGACCACATTTCATAAATTTTCATACTAGATACTCCTGAAGCATAACACCATAATCTGAAGGCCACGTTTCTTCTAATTTTCATACTGGACCCGTCAACAACATTGAAGCACAAAATCAATCACCACTGCAAAACATCCATCAACTACACCTGCATCATTGATCTCTGAATCACCCAATACTGAAACACTGAAACCTTGTCAACAACACAGTCACCAAAACACAGAACAGGCAACAAAACTCTACAACAATAACCAGATCATATCTCATAATGTATACACTACTATTATGAACCAAATCGGCGTACATATGCACTTTTACCAAATCCAACCCGCGTATAGATCTGCAAATATTTACTCATAACTTTGCAGCTGTTCCAGACATCAGTCATACCCAGATCATAACATTCATATAATAAAACATGCGTCAATAATTCAGATCTAGTCTATCCGTGATCAAACCACATAATGATAATACATTCCAAGCCTCATGATCCCGATCCATTATCCATCATCAACCACATAGCTGCATCCTTGATTCAGATCAAGCTAAGCATCAAAAACCCATAACCAACACCCTCGATCTCACACTTCATCAGATATTCAATCCTTTACTCCTCCCCTCTTGGCCTAATGATTTTCTCCTTATATAGGTTTAGGCCTCTCTCAACACCATGGTACAAAACCATGTATAACCAATACCTTGGACCTAATACTTGGGGTCAACACTTTGGACCAAATACCATGGACCAATACCAAAATACCATGGACCAAATACCACGGACCAAAACTTAGTTTTCCAACTTGTACGTGCCTTTCCTTCTGTGAACCTGCGTGTGTCCGTGTATGCGCCTTTTGTTCCACTAACTCGTGTGCATACACACTTTCATCAAGATTAACTTGCGTATACTTCTTTCTTGACCTGCTGCACTATGATCTGTCATCTGTGTGAGTTTCCATCAAGGACAACACCTGTATCATACCTCTGAGTGAGTTGCGATCAAGTATAACACCTGTATCATAATGCCAACAATCTCCCCCTTTGGACTTGATGGAAACAACCACACCAAGTTACTCTCCCCCTTTGACATCAAGGGAAAAGGGCGGACCAAGTTGTTCTCTTCCTTGGTATACCTTCTGTTGTCCATACTCCCCCTGAGTACCTACTGAAATCTGTGACTGAGCTCCCCCTTTGTACATGCCAAGATGTACCAATCCATCCATGAGAACATGAAAGGTCTGCAAAAGCATAACATGACTCTATACATACAGCAATCTCTAAACCAAGTTGGAATACACCATTTTAAACTCATCCACCCAACCAAGTGGGGATATACCAATTGTTTATACATGACTCAACAACAAGAACCATTACATCATCCATCCCATGCACAGTGGGGTAACAAAACAAAGACCAGCAATCTAATCAAGACCATGATCAGTAACTATCATACACCATGCATGATCTGCACCATAAGCATCTATCATTAGCATCAAGAACTATAACCTGCAATACCATTTTTTGACTGACCAACAATAAGTAGCAAGATGTATCATTTAGCTACATAAGCATCATCACCAAAGACTTCTCATCAAAATTCCAACAATGCATTATTTGAAGTATATGCTCCCCCTGAACTTGTGCCATGCCATCATCAAATAGTGACTGAACCATATCAAACTTATGTACTGCTTCTTTTCTTCAGAACATCATATACGCGATTGTCCAACGTCTAACTCACGTATATATGCGACTTGTCTTCATGAAACCTACGTATGAGATTTAGAACACAGAGGTTCCACATTTTCAGCTTCCTCTGAGTCTGTCATGTCTGTGTACTTTGCTATGCCACATCTTTCTGGCTGTACTTCCTTTTTCTTCCATATCTTTAACTGTGATGATGTTTTCTCCTTTTGGTATGGTGCCCAAAATCTTCACCTGCATTCCTTTTCTATGTGTCCAAGTTTTTTACATGCATAACATCTTACATGTTTCATATTCCTCCTAAAACAGTCAATGGCTTAGTGACCAAACATATTGCAAGCAAAACAATATCCCTTAAAGTACCAAGAATGTGATGATCTTTTTGTATGACGGTCTTGAACCATTCTACTTCTACATCTGGTTGCAACATGTCCAAGACTATGACATAAATAACATTCAACATTATTCATTGGAAGAAATAATCGTCTATCACTTCCACAGTTAGGAGCAAAAGATTTTCTTTAAGGAATTTCTTTCATTGGCTATTGATGGGGTTGTCCTCTCATCTCCTTGTTGATCATTTTAGATTTCTCATTAGATTTCCTTGCCTCACCTTGTGAGCTAGATTCACCTTTAGCAGATTCATAAAAACCCAGACCAGTTTTGATAGCAGGTGACCTTTGACTACTAAGAGTATCATCCAAAATCTTAGTATTATCTTGAAATCGTAATAGTTTATCCTTTTCTTCTAATTTACCTTTCAAGATATTTACCTCAACCTGATGTTGTTCTTCCTTTTCCATACATTGCTTCTTCAAAATTTCTTGAGACTTCCTTCCTTCTTCCACTTGTTGCCTTAGTTTGAGAATCTCTTTTTCTTGTTCTTCATTCAGCTCCTGCAACATTTGACGAACTCTGAAGGCACATTCCAGCTGAGCTTTTAAGCTAATAATTTCTTCTTTGAGGGCACTCTCCCTTTTGCTAAGTAGATCTTGTTGATTTATGATTTTATCTGATGCTTCATTTGCTTGTTCATCTTCAATCTGAGGTGATTCAGAATCTGAATACTTGCTTCCACTTAACGGCAGGCTGTCATTGTTCCTTTGAGCTGTCTTCTTCTTTTGACGTGCTTTCTTTCCCATTGTTCTACGGATCTCCTTCAAGCGATCAAGCTTCTACCAAAGGACCTGCTCTGATACCAATTGTTGGAAATAATACTGAGAGGGGGGGTGAATCAGTATTAGCAAATCAAACACTTTTTCATTTTCATACTCAGATTCATATATGCTACTTCAGTTAAGGATATCCGCGTATATACGCAACTGTGTTAAATGCAACTAGTGTACATCCAGTAAACTTATGATTCAGTTAATTGATCTTCAATGGGTGCATCAAAACATTATTAACCATATGAACAGTAAACAAGTGCAGTAAAATAGAACAGATCATCACACATAAGAAGCTCACATGAACACCATGATATAAGGTGGAAACCCAATGTGGGTGAAAACCACCTGCTAAAATTCGTCTCTATCTTCTTTTAATAAGAAACTTCCTTTTATAATATTTTGTACTGGTGAAGTCTTATACCAGTACACAGGCTTCTACTTGCAGAAGGCTATAACCTTCTCTCATTTTCTAGTTTCTACTGGAAGGGAGCTATAACCCCCTTAGCTCTTGTACTAGCCTATCCATTTACTAGTACGTAGGTGCTGGCCTACTGAAGGCTCCAATCTTCACTCATTTTCCAGCTGCTCCTGGAAGGGAGCTACAACCCCCTGGCTCTTGTACTAGATGATAAATTTACCAGTACGTATGTGCCAGCCTATAGAAGGCTACAATCGTCTCTCTTCCTCTAGGGACCACGTTTCATAAATTCTCATACTGGATACTCCTGAAGCATAACACCATAATCTGAAGGCCATGTTTCATCCAATTTTCATACTGGACCCATCAACAACATTGAAGCACAAAATCAATCACCACTGCAAAACATCCATCAACTACACTTGCATCACTGATCTCTGAATCACCCAATACTGAAACACTGAAACCCTGTCAACAACACAGTCACCAGAACATGGGACAACAGAACTGCAACAATAACTAGATCATATCTCATAATGTATATGCTACTATGATGAACCAAACCAACGTACATACGCACTTTTACCAAATCCAACCCGCGTACAGATCTGCAAATATTTACTCATAACTTTGCAGCTGTTCCACACATCAGGCATACCCAGATCATAACATTCATATAATAAAACATGCGTCAATAATTCGGATCTAGTCTATCCATGATCAAACCACATAATGATAATACATTCCAAGCTTCATGATCCCGATCCATTATCCATCATCAACCGCATAGGTGCATCCTTGATTCAGATTAAGCTAAGCATCACAAACCCATAACCAGCACCCTCGATCTCACACTTCATCAGATATTCAATCCTTTACTCCTCCCCTCTTGGCCTAATGATCTTCTCCTTATATAGGTTTAGGCCTCTCTCAAGACCATGGTACAAAAACATGTAGAACCAATACCTTGGACCCAATACTTGGGGTCAACACTTTGGACCAATACCAAAATACCATGGACCAAATACCACGGACCAAAACTTAGTTTTCCGACATGTACACGCCTTTCCTTCCGTGAACCTGCGTGTGTATATGTACGTGCCTTTTGTTCCACTAACTCGTGTGTATATGCACTTTCATCAAGATTAACCTACGTATACTTCTTTCTTAACCTGTTGCACTATGATCTATCATCTATGTGAGTTGCCATCAAGGACAACACCTGTATCATACCTCTGAGTGAGTTGCCATCAAGGACAACACCTATGTCATAATTCCAACAATTCTAACTCACATGAAAGGGGATTGCAACTCCCACTATACTTGGCACATTTCATGCATTCCCATCACTTTATCAATTATTGAATGAAGATGACACAAGGTTAAATGTCATTTGAATGTTGCAACTGGCATAGGGAGGTATAGGAGGACCCAAAATGAGAATACTATCAAATTGGTAGAGCTGGAGGAAAAAATTCATAGTATTGATTATAAGCTTGCCATTCTAGCAAAGAAATCAACCAACATCTCCTTCTTCTAGGATGAGGGTTGTGATCATCTAGCTTGCATGTTGGAGATTCTACCTAAAAGTTGTTATGAATCACTGGTTTTTTGCTTGCAACACTAGTAGTCTTTTCTGTTTTCTCATGTCAATGTATGTTAAGGTCTAGTATAGCCTTTTTATAAGTTTCTATTTATAATATTCTCTAGTTAAATGAGGCTTTAGCAACCTCAAGATTATGAGATTTTGTTACTAGTCTCATTTTCCTTTAAGTAGACCAATAGAAAACAAAATGTCTATGTAATCTTGATTTGATGCACTGCAAAGTGCTTAACTTAAAAAAAAGAAGCACTTTAATGATCTTTTATCAGAACATGAATACAACAAACCACTTTAAAGTGAAGTTTGAAAATTTTGAATTCAAAGGTAAACTTTAACAGTCCAATGAAGTGATGGAAGGAATTCAATATCTACCTTATATATCCCATAACATGATAATAATTAAGTATTAATAGATCACATCTAGACTCTATATTTCTCTAACATAATATTTAAAAAGTTAATGAAATTTGAAATGGTTTATGGTTTTTTTTCTAATTAAATATTTAAAAGGTATTTTACATATATAAAAGAATTTAAATTACATTTAATATAGAATCAATAATAATTAAAACCTTACAATTAAAGTAATAAACAAAGTCTATTAAATTTCTTTGTTAAAATTTAGCTAACAAAGAAAACTCTAGCTTCTCTGCAAACCCTAGAATTCTACTTTCTATGCACAATCATGGCCTCACTGAAGGGGCTTCCTCCCCCTTCGTTGGATGATGTGGTAGCCTTTCAAGCATTGATTGCAACTTTTCCAAAAAATCTGAAGACTAGGGATCAAAATCTAAATTTGTCAAAAGGGTTGAAGGAATCCATTATTTTTCACTTCCAAACACCTTCTCTCAATCTAATTTAGTGTTCTCTCACTGTGCATTGATAAAAAAAGTCACTAGTATGTGTACATCACCAAAGTCCATGGAGTAGGGGACTGAGAAAAATTGGAAATTGAAGATGAAAGGCTATTTAGGTATATATTCCTTCGGAAATGATTGTTTTGCATTTCTCTTCAAACTAAAGGAGGATAAATAAGTAATATTCAGAAATGGCCCTTATTTTATTGTGTTTAGAGGAATGTACCTAAACATTTAGACCCTTGAATTCAATCCTGCTAAATACATTCCAAATGTCATTCTAGTTTTTGTGAATCTTCCTAAACTCCCCCTATCCTGCTAGAGTGATCACTTCCTTAGGGAAGTTGGAAATGGATTGGGTAAGTACATAGATAGATCAAAGCCCAAACGAGGATAATTTTCATGCATCAGGATATGCGTAGAGGTCAACTTGGTGAAAGGGCTCCCTAGAAAAAAAATCCTCACAATGGGGAGTGGAAAGATTTCCAAGTTCTTGGTTATGAACAACTCCCTTTCAAGTGTTGGGGTTTCCATGAATATGGAAACTTTGCAAGGGACAACAACGCTGACATAGTGACCACTCCTCAAGAGGAACAATGGTTGACTCTACCAATCATTTTAGGGGTTTCCAGTCTTTGGAGGTCAATTAATTGGTTTAGCATGAGGAATATCAACAATCGATTATAATGGGTGAGAATGAAAATAAAATTCAAGAAGAAAGGGAAATTTTTGGGTCACCGAAAGTGGTAGTACAAGAAGTGGTTGGGTCCTGTGTAAACCCTAACTCTAAGATGAGTTTCCCCCCATCGTTCCTGAGGTATAAGGTGGCCTTGTGTTGTGTTAGATTCATTTGATGGATTCCTCTCCCATAGGCTCGAATTTGCCCCTTAGTGGCCCTAGGAAAATATTTACAAGAAATATGTCTGAGAATCCCATGGTACTTGAAGAAGTAAGCAGCCAGGAGATTGAAAGTACTACTAAGAAAAGGGGTAGACATTCCAAAAAATATCTATTCCAAAAAGAAGATTAGAGAAAATGAGGTAGTGAGCATCCAACCCCAAATTTTAGATATATTAAAATCCTCAAGGAACAAAGGAACAATAAGACAAGAAGAAGGAAGTCATAAATTCCAATCTCCTCCAAAGAAATGATGAAGCTTTTATCATGGAATATAAGGGTTTGGTCAGCCCTAAAAGATCCCTCTTTGCTAAAGACTTGGTGAAAGCCAAAATTCCTTTAATCCTTCCTGTGTAAGAAATAAAATTAGAAGAAATTGAGCTCTTGAAAGTAGCTAAGTTTTTTTAGAAAGATAGTGATGGCATTGCTTAGTGTTGTAGGGGAACCTCAAGAGGGATTGACCTTTTTTAAGATAATTTAGACTTTTCTTTTGTCGACCTTCAAAACTCCTCACATTAGATAGTAGTTATCCTAGAAAGGAATGATTCAAAGGAAAGGTTTAAGGTGGTGAATCTTTATGCTCCAGTCTCATATGGAGAAAAAGCAAGTTTTTCGGACAACCTACTTTTTCTCAAAGAAGGCCATTGGAATCAGTGGGTCCATAGTAGGAGGTGATCTTAATACAATACTTTTCGCATCCAAGAAAAGGGGAGGAAATTTGGTCAAAGACCCTTGTAGAGAAAAAATGGAAGGCTTAATCTCGAATTGGGATCTAATAGACATCAAACACTCTAGAGGCAAGTTCACCTGGTCAAAAAAAGAAGTGGAAATGGTCATATCATGGCGCATCTAGATTGATTCCTCATCCATAGCACCTATTTCCTCAATGTGTTGGACATTGCCTCCTCAATTTTGGCATTAAGTGAGTCTAATAATCATCCCATCTCACTAGAACTAGGAGAAAAAGAGGACATGGGTCCAATTCCTCTCAGATTTAATCATGATTAGTTGATAGAAGACGGGATAGTGGACATCATCAAACAAGCTTGACTCTCTCTAGTTCTATGTTCCCTAGCCTTTGTTTGGAATTGAAATTAAAAGCCTTGAATCAAGTTGTTCACTCTTGGGCAAAGGAAATCTATGTTTCCCCTAGAAAAAGGAAAGTGGATGAAGCTAAAGAACTAGAGCATCATGTGGAAATCATGGAAAATATAAAATTAGAAGAATGACATGTGAATAAATAAAAGGAATTATGTTCTCAACACTTGCAACAAAGTAGAAAGGAGGAGAAATTTTGGAGACTCAAATCCAAGAGCATCTATTTAAGAGAAGGGGATAAAAATACAACCTTCTTTCATAAGAAACCAAGCGCCAAGGAGCTAAGAAATAGATTAAGAGAAATTTCTCCTCAAGGCAAGGATAAAATCACATCCTTTTAAGAAATTAATCTTGAAGCTTTTTCCCACTTTGAATATTTATATTATTTAGGAAGCCACATGGATTATTCCAAGGCTGAAAAGTTCTTGTCTCCCTTCCTCCCTAAGATAATAGAGCTGTAAAATCAATAATTAATCAAAGAGATTTATGAAAGTTAGGTGGTGGAGGCAATATGATCAATGGATCCAGATAAAGCACGTAGCCCGAATGGCTTTCCTATCAGTTTATATATAGCCTTTCAGTGTAAGATAAAAAAATAAAAATAAAAATAAAAAAGGATTTGATCAGAATGTTAAATTGATCCAAAATCAAGTGCAAAGTTGGGGGAAGTACAAACTCTTCCTTTATTTCTTTTATTCCAAAGGAATCCAATCCGATGATCTTCTCTAGTTTTTGGCCCATTTCATTATACAATGTTTCTTATAAAATTTTATCAAAGGTTATTACTGGCAGATTAAAGTAAGTCTTGTCGTGGCTAATCTTTGAAAACCAAGGAGGATTTCTTCAACATAGACATATATTAAATAATATCGTTATCTAGGAGGCTATCCACTCAAGTAAGGAAAGGGGTGAACCTAGCTTTGTCACTAAATTGAATATGGCCAATGCCTTAGATCAGGTTTGTCAGTCCTTTCTCCATATCATTCTTGAAAAGATTGGTTTTTGTAGCCAATTTATTGCTTGGATCAAAACTTGTATTGGATCTAATTTGATTGCTCCATCAATCAATGGCAAGTCCACTCCTTTCTTCAAAGCCTCTGGAGGTCTTCGTCAAGGGTGCCCCTTTTTTAATATATATTATAGTTTTTGAAAGCTTAAGAAGGAATATAGAAAAATGCATAGTAAATGGTTAGCTACCGAAAATCTTATAGCCATAAATGTCAAGGACATAAAACACTCTCAATTCACTAATGATACAATTTTTCTTGGAGAGGCTTCCAAATAATCGTAAATTCTTGAAATCAATTCTATAGGTCTATATTAATCATTTCTATATGTCTATATTAATCTGTCTTGGGGGACTAGTCAATAAAAGAAAAGTCATCTCTATGGATAGAATTGTCCAAATTCAACTCGAGATAGGCTCCACCATATATTTTTTGGTTCAAATAGACTAGAAGTATTTCAAATTTTTGGGGTTCCGAATCTCTGTAAGGACATCCTTAAGGGAGGATGGGGAGGAGATTATTCATAAATTCAAAAAAAAATCCAAGGACCCGGAGAAAACAAGTTAAATTTAGCTGGAAAAACCATTTTAATTAAATTTGTTTTATCAGCTCTCTCGACATACCTTTGTTCTGGGCTTCTTTCTCCCAAATGTATCCTTTCTAAATTTGGAACAATGGTCAAAAAAATTTTATGGCACAGACGTAAAAATAATGAAAGGAAGTTTCATTTGTTAAATTGGAATATAGCCTGGTTCTCAAAAGAATATGGAGTTCTAGAAATAAAGGATCTGATTCGTATGAGTCTAGCTTTAGGGGAGAAAATTGTTTGGAAGTTGATATCAAACTCCAAAGAATGATGGAAAGTGGCGTTTCTAAAGAAATAATTTCACAAATATAGGATTCTAAGCGCTAAGAATGCCCACTATACTAGAGGTGGATCCAAGATATATTGGAAGTTGTGCAAGGCTGCGACCTCATTATAATAGTAAATCATAGATGGTGCGCATAAAATGGAGCAAGAATTAACCTGTGGAAAGATAGCATTCTTGCGGCTGTATTAATCTCAGCGATAAAATTAATGCTTCTTTAGCTCATCGGGTGTGGGTATCATTAGCAAAGTTTTTGTGATGGACCATCTGGCTAAAAAGAAATAAAGCTATTTTCAAATAAGAGTCTCCATCCTCTCTCAGAGCGGCTTTAAAAGAAATAAGTCTATTGTTGTGGGGGAAAGTATCCAACTCGGAATGACCCTAACCCACTCTAAGGGTGACAGTTCCTTAGCAACAGCTGAAAGCAAAGCTATCTAAAGTTTCTTCTTTATGACATGCAAGAGATAAAGGGAAGAGATCCACTTACCGATGTCTTGCGCAAATGGTCGATCCAATCTCCTTTGATTGCCGCTTGCTCCCAGCTCCAAGTCTTTTCACGGGCCCAGCCACACGAGATCCTGCAAACAAGACAAAGAAAGGAAACTACAAGAAGCATGAATTCATAATCGATTCAAGGATTAGCATAAATCAAAGACGCAAGTAAGACAATACACCATTGAAACACATGCGAATAGAAGAACCTCAAAAGCTTTATTAATATATGGAAATAAGGTTCAGGCGGTGATACAACCATGAGAGGTCCAATCTAGCATCACCTTCCCGACGGAGAGAAATCTCTTCTTCACCTCCCTCAAGCAATCACCCAATGCTCACAACTGTAAACCAACAGCAATTCTTTGCACTAAATTCCGGCCTTCAGATCCCATGGGATGAGATCCTTATATAGAGTTTTGGAGTGAAGATAAGTCAGCTTGATGTGTGACTTGTTGTCCTCTTCAACTCCAGTTGTTCTTCAGTTCTTCACTTGGAGTTTCTGTCTTCCACTTGGAGTTTTAGAAGCTCTTAACTCATCATTAGGCGAATCTTTTGATCAAGTGTCTTTTTGGAAGCTTCCTGGGCACTGGCACATTGAGAAAAAGATTCCTCCACATGTCAAAGTACGCCCAGCGCAGGTAGCCTTTGTTGCACTTGCGATGCATCGCAGGTAGCCTTTGTTGCACCTGCGATGCAGCGCAGGTAGCCTTTGGAGCAGTTGCTTTGATCCAAAATTGACCTGTTTTTGAGTGTTTTTCAGTGGAGAACTGATTTGCAGTGCTGTGGTTCGCTGACCTTGTTCCTCTAAGGGTAAGAACAATATGTTCAGGGACTTTGGATCCCTTAGATTATTGACATTTCATGCTCTATGCTGTAAGGCACAAAAATGTCTATAACAGTTGCCCCCTAAAGTATGAGGTCGTTTATCGGGTGAAATGCTTTATTAGGAGGATCCGAAGTTCATTCAATCGTCGGGAGGTGACCTGTAACAGAATACAATACAATACATTATCTTTTCATACTTTCTTTTCATGATCTAGCTGATGCGGGCATTTCCCATGCTCAGCTTTATAAATACATTTGCTGTACATAAACAGACGATCGTCTAATAATAGACGGATAATTCCCTGCTTTTAATTATCATCCTTTTAGTAGGGTGATCATCTGCTGCACATGTCTATGTTTTTATCTCCTGAATATATATATCGCAGCCCGGATGGATGAAACTAGATCCGGGGTCTTCAAACTTGTCCGATCTTCACTCTAGTACAAGTCGATCCATGTGAGAATTTCTTGAAGCCGAACATGGAGAGACATCGCTTGATTACCAGTCAATAATGTAAACTGTTAACAAGCGCGAGAGGAATCACCGATAATGATGATGACCCTCAAGGTACTGCAGCACAATTCACGTGGTGTGAATATAGGACCTGACGTCGAACACCACGCAAAGTCTCCTGGTCGAAGGTCATTGATGTATACCTATCGCTGGGAGTGAGAAACTTGCCATTGAGGCATGCAAGCTTCAAAGTACTGAGGGGGTGTTCCTAGATCAACTTCTTGGATAATGAGCTGATGTCGACAAGAAGTGATCCGTCAAAGGAGGGCCTTAATGAATCCCACATCAGTGACACGGAACGGAGCTAGTGATGATGGTGAAAACGATCTGTGAAATATGATTCAGGGTGGCGGTCATGGAAGGATGAAAGATGATGTACGGTAGTGGATGGGACCCGGTTGACACTTTCTGATTGACATCTCTTGAACATATAACGACACTGATGTGATGGATTGGTAGCATTACCCCATGTATGGATGGTATGGCGAGACCATGGTGAAGGGACCGGTGAATGATAATAACCCAACCCGATATTTACGGAGGCAAAAGTGTCATGTTCAAGAGCGACTTGCTACCATTAAGCTCTGAGGTTCTTCCCAATTTTTCCCCAGTCATTTCTGACCAGTACCTCTTTATTTTTGTCAAGCTTGAGGAGGATAACATATGCTTGTTCTATAACATGCCCTTCGGGCAAGCCCATCGCTATGTTTTAACGAGCCTAGCGATAGGGAAACTCGTTCTTGTCTAAAGACAAGTTTGTCGCTATCTAATATTTTAACGAGTCCAGCGACAAAGAAAACTCGGTCCTTTTCATTTTTAGAGAGTCTGAAAAGTGTACATAAAGTGGACTCCAGGGGTCCTTTTTCGTCATCTAATCCCTTAAGCCCGAAAAAGTATAAAACAATACAGAAGGGATGAATGTTCGATAGCTTTATCGAGCCGAACTAGACAAGCGCTCGATCTTTTTGTGCAATAATCCCTCAGGTCCAAAAAGATTAAAATCTAGAGGAGGGATAGCTCTTCCGGTCCTTTTAACGAGCTGGAACGCCAAAACTCGACAAACTTTTCATTTTTTACGAGTCAGTGAAAAGAGCTCAAAGAAGACTCGTATTTTGAGGAACGAGTGATAAACAGGGATAGCAGCAGATTCCAGGTACAGGTTGGAATTTTCCAATCACTTCAGTATTACAAGGATGGCTAGGTGGGATCACTCTTCGCAGCTGTTCCTCAAAATAGGTAAACAATCAAGTGAATGTGAATGATCGGCCAAATGAAAAGTGGAGGTGACGGTGCACAAACACGACCAAGGCTTTTATGGCTGATGAATTTACGGTCTCAAATGGTTATTTACCGGTTCATTTTTTCTGGATGAGCTTGAACTCTGGGGAAAGCTTGCTCACATGCTTATGTTTATTTTTTAACGAGCATGAATTTCCGCATTAAAACTGCTCGGATCTTGCGTTTATTTTTTAACGAGCATGAACCTTGCCAAAACTGCTCGTTTATTTTGCATGCCCCAAGCATCATAATAACGCATGTCAAAGGAGGGTGCCCCCCAAGCTTCATTACATTCAACTTGGTGGTTGGAATGAAGGTTTACCTTTGAATTTTGAAAAGGGGATTTGTTTCATTTTTTAATGAGGTTGACATAGTACAAGAACTATCCTCATGACTCCTTGTTTCATTTTTTAACGAGGTTGACACGAGATAAGAACCGTCCTCGGAGCCCACTGTATTTACAGTATTTCCATTAGGGCGATGATCCATGCTGACAAAATATTTAGGAATCTTCCGAATCCATTGGATATAGAAGATTTCATATTGTAAGTTTCCACTGTGGCTACTTCCGCCAGATTACTCGCCGGCGGTAGGGAAAAAGTACCCATTAAGGAAGTGTCTTTTAGGAGACCTACTCCAATATTTTGGAGCGATTGATTACTTTCATGGATCATTGTGCTGCTTCCCGTAACTTGAGAACTGTTGGGGAGAAATGTTTGTTGGTCGACGATTGTAATTTTTCCTTGAAAAGGAAATACAATCCTCCTGAAGTAGGTCGACACAACTGCAGCCATGGCATATATCCAAGGCCTTCCCAGTAGGATGTTGTAATCGAGGTTTCCGTCGATTACTTCCACATCAACTTCTACTGTTTTTCCCCCCAGTTCAACTTGCAAGTTATTTAAAATCCCGTATGGAGTGTATGATCGTCCATCAAATGCTTTTAACGTCGTTGACGATTTCGACAAGGGTGGTGAGCCTAAATTTTTCCAGCAACTCGTCGACATAAGACATGTAGATGCCCCCTCATCAATAATTGTTCGATGAACAGTTTTGTTGAGGGCTTTCACTTGAATAAGGAAAGCTAGTTGAGCTGGTATCTGAGGGTCATATCCTTTATGATCAAAGGCCACAAGATTGGAATCCATTGGGCCAATCCCACCTATGGCTGATAATAAAGCTTGCTCTTGGGAGGTGCATTTTTGCGCTACCTCAAGTGTCGACATAGCGGACGACGATTGGGTCAGGTCCTCTATTATATTGTAATCCTGTGTTATTTTTTCACGAGGATTAAATGTCGATTTGTGTACTACTCCCTTTGGCGACTTTATCATTGGTTTAGGAAAGATGGGTGGCACAACTTTGGTCAAAGTTGTTGTTGAACTACTAGGTTGTTTATTTGCCTTGTTGTTCAATTTCTTTGGATTCCTGTGATCTTTATTCCTTGTCAAAGCATTATTTTGCTGCTTTGAGGTGGACAACATAAGCACTTGGGATCGGGAAGCATTTTGATTAGCAACCAGATTTTGTCTTGGACTAGGAAACGGATCAGTCAATACTGCTGGGGTTTTTGAACTCTTGAAGAGTTTCTTAACTTCAGCTATATGAGGACAATCTTTCGTCCAATGATCCTCATCGCATATATGACACCCTGTCGGGGGTTTCCCTTTCCTTTTCTTTTTCTTCTTGCCACCTGGTTGCTTCAGTTGTTTGCCCTTGTCGGTCGACATGGCATTTACTTCTGAGGCAAGAAGTTCCTCATTTGCATTTTGACTAGAAATTTTGCGTTTTCCAGTCACGCCATTGCTGGCGTGAGAGTCAGTATTCGATTTAGGAGGGGGAGGAATTGAAAATTCAGGTCTGGGGGCGTCAGGTATTTTGTCGTAGAGCGTGCCAGACTGAGTATATACTAAGTCCAGATATTGAGCACGAGCAATGACCTGCTCCTCTGTTACGACTCCCCCCTTCGCCACATCTTCCGTTATAGCCGGAAGTAACGACTTTATAAACCATTCAGCTAACAGCTGATCGGGAACGTAAGTTTTCACCATCGTACGACGACGTCGCCACTCATGTATATGATCAGATATGTGAGTGGCCGTTGTCTGTTTGAAGTTGGTAAGGAGTTCTGTTCCCGTTTCATACCTTATCGGTAATTGAAAATGGGTTAACAAAGTCGTGGCTAAGGAGCTGAAATTGTCGAAAGAGGCTCTTGGCAATTCAATGTACCATTTAGCCGCTGGACCTGTCAATGTCCTCTGGAAGAGGCAAAGTCTTATCGAATCATCGTTTAGAGTGTTCGATGAACACCACAGATGAAAAGTCATGACGTGATTCGACGGGTCTTCACCTGGATTTCCATTGAATTTAGGAATGTCCGATGGAAGTTTATGCGGAATCGCTGGCCACCAAGGGGCATAAGCAATTGGATCATTCGTCAGCCGGTTTAGATCTGGCAATTCTAGAGTTGCTACAAAGGGCAACTGTTGGTTCAGGTTAGGCGAAGCATGTCCAGGATAAGATGGTATCGCCTGAGCAATGGGTCTTTGCAGACCAGCATAGTGCTGACAACTTTGACAAAGTTGATGGGCATAACCATTATAGCATGGTTTCCCATTACTTACAAAGACTTGTTGCTCAGGTCCTTGATATGATTGCTGGAATGGCGGTTGTTGAGATTGAACCAGCTCTGGTTGTTGGACCATTTGCTCTTGACCAATACTGGATGATTGACCAAGATGAGGAGTCACAGTACTTGTTTGAGCCTGAGTCGCTCCAGATAAGGAGGCACTACCCTGAGATTGTGATTGAGCCGCCGAGACAAGAGGTTGTTGTATTACAACAGGTAGCGCTTGTACTTGCGACGCATTCGTCGTAGCAGGTGTGGTGGGAATATTCGACACAGGGTGTACTGGTTGCATTGAATGTGCAAGTCCTGATCGTTGAGGCAGTATTGGTACCCAACCGCCGGATGTAATTCCAATTTGACCTGAACCTCGTTGTAAACTCTCATATGGTTGTTCTCTAGGAGGGAACAATGAAAGAGCATACTGCCCTCCACATGGTGGAAATCCAGTACTTAAAGGGTAAATTGGCCTTTGAAGACACATTGGATCAATTTGTTGAGTTTCAACATAAGAAGTACCAGATGATAATCCGGATGAAGAAATAGGAACTAACCATATTGTCATCCCTGATTGGACTCCGGCTTGTTGTTGACAATTTGCCGGGACAGATGGTATACCAGCGAACATCGTTGGAGTAGCAGCAGGAGGTTTTGCTGCTGCTGTGTCAGACGACACAGTCCTAGATGTCGACGGTTGTTCAGACATATCTAGTCTATCCAAAAGATTTCTTAGCGATTCTACAAGAACTTACGATGCCAAAAGACTAACTTCTAAGATCAACGCAGGAATAGGAGGTGATTATGTTCCGTTTAAAAATGAATTTTATATGACGACGCTTTTAGACACAACTTGCTTTTTCACTTTTTAAGAGTCGAGAAAAAGCTAAAGATGACTCTAGTCTCCTTCGATGTATTAACGAGCCCGAAGTGACAAATGCTCGGATGGACTTTTTCAGTTATAGAGTTTGAAAAAGGCCAAAAGAAACTACTCTGGAGTTCTAGGCAAGGGTGTGCCAAACCTTTCGCGAAACCACAGAATACGTTTTACGGTACGAGTGGTCGATCTTCGTGAATGTTGTGTTCACTGCATCGCGATCAGTAGGGCGGCCGACACGGCTTCCTATGGATAAAGGCTTTGTTCCTATAGGGGTCCCCCAATATACGCGACGGTACGCGGGGGCACAAGTCCGTATTAGTGCTATCGTCCCACAGGAGGAATCACCCACCTTCGTAGAGATCGACAGTCACTATGTTTAAAGACGCCGGTTCACGTCTCTACCTAGACCTCTACTGTGTTTCGTTATGTTTCAAAGCGTTGTTAGATAAATTCAGTTCTTTTTAGGTTGATCTTGCTTAGCAGTTTGCCTTTATGGATCACCACGTGATGTATGATACAACTCCTAAATGCAGTCTAAGAATGATAAGCAAGCTTTTTCAATTCTTTCAACTTATGAAAACCTTAACTACTGAAGGAAAAGAAAGACATCATCTTTTCAAACAGATCATAGAGCACACACTGATGCACTTTTCCTAAATCGACATGCAAACTGTCAAAATGCACATGCACAATGCAAGTATTTCTTCTCTTCTTCCTTAATGTTGATGTATTACAAAAAGAAAGCTGTTGTATAATTTCGAATTCAATTTCAAGTGAAAGAAAACAAGTTTTGTCCAATAATCAAAAGAACACCTTAAGATTCACTCGTTTCAACACAAGAAATATTGAAATTCGAATCATATAATGAAAGCAAATGCTCAAGCAGCTATGAACAACAATAAACTAACTCTTAGAATCACAACGACACTTTCTCACAGGTCTAGATTCAAGAGGTCATAGCAAGACTAGTTCACTTTCGCTATGGGAAATTGTGAATGACAGCAAGAAATACAATAAGAACAATAACGGTTTCTTCATACAACTAAGGCAGAATGAAGGCAAAGAGAAGTGGTTTCAGCTGGGTATACAGGTTGACAACAGGCTGCAAAAACAATACTGAAAACTGGGCAACAGACAGTGGGGAATCCCAGTTGCACAAGGCAAAACTGGATCAGCGCAGGTGGTGCACTGTCAATCTGAGATGCAGCGCAGGTAGCCCCTTCGGGACCTGCGTTGCAGTGCAGGTAGCCTTTGTGGCAGCTGCACTGATGAGACAAGTCACGTCTCTCTCAGATTCCGGGTCACAGTTTGCTAAAAAATGAGCGGTTTTTGGCCAAATCAGTTGCTATCAGTCAAGTATACTCTAGAGGGTGATTAAAGGAAGATGAACACTATCACAAAGAGCTACAAAGAGTCCTTGTGGATCAGCTCTTCAGATCATAAACATGCCCAGCACTGGGCTAGAGTAGCTGCCCTCTACTTTGCATTCGAAGGACTCGAATGCAGTTCGATTCGGTACTCCCTTTGTTTAAGAAATGAATAGCAAGAAACACAAGCTACCAACAAGACACGATCCCCAGCGGAGTCGCCAGTCTGTTGTGGGGGAAAGTATCCAACTCGGAATGACCCTAACCCACTCTAAGGGTGACAGTTCCTTAGCAATAGCTGAAAGCAAAGCTATCTAAAGTTTCTTCTTTATGACATGCAAGAGATAAAGGGAAGAGATCCACTTACCGATGTCTTGCGCAAATGGTCGATCCAATCTCCTTTGATTGCCGCTTGCTCCCAGCTCCAAGTCTTTTCACGGGCCCAGCCACACGAGATCCTGCAAACAAGACAAAGAAAGGAAACTACAAGAAGCATGCATTGATAATCGATTCAAGGATTAGCATAAATCAAAGACGCAAGTAAGACAATACACCATTGAAACACATGCGAATAGAAGAACCTCAAAAGCTTTATTAATATATGGAAGTAAGGTTCAGGCGGTGATACAACCATGAGAGGTCCAATCCAGCATCACCTTCCCGACGGAGAGAAATCTCTTCTTCACCTCCCTCAAGCAATCACCCAATGCTCGCAACTGTAAACCAACAGCAATTCTTTGCACTAAATTCCGGCCTTCAGATCCCATGGGATGAGATCCTTATATAGAGTTTTGGAGTGAAGATAAGTCAGCTTGATGTGTGACTTGTTTTCCTCTTCAACTCCAGTTGTTCTTCAGTTCTTCACTTGGAGTTTCTGTCTTCCACTTGGAGTTTTAGAAGCTCTTAACTCATCATTAGGCGAATCTTTTGATCAAGTGTCTTTTTGGAAGCTTCCTGGGCATTGGCACATTGAGAAAAAGATTCCTCCACATGTCAAAGTATGCCCAGCGCAGGTAGCCTTTGTTGCACTTGCGATGCAGCGCAAGTAGCCTTTGTTGCACCTGCGATGCAGCGCAGGTAGCCTTTCGAGCAGCTGCTTTGATCCAAAATTGACCTGTTTTTGAGTGTTTTTCAGTGGAGAACTGATTTGCAGTGCTGTGGTTCGCTGACCTTGTTCCTCTAAGGGTAAGAACAATATGTTTAGGGACTTTGGATCCCTTAGATTATTGACATTTCATGCTCTATGCTGTAAGGCACAAAAATGTCTATAACATATACCCTTCAAAAACATTTCAGCGCGGGATTTCAAAGTAGTAGACTTTTGACGTTTATCTATCGTAGAGGAGCTGGATTGAAGTTCTTGGCCTTCTAGATCAATCTGTCAGACTCAATTCTGATCCAAATGTTTTTAAGTTTTCTCGATTAAGAATGGTGACGGAGGGCTTTCAAACTTGGAAAATAAGTCCATTTTTAAACTCTCTTATTTTTTTGTATGGTGTTTCAGGAGGAAAACCAGGGGCAGCAGGATTGGGATGGGTTATTTATTTCTCAAAATAACAAATGATATATAGATTTTATTAGATCTTGGGAATAACAACAAATAATGAGACTAAATTTTGGGCTTTGCCGAAAAGTCTAGACATTGCCATTAACAATAACAAATGATATATAGATTTTCTTAGAGCTTGGGAATAACAACAAATAATGAGACTAAATTTTGGGCTTTGCCGAAAAGTCTAGACATTGCCATAACAAAAAGACAAAGAAAATATTTTTTTTTTGAGAATTTCTTATTGTTGGGAATTTTTCCGGTAAAATTCCAAAAACAAATAAACTGAGCATAGAGATAATTCTCTGTTTATCTCCAGGATCTTAGCACAGAGAAGCTTTAATTGATTTCTGAGAACAGAGTATTACATACACCCACAGAAGCTTTGTATTCATTAAAATATAATCCCTGATACAAAATTCATCCTCTTTCACTCAGAGGGATTCACCAAAAAAACATTTCAACCAACAAAAAACATTACTCTGTCTCCTTTTAAAAATAAATTACATAGTTGTGTGTAAATTTTGTTTACATTTACTGCCGTAAAATAAAAATCTCATTATGCACTTTGCATATTACAAAAACTCCAGCACTTAAGACATTTCACGCCCCTATTTTTGTTTCACTTAGTCTTCGTCTTCATTTTTCACCCGCCCACTGCTGTGCGTTCCACTGCTTCCATCACATAATGGTCAACGCATAACAAAAAACATATAACATACAATGCATATCCAATACCTCCATAAGAAATAAAGAATAATAAAAAAATAAAAACGTTTACCAACCATGCTACGAACACATTTAAGTTCATTTATATTTTACCGACAGTCAAAACAAGAATTTCACGTCACGCAATATTCAGGCCTGTGTGCATCTTTAGCTCAATCAGACTGTGGAATGTCTTCACTTCAATCCAACGATCATCGCTCGGCCAAATCAAACGAACGATACGACCCGATAGAAGGTGGTTTTGAGGAAAGTACAGTTGACGCGTGGCTGAATTTTATTGCATCGGGCTCGATTGGAGGAAAACCACTTTTCGTGAAAATCCGTTTGATAAGGTTTGATGGTTTTCGGCAATTGTTTTTCGTGAATTAAATGCTGCACAGTTCAACTGTTACGTAGTTGAAATTACAATTTTAACACTCCCCTTCATACCCAAACACTTCCTCAAAAATTTGAAGCTTTTATGGTCCAATGGCTTTGTCAAAATGTCTGTAACCTGTTCTTGAGTTCTGCAATGTTGTAAAGTGATTTCTCCACTGCTTTCTAATTCTCTGATGTAGTGAAACCTTGTGTCAATGTGTTTCGTTTTCTTATGAAACACTAAATTATTTGATAATGCAATAGCTGAACTATTGTCACAAAAAGTCACTATTGCTTTTACCTACTCTTGGCCTAGGCTCCTTAACAGTCTTCTCATCCAAACTGCTTGACATGTTGCTGTTGTAGCTGCCACATACTCTGCCTCTGCTGTAGACAGCGCTACAATAGGTTGTTTCTTAGAAGCCCATGAAATGGCTCCTGAACCCATATGAAATACATAACTGGATGTGCTTTTCCGATCATCTGATAATTCCTTTTGCTACTTTCCAATGTGCTTCCTTTGGCCTCTCCATGAATCTGGAAATTAAACTAGCAGCAAGCATTATATCCGGTTCAATTGTAGTTAAATACATTAGGCTGCCAACTATGCTCTTGTACAAACTAGGATCAAAATCCTTGCTGCTGTCCTCTTTGCTGAGTTTTAAACCCATCACTGTGGGAGTGATTGCTGCCTTGCACTCTTGCATGTTAAATCTGCCCAACATCTCATTTACATATCTTGCTTGTAAGATAAAAATCCCATTTTCATTTTGATCTACTTCTATTCCTAAGAAGTATCTCAGCAAACCCATGTCAGTCATTTCAAATTCTTCTTTCGTGACTGATTTGAAATTTTCAATGAGATAATCATCATTACCTGTAAAAATAACATCATCAACATATAACACAACAATTAGCAATTTACTATCCTTTTCTTTGATATAGACGGTGGGTTCTCCTTCACATTTGTCAAATCCATTTTCCAGTAGATAGAAATCTATCCTACTGTACCATGCTCTTAGTGCTTGCTTCAGCCCATAAAGAGCTTTCTTCAATTTGCACACTTTGTGCTCTTGGCCTTTCTTGTCATAGCCTAGAGGTTGTTCAACATAAACCTCTTCCATTAACACTCCATTTAGGAATGCTGACTTCACATCCATTTGGTAAACTTTCCACTTGTTTTGTGTTGCTATGGACAGCACTACTCTCACGGTTTCCATTCTTTCAACCTGTGCGAAAGTTTCCTCATAGTCTCTCCCATACTGCTGCTTGTACCCTTTGACAACCAGCCTTGCCTTGTGTCTTTCTATTTTGCCTTCAGCATTACTCTTGGTCTTGTAAATCCATTTAATTCCAATGACTTCTTTACCTTTTGATAGCTCAACCAAATCCCATGTCTGGTTTCTTTCTATGGCATTAATCTTCTCATCCATAGCTTCTATCCATTTCCTATCCTTCATTGCATCTTCGAAATGAATAGGGTCATCAACATGACAATATAAAGCAAATAATGAATTCATACCTTCATCATAAAAGTCACTTAGATTTCTAAAATTCTTACCTCTTTCATTTGGGGTGCAAGTGCTTAAAGAAGCACTTGAATTTCCTCCTTGTGGTGCGCTTGGAGAAGCACTTTCATTTATCCTCAAGGGTGTGTCTTACTGTCCTTGTGTTGGTGCTACTGTTTCGGGATTTATTTCAGCCATGTTGTCATCATCTTCATCATGAGACAAATAGTTTTTAACATTCACTGTTTTCTCTATGCTTCCATCCCAAGCTTCCTCCTCAATGAATTGAACATTGCTGCTCACAAAAAACTTCTTGGTAGATAGAATATACAACCTGTAAGCTTTTGATTCCTCACTGTATCCAACAAAAATACATTTCTCCCCTTTGCTGTCCAACTTCCTCCTTAGCTGATCTGGAATGTGTGTATAGGCCACACATCCAAAATTTTTCATGTGGGTGACTCCTTGCCTTCTCCCACTCCATGCTTCTTCCGAAACTTTGTTCATCACTGCTTTTGTAGGACACCTATTCAAAATATATACTGCACAGTGTACAACTTCAGCCCAATAATCATTTGGCAAATGCTTTTCCTTCAACATGCTTCTCGCCATATCCATGATGGTCCTGTTCTTCCTTTCAGCAACTCCATTTTGTTGCGGGGTGTACCTAGTGGTAAACTGTTTGTGAATTCCATTTTCTCTACAAAACCATAGGAATTCCTTGGAGATATACTCACCTCCTCTGTCAGTTCTCAGAACTTTTATATGCAGCCCGCTTTGGTTTTCCACAAGTTCTTTGAAATTTCGAAATTTTTCAAACACTTCACTTTTGTTCTTAAGGAAGTAAACCCAAGTCTTTCTGGTGAAATCATCAATGAATGTTAGAAAATATTGGATGCCTGCTAATGATGGAGTTTGCATCGGTCCACATAAGTCTGAGTGGACAATTTTTAAGGGTGCTTTTGCCCTCATGCTTTTCCCTGATGGAAAACTTTCTCTTTGTTGTTTCCCCAAGATACCATCTTCACAAAGGCTGTCTGGTTTCTCTATCAATAATAATCCTCTTACCATTCCATTTCTACTCAACAAGTTAAGATCTCCAAAGTTGAGATGTCCAAATCTCAAGTGCCACAACCAATTTTCATCCTTTGGCATACTTTGGAAAGTCTCTTGGGTAACTGTTGCAATTACTTCTTTGTTTTTCAAATCTGCCCTTATTCTGAGAGAGAACATCCTATTCCTCGTCATCTTCATTTCAGCAATACATCGTTTGCTGGGTGCTCTATCCATGATGGTGCATACATCATTCTCAATGAAAACATTGTACCCCTTTTGAACAAGCTGTCCAATACTCAAGAGGTTACATCTCATTCCAGGAAAATAATAGACATTTGCTATGGTTTTCTTTTCACCTTTCTTTGTAAATATTTTTACCTCTCCTTTTCCCATAACAGAAATTTTACTATCAGTTCCTAGTGTGGCTTGTGACTTTACACTTTGATCTAAAGCAGAAAACAGGGCTATGTTTCCTGTTATATGGTTGTTGCAACTGGAGTCTAGAAACCATATATCTTCACTGTTTGTTTCAGCCATATTACAAGCTAACAACACATTATCTTGGCCGATATTTTCTCTAGTGATATTTGCACTAGATCTATTACACATATCATGCTGCTTCTTCCTACATTCATTGGCTTAATGCCCATATTTTTTACAATAATAACATTAGACATTTGATTTTTCATACCTTTGTCCTTGAACATGATGTTGTCCACTTTGTTGGCTACTGCCTTGGCCTTGGTTCTAATTTGGATTGCTCCCTCTTCCTTGAGCATTTGCTGGACTGTTTCTCCCACCTCAATTTTGGCTTCTGCCTCTTCCTCTCTTGTTTCCTCTACCTTGACCTCTTCCTCTTCCGAAGGACATCTGGGTCTTGAAGGCTTTCTCTAGGGATGAGTTTTCTTTTATACTCAACCTCTTCTCATGTGTTATCAATGATGCATGTAGCTCATCAACTAAAAAGTTTGAGAGATCCTTTCTCTCTTCTATGGTGGTGACAATCACATCAAAATTTGAGGGTAGTATCCTCAATAGTTTCTCCACAATCCTCTTTTCTTCAAGAATCTCTCCATGAGATCTTATTTGTGTGACCAGACCAATTACATGTCTAAACAATGAGTCAATGTTGTCTGACTCCTTCATGCACAGATTCTCAAAATCTCTCCTCAGCAACTGTAGTTTTGCTGTCTTCACTTTCTCCATGCCTTGATAGGCTGTCTTGAGAGTTTTCCATGCTTCTTTGGATGTCTTGGCTGCTACTATCCTTGGAAACACACTCTCATGCACTGATTGATACAAAAATACAAGGGCTTTTGAATATTTCTTCCTATTGCTCTTCAACAGATCTTTCTCTGCCTGAGTTAATCCATTAAACTCTATCAGACCAGGAGTAACTCTAGACTTGGTAGAAAAACTGAGAAAAACTGATTCGTTTATTTCATTAGGTAGCTATTGTTATATACATGAATGTGACTGATCAGTTCATCTTCTTGATGACTGTTCACATTCCAAATTTATTTATTTACATAAAATTCCCAACCATGAAGATTAGGTGTCAACATTCCCCCCCTTAATCTAAAGGGATGTTGGTGAGTCCAAGCATCATTCTGAATCGTTCAAGATTTTCCCTTCCGAGTGCTTTGGTGAAGATGTCTGCGATTTTCTCATTTGTGGAACAATGACGGAGATGGATTGTTTTGGACTCAACATGATGTCGGATCAGATGATATTTAGTATTGATGTGCTTTGTACGATCATGGAACTTTGGGTTCTTAGCCAAATTTATTGCAGAGGTGTTGTCAATCATGAGTGGAGTTGATTGTACTTGTTTTACCTACAAATCTTCAAGAATTTTCCTGAGCCAAACAATTTCTTTTGTTGCTTCAGCTGCTGCCACGTATTCTGCTTCTGTTGTGGAATCTGCTAGAACTGATTGTTTGCGTGATCTCCAGGAGACAGCTCCCGATCCAAGACTCATAGCATATCCTGAAGTAGATACCCCAGTTTCTTTGTCTCCATCAAAGTCTGAATCTGAGTATTCAATCAAGCTGAAGTCGTCCACCTGTGTATACTTGATTCCAAGGTCTTGAGTTCCGTTCAAGTACCTTAGAACTCTTTTTGCAGCAAACCAATGTCCCTCACAAGGCTTTTGCATAAACCTGGAGATGATTCCAACAGCAAATGAAATGTCTGGTCTGGTAGTAGTGAGGTAGATGAGACTTCCTACAAGCTGTCTATACTTTTTTTCATCCTCAAATTCCTTTCCTTCAACAGATGTGAGCTTTAAGTTTTGTTCCATTGGAGTAGAAAGAGGATTGCACTCTGTCATGCCAAATATGTTTAACAAATCTCCAATGTATTTCTTTTGAGAAAGAAATATGGATTTTGGATGTTGGGTTACTTCAATGCCAAGATAGTAATGAACATAGCCCAAATCAGTCATTTCAAAACTTTTTCCTAATTCTTTCTTTATGGATGCAATATAGCTTTCATTGTTCCCTGTCATTAAAAGATCATCTACATATACCACAAGATATACAACTGTTTTGCCAACTTTCTTGACAAATAAAGTTGCATCATCAAGATCAAAATGATTGAAGTTGAGTTTCAGAAGATGCTCAGTTAGTTTTTCATACCAGGCTCGTGGTGCTTGTTTGAGGCCATACAAGGACTTCACAAGTTTGCATACTTTATGTTCATGTCCTTTGACAGCAAATCCTTCAGGTTGGGACATAAAAACATTTTCTTTTAGATCTCCATTCAAGAAGGCAATTTTTACATCCATTTGATGGAATTTCCAACCGTTCTGAGCTGCTAGTGCAAAGAGTGTCCGTATGGTGGCCCATTTTGCTGTGGGGGCAAAAGTCTCCTCATAATCGACCCCTTCCTTCTGTGCAAAACCTTTTGCCACAAGTCTAGTTTTGTGCTTGTCAAGTGAGCCATCAGCTTTGTATTTGTTCTTGTAGACCCACTTGGAGCCGATTGGTTTGGTTCCAAATGGAGGATCAACCAGCTTCCAAGTGCCATTCTTTACCAGGGCATCATACTCCTTTTTCATCGCTTCTTTCCATTCATCATGAGAAGCAGATTCTTTGAAGGAAGTTGGTTCAAAATATGTAGACAAGTTCAATTCACAATCATAAGTAACATCCATATCAACAGGTGAATTAGAGTCATCTACATCACCTCCATTTTATCGGTTTGAATTTTTGGTTCCTATTTTCCAATTTCATCGGGATGAACACTTTCAAGTGTCTTTGTCAGCCACTTTGGGGGACCTTTATGAGATGGTCCAGGCTACTCTGTTGATTGAGTTGGGACTGAATCAATATTGAGTCTCCCAAAATCACTTAAAGCATCATCCGTTGTTGGAGTTTCATGCAGGGGAGATTGTTCTTCAGAAGAAGATTTCACATGTTGATCTAGTATAGGAATCCCCCCTTCAAGATGTGGAATCTGATTATCAAACTCTTGAAATGATTTCATTTTTGTGAATCTATCCAAGCGATCAAGTTGCCGCTCAACAACATTGTCAGATTTGGATGATTCAAGAAAAATGACATCTCTAGATACAACAAACTTTTTATTTACTTCATCATAGAGGTGGTATGCTTTAGAGGTGTTTGAATACCCCAGGAAGATACACTTACGACTTCTAGCACCAAGTTTGTTTCTATGTACCTTTGGTATCAAAGCATAACAGGTGGAACCAAAAATCCTGAGATGTTTTATCGAAGGAACATGTCCATACCACAATTCATAAGGAGTCTTGTTTCTTATAGCACTAGATGGACATCTATTCTTTATATATGCAGCACATAGAACAGCATCAGCCCAAAACATTATCTTTACATTTTTGAAAAAGAGCATGGATCGTACCATATTCAAGATTGTTCTATTCATTCTTTCAGCTACACCATTCAGTTGGGGATTATAAGGCACAGTTGTTTGATGTTTAATCCCATGTTGGAAAAGATAGTTTTAAAATTCATTTGATGTATATTCTTTTCCATTATCAGTGCGAATAGACCCAATATGAGATTGTGCATCATTTTCAATCCATTTATGAAAATTCTTGAATGTTTGAAAAGCCTCAGATTTGTTCTTTAATAAATAAACCCAGCACATTCTGGTGTAGTCATCAATAAACGTCATGATATACTTATTTCCATTTGCAGAAGAAACAGGCATTGGACCACGTAAATCTGAATGAATGAGTTCAAGTTTCCTATGTGCTCTTGAATGTGAATCATGAAAAGACTATTTGCTATGCTTTCCTAGAATGCAAGCATCACATTGCTTAAGTTTTCTAGGAATTGTAGGCAAACCAGCAACACCATTTTTCTTCAATAAGCGGAGACTGACATAGTTTAAATGTCCAAATCTAGCATGCCATAATAAACTTGATGGAAGTGTACCTTTTTCATGATGAGAAATATATGAGAAATGTTGTGCATGAGCAAAGGTTCCTTGCAGTTTGAGAAGTCTTTCTTCTTCTATTCCCCTCATGACAAGTGAGTGGTCAGATGCTTTTCTTACCTAAGCTTGCCATCAAACATATGAATGGAGTGACCTTGCTGGCGGATGTGGACCAAGGACAACAAGTTTCTCTTGAGCTGTGGGAGATATAGAACATGATCCAGAAGAAAGTCTGGAAGACCAAGCAGTTTAAGCCTGATTGTGCCAATCCCTGATGGCTTGATTTTTGATTGATCTGCAAAGTATACTGCTCCATCAACATTGTTAGTGAAATCTTTAAAAAAATCTTTCCTATGAGTCATATGACAGGTTGCTCCTGAATCAAGCAACCAATCATTTTTCAAAGAAGCAAGTGAAGCATTAAACAAATCTTCATTTACTCCAATGTTACATTGTGCCTCAATATAGTGAGCGGATTCAGGTGCTTTACCTTTGTCTGTATCATCAGTTTTACCTTTCTGCCGGTTTCTTTTCTGCTCAATTTTGTCCCATGGTAGCTTGCATGTAGAAGCATCATGTGATCCATTTCGTTTGCAGCGAATGCAATGCAGATCTGCTTTTTCTCCTTGAGAATGTCTGCCCCCCCTGCCTCTGAAGTATCTTCCTCTTCCTCTTCGTCCACCTCTTCCTCTTGTAGAATCTTGAGCAGGATGCTTTTCTTTATGAGCAAGGCAAACAGTCTCTTCAGAAGATTCAGGGACTGTCTTCTTTCCAGAGGCTTTCTCTCTTTTAGCAAACTTTTTCACAAGAGAGTCAAAGGTTATATCTTTAAGATTTCCATTTTCTTGTAAAGACTCAAGATAATTGGAGTAAGTAGGATAGAGTGCCTTGAGAAAAGCAATAAGAGGTATATCCAGCTCAACCTTAGTGGATTTGATATCATGCATTATGGATTTAACTTCAAATGCAAGAGCAAGAGGATCATTATTTTTTAGTTCAAGAGTGAAGAGTTTAATCATGAGCTGAACAACTTCAAGTGCAGAATGTGAGTCATAGAGTTCTTTGAGCTTTTGTAAAGCTTCAAAGGAAGTTGAATATGATGAAATATGGCGACTTACTTCTTCATTTACAAATGTTGCGATTAATGCATATGCTTTGCTGTTCTTGTTATCCCAAATGACGAGCTCTTTGTCTGATGTAGGTTATACTGGGTCATTGTCTCCTTCTCTGACACACACTCCCTTCCACAACTCATTGAAGATGAGGGTGTGTTTTATCATCCGGGACCATTCAGGATAGTTCTCTTTGCCAGTGAGAACTATTCCTACCATAGAGATGATTGAATGCATTCTGTAAAAAATTCTTCTGCTGAAAAAAAAATCCTTATGTCACAGCATTATGCACTTTATTTTCTTCTAACGTTTGATAGAAGCATCAACATTTCTTATATCACTTCAATATATAATGCAATACTACTATGTTTTGAAAAAACGCACAAGGGATCACTTCAATATATATCAATATATCACTTCAATATATTATGCAATACTATTTTGAAAGCAGCGCAGTATATGACTATATCATTTCAATGTATTAATATATCACTTCAATATATCATCCAATACTATTTTGAAAGCAGCGCAATATATAAACGCTTTAAACATTTTGAATGATACTGCACAATACTCAAACGTTGTAAACTCTCAGCAGATTGAGTCTCTTCCAAGCGCAGAGGTAGTGTACTCTGCTCCAGTGTCAGTCAATTTGTGAAATTGTTGTAGCGGCTGCAAAACATGAAAAGCGGCTTTCGTTGCACTCTGGCTGGGGATCGCATCTCCATGGATCAAGTTGCTCGGCTCAGTATTGCCAACCCAAGAGTTTTTGTATTCGATGTCTTTCCCTTGCTTTTGGCATAGCTCTTGAAGCTCAGTCACAGGATGCAGTTCAAGTGTATCTGGACTCACTAGTGGTTCTAACAGCGGCTTGAATACCTCCCACACTCGATCTGAGGAATACCCAGAGTCAACAAACACTGCACCAGCTATGGATTTCACTATGTCAGCCAGAACTTTGGGGGGCTTGAAATCTCCACAACGGAAGGATTTGGATTCATCTTCAATATTTTTCACAAAGTCCTCGATGATCCGTTGCAGAGCCGGTGCATCTTGTGTGGAGAGGCAGCGAATTGGTTGCGATGGAATCTTGAGCCTTTGTCAGCGGTGGAGAGGCAGCGAAAAGGGCTCATAACCGATGCACAGAGAATCAATGAGACGCAGGACAATCAATGAGACGCAGGACAGAGGCAGCACTCAGGTATTCATGTGCAAAGAATCAATGAAACGCAGGACAGAGGTAGCGCTCAGGTATTCATGTGCAGAGAATCAATGAAACGCAGGACAAAGGCAGCGCTTAGGTATTCATGCGCAGAGAATCAATGAGAGGAGTTACGACTATTCTTAGGACTGGCTTTGATACCATGTCAGACCAAGAGTATCTCCAGACTTGGCAGAAAAACTCAGAAAAACTGATTCGTTTATTTCATTAGGTAGCTATTGTTATATACATGAATGTGACTGATCAGTTCATCTTCTTGATGACTGCTCACATTCCAAATTTATTTATTTACATAAAATTCCCAATCATGAAGATTAGGTGTCAACAAACTCTTCTTCATCTCTTGGTTCTTCAAACTCATATTCAACAAGTTTCTATAAATCTTGAGAGGCAAATAGGGCTCTCATGATTATTGCCCAATAGTCATAGTTTTTCCCATTAAAATGTGAGAGCTGAGTATTAAACATACCCATGCTAGTGCTTGTGTTGGCCATTCCTTGCATTCTCAGCTATGCTTCAAATATTTGACTATGTATTTAAAGAACACTGACTGTCTTCAGCAGCAACATAAAAAAAACTTTGAGAAATACCTTGGATTCTTTTGCCTGAGACTTCACTCTGCTGGAGAAGATTTACTGCTACAACAAAAGGAACCTTTCTTCAGCTTCTTTGACACCTTCAAAGAGCCTGGATCTGCTTCGATACCACTGTTGGGAGTTTTTCTAGTAAAATTCCAAAAACAAATAAACTGAACACAGAGACAATGCTCTGTTTATCTCCAGGATCTTAGCACAGGGAAGCTTTAATTGATTTCTGAGAACAGAGTATTACATACACCCACAGAAGCTTTGTATTCATTAAAATATAATGCCTGATACAAAATTCATCCTCTTTCACTCAGAGGGATTCACCAAAAAAACATTTCAACCAACAAAAAACATTACTCTGTCTCCTTTTTAAAAAAAATTTACACAATTGTGTGTAAATTTTGTTTACATTTACTGTTGTAAAATAAAAATCTCATTATGCACTTTGCATATTACAAAAACTCCAGCACTTAAGACATTTCACACCCCTGTTTTTGTTTCACTTAGTCTTCGTCTTCGTTTTCACCCGCGCACTGCTGTGCATTCTACTGCTTCCATCACATAATGGTCAACGCATAACAAAAACCATATAACATACAATGCATATCCAATACCTCCGTAAGAAATGAAGAACAATAAGAAAATAAAAACGTTTACCAACCATGCTATGAACACATTTAAGTTCATTTATATTTTACCGATGGTCAAAACAAAAATTTCACGTCATGCAGTATTGAGGCCTGTGTGCATATTTAGCTCAATCGGACGGTGGAATGTCTTCACTTCAATCCAACGATCATCGCTCAGCCAAATCAAACGAATGATACGCCCCGATAGAAGGTGTTTTTGAGGAAAGTACAGTTGATGCATGGCTGAATTTTATTGCATCAGGCTTGATTGGAGGAAAACCACTTTTCGTGAAAAGTGGTCCGATAAGGTTTGATGGTTTTCGGAAATCGTTTTTCATGAATTAAATGCTACACGGTTCAACTGTTGCACAGTTGAAATTACAATTTTAACACCTATTTGTAGCGTAGCATTGCAAATCAAAATTTTTGATAAAATTTTCCTTCTTATTCTTAAAAAGATAAAGAAAATATATATATATATATATATATATATATATATATATATATATATATATATATATATATATATATATATATATATATATATATTTCTTTTTGGAGAATTTCCTAGTGTCGTCGAGTAAATTTCCACTGTGACATAGGGAAGAAACTCTCGTTCCTCTACATTGTTCACAAGGTAGCACTGCAAATCAAAAATTTTGATAAGATTTCCCCTCTTATTCTTAGATTTCTAAATGATGAGGCAAACAAGCTTGCTAAGCAAAACATGGATCTCATCTTGGGAAAGGGATTATAGAAACAAACTTTGGATTAAGGAATTTCATTCCAATTTGAAACAGTTGATCTTTTTGAAGTTCAAATGGGTCACTCGACGCCTCGAAGGAAGATTTTGGTTGATGAAAATATGAATTAAATGATGTTTACCACTTGGTGTTCCATTCCACTGGAAGTGATGAGCTCACCACGTCTCATTACCTGTCCTGTCCTAAATGCACAATCCTGTCCTGTCGTAAATGCATATTGTGCAGACAGGAAAGAGTGAGAATTAGTTATAACAGGGACTTGAAATCTTGCTTAAGGTTTTGGATCTGACCAAAATTCTCTAAAAAGTCTAGTAATGAATGTTTTCTTAACATTATTTTGTTTAAGTAGTTGAAAATAATGTTTTCATGTGTTATTGTGCTTTTAAGTATTTATCTAATAATTGTTATTTCTTATGTATGTGAATTATCTGAGTCATAAATTTACTTTTTAGATTCTTATCATCTAAAAATCTATGATATATAATATAATTTTGTAACTAATTTGTGTGATCAAGAAAAATGGTGTGATTTATAATTTATATGCAAATTTTCTCACTCTCTTAGTATTTTTAACATGGTATCCCAGCAACTCTGCTCTAACTCCCTTCCAGGAGGGCTAGGAAGATGAGAAAGTCGTAACTCTGAATCTTCTGTACATATTTTAGTGTACGAGATTTTTTGTTCATGTGTGTAATATAGACTTTTCTGTTGTTTTCTTTAAAAAGTGTTTGGGTTCGTCAACTCAAATTTACTCACTAATGCAAGACAAAGAACCGAGAAGTGGAGGCATAAGTGACTGGTTATCTCCATAGCATAATCTCAACCAATCTGGTGTGATTTGTTACATCAGAGCATACATAACACACAATAGATTTAAACCCAGAGACTTAGACGAAAAAAGCAGAGAATAATTCAGAGAGACAGAAAAATGGAGAAACAACAAGATTACTCAGTGAGAAACATCAGAATAGATAAGACAATCACTGGAGAACAGAAATCACTTTGCATTACATAACAAGCTTGGGCCTTGGCTTGCTTTCCTTGACCAGAGAAATTACAGATTTATAGAGGCAAAAGAAGGATCTAGAATCTTGTGTGTGATTCAGATGGAGATCTGGAATGATCTAGAAATCACTGGTGGTGTAGGAGGATTTAGAATCCTGCATGTGATTCTAGAAACTAATGGTGGTGTAGAAAGTTCTAGAATCCTGGAGATCTAGAAAGATCTGATTTAGAACGCTCTGTGAATTTGGCTTCACACTTAACATTCTCCCACTTGAAACCAAATAAGAGTCATAAAGTCACACCAAGCCTTACCATGCCTCTACATAACTCATGTTTATTTCCTGGTAGAACCTTAGTGAGCATATCAGCAGGGTTCCTATCTGTATGGATATTTTCCAAGGATAACTTTTCTTCCTCCAACACATGCCGGATCCAATGGTACCTTAAGTCAATGTGCTTGGTTTTTGAATGAAATGTTGGGTTTTTTTCCAAGTGAATGGCACTCCGACTATCATAATATAACACATACTTGTCCTTCTTTATTCCTATCTCCCCTAGAAATCGCTGCATCCACAACATCTCTTTACAAGCTTCTATTGCAGCTATGTACTCTGCTTCTGTTGTAGAGAGGGCTACTATTGTTTGTAGCCTTGACACCCAAGATACTGCTGCACTTGCAAATGTATACAAATAACCTGTAGTGGACTTTCTGGTATCCATATCTCCAGCCATATCCGCATCTGTAAATCCTTCAAGCACAATCTCATCATGACTAAAACATAAACAATAATCACTGGTACCCTTGAGATACCTCAAAATCCATTTCACTACTTGCCAATATTGTTTGCTTGGATTGGCAAGGAACCTTCTCACTACTCCCACTGAATATGCAATGTCTGGTTGTGTGCATACCATAGCATACATCAAACTACCAATTGCTGAAGCATAAGGAATCTTGCTCATCTCTTCTTTCTCCTTGTCATCACTAGGACATAATTTAGTACTCAGCTTGAAGTGGGCTGCAAGAGGTGTACCAACTGCTTGGCATCCTTCATATTAAACCTGTTAAGCACCTTCTTGATATATTTTTCTTGTGACAGCCACAACCTTTTGTTTTTCCTGTCACGCATAGTTCGCATGCCCAATATTTGTTGTGTTGGTTCTATATCCTTCATTGCAAATTTGCTACCCAAATCTTTCTTCAACTTATTGATCTTATTCTTATCGTGCCCAACAATCAACATGTCATCCACATATAACAATAATATGATATACTTTCCTTGATCATACCTCTTGATATAGACACAATGGTCAGCTTCCAACCTCTGAAAACCATATTCCAACATGAATGAATCAAATTTCTTGTACCATTGTCGAGGTGCCTGTTTCAACCCATAGAGACTCTTCTTGAACCTACAAACAAGGCCTTCTTTGCCTTTTTCTATGAAGCCTTCTTGCTACTCCATATAAATTTCTTCCTCCAATTCTATTACAGGGATTAGTGTCTATATAGAATTGTTCTATCCCACTAAGGTATGGTAGCTGCCTTAGAAACAACAGAAGAAAGTCTACTTTGATTCCTTTTATAATAGATAGATAGAAGAAGAATAAGGAGGCCAACCTTCATCTTTCACTTGACTCCTTGTTTGATTCTTCCTCCTTCTCATAGCCCTTTCGATGCTTGTCCTTTCGTATGCCCAGCTTCAAGGAATACCTGCAGGATCACAACAACACAAGACTATGCAAGAACACATATCTACTAATATAAATAATCTAGGGTCAGTATAGATTAACCATACAAATGCATAAACCTGGATTACACAAAGATATGGAAAGAAACAAGAATAGCTTTATTGATAATCAAAGTGAAGTCAAGAGAGTTACAACCAGCTGTTCCGACCCAACATCATCCTCTTGACAAGAAAATTTATCTTTTCACCTCATACAAAAGCTTAGATCACCCAACAAGCACTGATATCACCTCAAGAAACTAACAGCAATTCCTTGCAATATGCCCAATTCCAACCTCTAGATCTCTTGGATGAGGGATCCATATATAGACATCTTGACAAGGGTATGAGTCAGCTCTGACTTTTTGATTAGTGTCCTCCCACTGATAGTCCTTGCTTCCACTTGGATATTGAGCATCTCTTACTCATCCTTGGTCGAATTCAGAGAGGCAAGTGTCACAGGAGAGAGTTATGGAAGATTCCATGCCTTTCCACCTTGCAATATGACACTACCATTTGTCTCTTTCCCGATAAGCGCACCCCCATAGTGTATTTAGGTGGGCTTAAGCGCACCTTGACCATGGAGCAAGTGCATTGATCTTAAATTGAGCCATTCTGAGCAGTTTTTCATGGAGAACTTCTGGGAGGAGCTGTAATCATTTGACCTTGTTCCTTTAGGGGTTGAAACAACACTTTTAGGGACTTAGGAGCCCTTAGTTTATGGATATTTACTGCTTGGGGTTGTAGGGCCCAAAAATATCTATAACAAATTCACCATGAAGGAAAGCAGTTTTTACATCTAATTATTCACATTCTAGGTCTAAAGCAGCAACTAGACCAAATATGACTCTAATGGATGACATTTTAACAACAGGTGAGAAAATTTTAGTGAAGTCAATACCTTCTTTTTGGGCAAAACCTTTCAACACCAGTCTTGCTTTATACCTGTCCTTCTTTTCGTCACCTTCATGCTTAATCCTGTACACCATTTTGTTTTGTAGAGCCTTTCTACCTTTTGGGAGGTTTACCAACTCCCAAGTTTTATTTTCCTGTAAAGAGTTCATTTCTTCTTCCATTACTTTCTTCCATTCTTTATTGTGCTCGACTTTACAAGCTTCTTGAAAACAATTAGGTTCACCTTCATCAGTCAACAAAATATAGCTTGAAGGAGGATACCTTTGTGAAGGCTTATGAGGCCTAGAAGATCTGCGAACCAATTGTGGTGGTGCATTATCAGGTTAAATCTCCTGTAAAGGTTCCTGCAAGATTCCTTCTTCTTCTTGTTCATTATTTTCCACTTGTTGTTCTTCATGCTCCTGAATTTGCTGTTCATTTTCTTGTATTGGTGGTATGTGTTAGAAAATTATATATTACGGAGCAATGGAACACATAAAATATTGCAGAAATATAAACACAGAAAACGCACAAAACAAGAGAGACACAGATATACATGGTTCACCCAGTTTGGGCTACGTCCACCCCGAACAGCCAGTCCTTCCTTTCTATTATCCAGCAAAATGAAGAGACACAACCTACAGCAAAACCACTGTAATATCCTCTGTTTTCTCTCACAGTCTCACCTCTCTATTTCTCGCTCACATAATACACATCTATATCACAGCCTCAAATACAATGCCCTCATACAAAGAGAGGGGGTTGCCTTCTAGGGAAAAAAACCCTAAACTAAACATAAGTTCTACCGTTAGATCATTCGCCTAATGAACGGCCCAGATTGACTAGAAGTTACTATACTTTTACAAGGCAATTTTCCAGCTGTTTTTAGCTTCGGGGGCAGCCCCGCCAGGGGGGGGCTCCCAAAAGTCGCTGCCGCCCTCCCCCTGGACCCCCCTTGCAGCGATTATTTTACGGGCGGCGTTTCCGCCCCATTTTGAACTGGGGTCCAATGTGGCGATACTATAGAAGATAATTAGGCTCCACACCCAACAATCTCCCACTTGGAGACTGATTGTAGCAACTCCACCGCTGCTCCATTTGCTGGACAATGACTCCTCTTTGGACCTGGCTGTTTCTCATCTTCATCGTCATCCTTGAAGACCAACTGAAACTGAGCATATTCTCAGTTTCTCCCTGGTTACAACTTTTGTTAGCATATCTGCAGGGTTCTGGCTAGTGTGTATCTTTTCCATCTTCAACTCTCCATCTTCCAACACTGATCGTATGAAATGGTACTTAAGCTGTATGTGTTTTGTCCTGGAATGAAATGCTGAGTTCTTTGCAAGATGAATGGCACTTTGACTATCACTGTATAACGTGCCCATATCATGCTCCTTACCCAATTCACCCATAAACCTTTGTAACCAAATCATTTCTTTACTAGCCTCTGTAGCAGCAACATACTCTGCTTCTGTTGTTGAAAGTGCAACAACACTTTGGATTTTTGAAACCCAACTGACAGTTGTTCCTCCAATAGTAAATACATATCCTGTAGTGCTCCTCCTATTATCTCTTTCACCTGCCATATCTGCATCAAGATATCCTTGTAGGGATATGTTTGAACCACCAAAGCATAATGCTTGATTTGTGGTACCTTTCAAATATCTGAGAATCCATTTCACTGCCATCCAATGTTCCTTTCCTGGATTGTTCATGTACCTGCTTACAACTCCCACTGCATGTGCAATATCAGGCCTTGTGCAAACCATTGCATACATTAAACTTCCAACTGCTGATGCATATGGAACTTTATACATATAATCCATGTCTTCTTGGGTCTTTGGGCACATTTCCTTGCTAAGTTTGAAATGGCTAGCAAAAGGTGTACTAACTGGTTTTGCATTTTGCATGTTAAATATTTTCAACACCTTTTGTATGTACTCATTCTGAGACAATGTTAATTTTCGATTTTTCCTGTCTCTAGTTATTCTCATACCAAGGATTTGTTTTGTAGCACCCAAATCCTTCATTGCAAATGAATTTGCCTATTTTCTTTTGAGCACATTTATTTCCTGCATGTTAGATCCTGCAACAAGCATGTCATCTACATACAATAACAATATAATATAGCTGCCATCATTTTGCTTTTTCAGATAAACACAATGACCAGAGTGACATCTAGTATAACCTTGTTCAGACATAAACTTGTCAAACTTTAGATACCACTGCCTTGGAGCCTGTTTTAAACCATACAAGCTCTTCTTCAACATGCACACAAGTTTCTCCTTCCCTTTCACCTCATATCCTTGTGGCTGCTGCATATATATCTCTTCCTCCAAATCCCCATGGAGAAAGGCTGTCTTTACATCTAACTGCTCAAGATGCAAATCTTCAGCTGCTACAAGACTTAAAATAGTTCTGATTGAAGTCATTTTAACAACAGGAGAAAATATTTCATCAAAATCAATACCTTTCTTCTGTGCAAACCCCTTCACCACAAGTTTAGCTTTGTACCTTTGCTTTCCTCCATCTTCTTCCTTCAGCCTGTAAACCCATTTATTCTTCAATGTAGTTTTTCCTGCAGGCAACCTGACTAAATCCCAAGTCTGGTTATGCATTAAGGAGTCCATCTCTTCTTCCATGGCTACCTCCCACTTCTTCTTGCTTTCAACCTGCATTGCTTCTTCATAACATTCAGGTTCACCAGAATCAGTCAACAATAAATAATATAATGAAGGAGAGTATCGTTCAGGAGGTTTAATTATCCTGGTAGATATTCTAACACCACTTTCAGGTGTTTGGGGTGCCTGTTGTTGTTGTGATGGTTGCTGTTGTTGTGGTTGTTGATTATTATTATTTTCAGGCACCTTTACTTTTTCAGTAATTTCATCAAGAACTGCGTATTCCTTGTTTTCTTTTTCTTGTTTCTTTTCCTGCAACTGATTCTTATACAAGACCTTTTCATTGAATATTACATCTCTGCTCCTAATGATTTTGTGATTTTCATAATCATATAAGCGATAACCAAAATCATTAACACCATATCCAATAAAGGTACATTTCTTTGACTTTGCCTCAAGCTTTGTTCTATTTTCTTTATCAATATGGACAAAGGCCTCACAACCAAAAGGCTTTAAAATAGAGTACTTTACCTTTTTACCTGTCCATGCTTCCTCTGGAACACCACCATCCAAGGAACTTGAAGGCCCTCTGTTTATTAGATAAACAGCAGTATCTACAGCATCTGCCCAAAATTGTAAAGGCAATCTCGCATGCAATCTCATGCACCTTGCACGCTCCATGATTGTTCTGTTCATCCTTTCTGACACACCATTTTCTTGTGGTGTTCTTGGAACTGTCTTCTCTCTGCGAATTCCATGCTCTGAATAGTACCTATCAAACTCTTTGCTGCAATATTCACCTCCATTGTCTGATCTAAGACACTTCAATTTCTTTCCTGTCTCAATCTCAACCAAAGCTTTCCAATTCTTGAAAGTATCAAATACATCAGATTTATTCTTAATACAATAAATCCAAGTATTTCTAGTTGCATCATCAATAAAGGTAACATAATAACGAGAGCCACCGAGAGATGATACCTGAGCAGTTCCCCATACGTCTGTATGCACAAGCTATAATTTTTCGCTCTTCTTTTCTTTCCCAACTCTGAGAAATCTGACTCTCTTCTGTTTTCCATAAATGCAGTTCTCACAGAAATCCAAATCAACATTCTTCAAACCTGGCAACAAATTCCTTGAGTGAAGAATCTTCATCCCTTTTTCACTCATGTGTCCGAGCCTATGATGCCATAATGCTGCATCTACTCCTTTGGAAGTCAAAGCATTAACAGAGTTAGAAATACCATTGCATAAATACAATGTACCAACCTTTTCACCTTTTGCTATTACCAGGGCTCCTTTGGTGACCTTCCAAGCTTTATCTGTGAAAGTTGTCACACAACCTTCACTGCCTAACTGCCCTGTTGAAATCAGATTTTTCTTTAAATCAGGAACATGCCTTACCTCCTTTAGTAGCCATTGGTTTCCATTCTGCTGTTTTACAAGAACCTTACCCATTCCAACAATTTTACAGGGTTTATCATCACCCAGACGAACTTGTCCAAAATCTCCTTGAACATAGTCTTAAAAGTATTTCTTATCAGGTGTGGCATGGAATGAGGCCCCTGAATCTACCACCCAGGAATCAGTAATATTTTCGAAAGAAAGAATCAAAGCATATTGTAACACCTCACCTGTCACATTTGCTTCATGATCGTTTTCTTGCTATGCATCTCCTTCTTTTCCCTTCCGAGATCTACAGTCTTTCTTTAGGTGTCCTTTCTTTCCACATTTCCAGCACACTATCCCCGATCTGGACTTGGATCTGCCTTTCCTTGATTTACTGCGATATCCAAAGCTCTTCCCTCTTTCCATTTTTCTTCCTCTAGACTCTGCACTCAAAGCATTTCCCGATGTCTCACCGGAGCTTTTCCGTCGCATTTCCTCGCTAAGGATAGCACCGACAACATCATCAAACTTTAAAGTACTAGATCCAGAAATGGAGTTACTAATGGCCGTTACCAAGCCATTCCAGCTTTCTGGTAACGAGCACAAGAATAACAGACCTCTAATTTCATCATCAAAGTTTACCCCTATAGAACTTAACTGACTTTTAATTGTATTAAAATCATTTAAATGGTCTGCAATAGATCCACCTTCCGACATCTTCATATTAAATAACCGTTTCATAAGAAATACCTTGTTTGAGGCCGAGGGTTTTTCATATAGTTTCGACAACGCCTCCATCAAACCCGCTGTCGTGGTTTCCTTCGAAATGTTGAAGGCAACTGATGCAGCAAGGCACAGCCGTATTGTTCCGAGTGCCTTTCTATCGAGAAGGTTCCATTCTTCATCTTTCATACCCGTCGGCATCTTTGTTTTTCCGCCCAATGGTAGGTATAGATCTTTCTGATATAGATAATCTTCCATCTGCATCTTCCACAACGAGAATTTTTGGCCGTTAAATTTCTCGACCCTAAACTTACCATCTTCCGCCATTTCTCCCACTCAAACCAGGAACCCTTCTTTCTTGCGAGTTTATCAGCCAAATAGACCTTCGCCTCTGATACCAGTTGTTAGAAAATTATTTATTACGGAGCAATGGAACACATAAAATATTGCAGAAATATAAACACAGAAAATGCACAAAACAAGAGAGACATAGATATACGTGGTTCACCCAGTTTGGGCTACGTCCACCCCGAACAGCCAGTCCTTCCTTTCTATTATCCAGCAAAATGAAGAGACACAACCTACAACAAAACCACTGTAATATCCTCTGTTTTCTCTCACAGTCTCACCTCTCTATTTCTCGCTCACATAATACACATCTATATCACAGCCTCAAATACAATGCCCTCATACAAAGAGAGGGGGTTGCCTTCTAGGGAAAAAAAACCCTAAACTAAACATAAGTTCTACCGTCAGATCATCCGCCTAATGAATGGCCCAGATTGACTAGAAGTTACTATACTTTTACAAGGCAATTTTCTAGCTGTTTTTAGCTTCGGGGGCGATGCCGCCCTCCCCCTAGACCCCCCTTGCAGTGATTATTTTACGGGCGGCGTTGCCGCCCCATTTTGAACTGGGGTCCAATGTGGCGGTACTATAGAAGATAATCGAGCTCCACACCCAACAGTATGTTTTCCTGCTACTCTTTAAACTTGTCAATAACTTTCTTAACCTCCAACTCACCTACAGTCTTCTTGAACATTTCAGATTTATTAAATATAACATCCTTGCTTCTAATAATTTTATGTTTGACTGGATCCAATAGACGATAACCAAGATCTTCATCCGCATATCCCAAAAAAATGCATTTCATAGATTTATCATCTAGCTTAGTTCTATTTTCTTTGGGAATATGTACGAATGCTTCACATCCAAAGATTTTCAGGTGAGAATAATTCAAATTCTTACCAGTCCAAACTTCTTAAGGGATATCACAATCCAAGGTTGTAGTTGGAGATCTATTTATGAGGTAGCAAGCGGTTCTGATTGCTTCAACCCAAAAATTCTTCTCCAAACCGGAATTGGACAACATACTTCACACTTTTTCCATAATGGTACGATTCATCCTTTCTGTGACACCATTTTGTTGAGGAGTACCAGGAATAGTCTTCTCATGCTTTATGCCAACCCTGTTACAATATTCCTTAAATGCATTTGAGCAATATTCTCCACCATTATCTGTTCTTAAACACTTTAGCAATTTGTTAGTCTCTCTTTCAACAACAACATGGAATTTTTGAAATATTCCAAACACTTCACTTTTATTTTTCATAGGATATGCCCAAACTTTCCTGGATGCATCATCTGTAAATGTTACAAAATATGATGCTCCTCGTAATGATTTGATGTTAACAAGCTCAAACACATCCGAGTGTACCAATTCTAACACATTTTTCTTTCTGTCATGGCTACCTCTAAGGAATGAAACCCTTCTTTGTCTACCATATATACAATGCTCACAAAGATCAAGATTGTAAGATTTCAAACCTGGCAATAAATTTTTACCAACAAGGATTTTTAAGCCCTTGTCGCTCATGTGACCTAAATGCTTATGCAACAGATCTGCTGAATTTCCCTCTTTTGTGACAGTAGCCAAATCTGATTTTCCTATCAGTGTCTTCAATGTGTATAATGTTCATGTCTTGGGTCCTTTGGCCACGACCAATGCACCATTGCTAATTTTCCAGCCTCCTTTTCCAAAGCTTGTCGAATAGCCTTCGTCATCCAGTCATCCCATAGAGATTAAACTCATGTGCATTTCTAGTACATGCCTGACCTATTTCAACAATATATCTTGTCCATCTTTCATCTAGATCAAGACATCTCCCACTCCAACAATACTGCAAAAATGATTATTCCCCAAATGCACTCTACCATAATCACCGAATTATATGAAACAAAACTATCTTTGCATGGGGTTACATGGTGAGATGCCCCAGAGTCAAGGATCCAATCAAAGCTACTAATAGATGTATATGCACATGCATCCTCTACTGAAACAGTAAACAACACATCACCATCTATGGCTACAGCAGTAGTCTCACCTTCATTTGTGTTGGATGACTTGTGATTTGTACTAGACGGTCTCTGATCCTTTTGTCCTTTCTTCTAGAATCGACATTCTTTCTTCATGTGCCTGGGTTTGCCACAATGAAAGCAGATGATCCTTCCTCTCCTTGATTTTTATCGGCCTCTCGATCTTGATCGCCCTTGTTGGCCTCGATCCATTCTCCTACCACGATCAGCTAGAGCTAGAGCCTCTCTTCCCTGGTTTTCCGCAATTGACTTGCGTCGCAACTCCTCATTCATTAAATTGCTATTGACATCATCAAACTTTAGGGTCCCTATAGTTGCTGAAGTGCTCATAGCTACAATTAAATTTTCCCAACTGTCTGGCATAGAACACATAAGCAATATGGCTCTAATTTCATCATCTAAAATGATTTTAACAGAGCCAAGTTGATTAGTAATAATATTAAATGCATTCAAGTGATCAGCAACTGAAGCACCCTCCTTCATTTTGAGATTATAAATCTTCTTCATCAAGAACACTTTGTTTGATATTGTGTTCTTCTCATATAGATCATGGATCTTCTTCCATAATCCTTCAGCTGTCTTTTCTCCGAACACATTGAAATAAACATTCTTTGCTAAATATTGGTGGATTGTTGCAATCGCCTTTCTATTTAGCTTATTCCACTCTTCGTTTTACATTGATGAGGGTTTCTTTGTTGTGCCCTCAATCGGCAAGTATTGATCCTTTAAAATCAGTATATCCTCCATCTATGATTTCCATAGGGCAAAATTAGCACCGCTCAACTTCTCCATATCTGTAACTATTGTCTCCATTTTCAATCAAATTCATGCCCCAAAACAAAAAAAAACTCCACTTAAAAATAAAACTTTAATTATTTATCTTTAAAATTTAGTAATAATGACCTTCCTCCTTTTAAAATACCATTTTCAAAATTCCTGCTCCTTTTTAAAATATAATATACTTTTCAAAATTCCAACATATAATTATATATGTTTCATAATAAATATAAAAACATATATAATGTTTTAACCTTTTCAAATGTCTCACATACATATGTTGGTTTGAGAAAAAACTTGACGTATACGTGTAAGCTTAATGTAAAAAAAACTTACGAACACCACGTTTCAACTCTAATCTCCACGGATCTCCACTTTTCAAACTCCAGCAACACGTTTCAACATAGTGTTGGAGACACAATTGCCATTACACCAAAACTCGCAGGTGTTAGTAAACATACACATCACTAGAGTTAACAGATCCACGAAACACACGGGAGGGTTGGATCAACACTACCATTAAAGGGGAGCGTAACACATAGATCCACGACCTTTCTTTTCTTGCAACAACTATCTTTTAGTTCCAGAGTTCCTCAGCTATCAATAGCTCCAGGGGTAACAACCAACATTTAAATGAATGCTGTCAGAGCAAGGCGATGGCACTAAGTGGCTTGCCCGGTGGATATTCGAACCTACCTCCGATACCAGTTGTTAGATCAGAGCATACATAACACATAGCAGATTTAAACTCAGAGACTTAGACGGAAAAAGCAGAGAATAATTCACAGAGATAGACAAATGGAGAAACAATAAGATTACTCAGTGAGAAACATCGGAATAGATAAAAAAATCACTGGAGAACAGAAATCACTTTGCATTACATAACAGGCTTGGGCCTTGGCTTGCTTTCCTTGGCTAGAGAAATTACAAATTTATAGAGGCTGAAGAAGGATCTATAATCTTGTGTGTGATTCAGATGGAGATATCGAATGATCTAGAAATCACTGGCAGTTTAGGAGGATCTAGAATCCTGCATGTGATTCTAGAAACTAATGGTGGTGTAGAAAGATCTAGAATCGTAGAGATCTAGAAAGATCTGATCTAGAATCCTCCGTGAATTCGGCTTCACACTTAACATGATTAGGGTTGGATCTGTTGGAGTTTTACTAAGCTCAGGGCCTCTGAAAACCTGTAGATTAGGGCATTTGTCAATGTGAGGAGAAGAGTCATTGATCACAACAGAGACAGGTGACGTGGTGCTTTTTATGCAGCGAAGAGATTAAAGGGGATAGCAACGAAAGCGATCAGCACTGTTTCTTACTTCCAGGTCCATGACAAGGGACTTCGAAACAACAACCTCAACGACCATGGCGTCCGACATTCTGACACCGAAGATTCCCAACCTGACGGATCACTGTGAGCTAGCAGCATCAATGAAGAATTTCGAAGGTTAACTTTGTTTAAAGAAGCCAGCCATCATTAAAGAGCCGTGAGTTAGCACCTGTCGTGAGCCTCCTGTTGTTGCAAATTTGCAATTAATTTAAAAGTTGATTTCTTTTTTTGAAGGTCACATGGAGAAAGTCTTTGTTTTCTTAAAAGTCAAGCCTTTGAGTCAAATGGTTTGATTCATTTAATTAAATTTGGACGTGAGTTCTTTTTGCATTAGTGGTCTGAGTTCTAATTACATGCTTTAATTTGAGCTTAAACTTAGTGAAGTGGTCATCATTAAAGGGAAGGGAAGAGCACCGTAGTTGAATTTTATGGATATGGGTAGTTCGATGGGAGTTGTCCATTTGTTCTTTCTATTTCAAGATCTAAGAGGAATCCAAGTTGGTATGATTGGTTCGATCTGTGAAAATAGTTTAAATCTAGTTGAAGATCCTTCATGTTTAACCTGTGCATTGCATTTGAGAGGAAGGTTTACTACTCGGTGGAACTCTCATCAAGGATTATATGAAAACGTTGCCAAATTATGTGAAAATGTTGTCAAATTTTGACACAAATATTTACGCCGTAAGTATGTTACCAGAAACGAGAAACGGGAAACGAAACGAGAAACGACAACGAGACAAGAAACGAAGTTTGGAGGTTTCGCATTCAAGAAACGAGGAGAGAGAAAAAAACAAGAAAAATGTGAAAAACATAAACCAACGCATACATCATCTGCATTCTCCAATAATGTGCTCACATAGACCATTCTCGAATATTCATAGTGAGAAACAAGGCCCTTTGTTGCTTATGTAGGTCATTTGCAAACACCCATGTTTGATCCTTTAATAGTGAAGAAACCTTTGGCATTGAATTGGACCTAGTGAGAGGGGGATTTTTTTTAAGGCCATATCCCAAGAAATATCCTGATGAGTACATGATTTGGCATATCATGTGTATATTCTTCTATATTATTTGAGGGGACCTCAAATTTGGGCTATATTGTAGTATTTGGTAAGCAACTACTAGGATGTAGTTTCCCTAGTTGGATAATAGGATGGTGAAGATTGAATTGAGCTCCATTGGGATTAGGGAATTCAGCGAAAAGTAGAGGGTTGTTTAGAACTACTACTACCTTCAACTATCTTGCTGTAGGGAGAAGTGTTGCTCCCTCCATTGACATTTTGCATAGAAAAAGCGGAAGGGTTGAAAACCAGAAACCTACAACCAGACAAAACTTAAAAAAAAATACCATCAAACATTCAAAACTTTATCGTTAATTCATTATAATAGTAATTAATCTTTATAATAATAAAAATAATATATTTTGTAACAGTGTGCATTTAAATAGATAGTTTTGTATAAAAAAACAATTTTTAAATATTAAATACAATAAAATTATATAAGAAATTTTACACTAAATAGACTTTTAAATAAAACCAACACAAAAATTAAGAAAAATAATTAAAACATTAAAGCAACACATCCCAATGATATAATTTTAACAAACAAAATCCCTAAATAAACAATATTATTAAAAAAAATTTACACTAGATATAGCAGACCACTAAACCGCCTCATTTTTTTAAATTAAGCTCAACGTTACAATGAAACCAACCTTATAAACAAACGAGAGCAACGTAAACCAACCTTTGCCTTCTTTTTTTATTATGCTCAACGTCCAATTGGAACGAGACCAGCATTACAAATGAATCAAAACAAACGTTTTTCTGAAAACCGTGTCAAAAAACCATTCGTTTCGTGAGAAACCGGTTTCATAGGTTAAAAAACGAAAACGACCGTACAAAACGGCGTTTTCGTACCGTTCCGTTTTTTTTGCGTTTTTCTTAGGAAACGAATGCTCCCGTACCGTTTCTGGTAACATAGGCCGTAAGGCGTTCCCCTCCCATACCACTTGTAACTTTATATACTGTTAATTTGGGTGTTAGATGATTGAAATGACTTGGACCATTGGATCAACCGGTATTAATATAAATCAATTATGAAATGGGTGGGTCAGTTACAAGTTGGGTGGGTCAGTTACAAGTTATTAATTTAAAAGATTCATATGTTATACATTTAATTCAATTATTAGAATTTTAATCGCTTTTATTTTGAATTCGATTTAACATTTAACTGTTTCTTGAATCCGTGTTACAAATTTATAAAAGTGGGATGCTGAGTCTCCCTCTCCGGGTATCTCACATAGAGTTCGAATCTATTAGTTCACAGAGAATTTGAATTTCAGGAGCCCACGATGGAAATAAGTGGAAATCAAAATGGTGGAAGATGGCGGGGAAGTGGAAATCAAAATGTTGGAAGATGGCGAGTGATAGGAGCGTACTGGTGCCCTGCTACTATTTCCTCTTCTTCATCTTTAGCCTTGACATCGCAATGGACAAGGACAACCTCGTGTTCGAGTCCCTCCTCACCACACGATAGTCAGAAATGGCTGCCATTGTCACGCGGATGCTGCAGGGTTCGACATCCAGACCTGCAAGAACGTTTATTAATTTAAAACTTCATTCTTTATACATTTAATTCAAGTACTAGAATTTTAATCGCCTTATCTTGAATCTGGGTTAAAATTTAACTTTTCATTGAATCCGTGTTACAAATTTATAAAGTTGGGATGTTGAGTCTCCTCCACGTATCTCACACAAAATTTGAATTTATAAGTTAATAGAATTTGAATTTTAGGCGCCTACAATGGAAAGAAGTGGAAATCAAAATGGCAGAATATGGCCAGCGATAGGAAAGCACATGGTACCTTGCTACTATTTCATCATCCTCATCTTTAATTTTGTCATGGCAATGGACGAGGACAACCCCCATCCACCACGTGGAATCCCCATCCACAGATCAAGTGTTCAAGCCCCTCATCGTCCAAGGATAGGCAGAGATGGCTGCCATTCTCCGCCACGTGGACGCTGTAGGGTTCGACATGGCCACCTGCAAGAACGTAACAATCTTCACCCTGCTAGATGTCGAACTGTTCCCTGTTGTCAGTTGCCCAGCTCTTTCCCGCCATGTGCTTTTCCACGTTGAAGCGTAGAAGCTTTCATACAGCCGACTTGGTGAACATGACCTCCAACGTTCGAATCCCCTCCGTGGCTTTTGGCCGCTCAAACCAGGGACCTCTGACAAACCAGGGATCCACCAAGTACGTCGTGCTCAACGATAGCGCTAGGCATGTTTCACTAGATTTTTACGGCAACGTGAAAAATATAAGGATCTTTTAAATCTTGTGACGCGTAAGGCCAAGAAAATGCACAAGAAATTAGGGGGAAAGCGATCAAGAATGGGTTGTGCCTACCTTCATCACCATGCCATGAGTCCAAACAGTCCCTTGTGGTTTCTTTTCGGTGGTTGGTACTCCAGGCTTCAAGATTTCAGGGGGATTAATGAATATGCCACCCTCTGGTTTAGAAGCCCTGCCTTATGGACAAAAAAATCTAAAATTAATAACAAATCATCTGAAATGTAAAAATATGGCATGTAACAAAGAAATAACCACGTACTACAATGGTTTTTTGGTCTCACTTTGTTTGGTTACCTTCTTTGTTCAATGCGAATAGCTGGTGTTACTTTTCTTTACCTCAGATAAAAAAGATAAATTAATATAGTTGGATTTTATCTATTTTAAAACATTTTATTATTAAAATTTAAAAATCATAAAAATTAATTGAATTATTATTTTAATTTAAATTATTCACTGGGTTACTGCAAAACATGGCACCCAAACAATGATTTTAATTTCTATTACTCCTTCTAAACGGTTATTTTAATTTGTTTTGGTTGGTAGGGTAGTTGTGTGTCTAAATTATTATTTTAGGTTTTGCCTTATTCATTCTGATTTATCCTTCTAGACTGTTAATGTTTAGTATTTTTCGAGTGAGTGGCGGCTGGCTTTCAATTCAAGATGGATCCGGAACAAGAACTTTTGGATTAAAAAATGTGCCATCTCTCTTATTCCCATCTATATCAACTCAGCTCATTAGTATATTTTTTGAAACTTAAACGTTGGAAGTCTCTTTAGGCTTATATTCAATTCAAGATGGATCCGGAACAAGAACTTTTGGATTAAAAAATGTGCCATCTCTCTTATTCCCATCTATATCAACTCAGCTCATTAGTATATTTTTTGAAACTTAAACGTTGGAAGTCTCTTTAGGCTTATATCAACTCAGTTCGTGAATATATTTCTTGAATCTTAAACATTGGAAGTCTCTTTAGGCTTTTGTTTTTAGTTTTTTCTTTGTTTTAACCAAACACCAATTATATGAGGTTTTGTTTTTAGTTTTTTCTTTGTTTTAACCAAACACCAATTATATGAGGTTTAGTCATGTTTCAGCTTATTTTCATAGAATTTAGGTTTAAGGTTTATACATAGAATTTAGCTTTAAAGTTTATACGTAAGTCGGATCAGAAATACTTCCAAGACGTGGCGGCATCAAGATGAATATTCCTCTCTTTTTCTGTTTAGAAAAATTAATAATTCTAATGTCTTTAGTGATAAATGTTTTATGAATATTCCTCTTTTTTTCTGTTTAGAAAATTAATAATTTGAATGGTTTGAGTGATAAATGCGTTTTTTTTATAAATTCATATCACGTGTCCTCGTGCACAAAATAGTGAAAACAAGCTTTCCAAACTTACCTGGAATGAAACGATGATGTTTGTTTCTCTCAATTATTTATTCATATTCTATCCTCCATCAAATTTAGTGTGCATTCTCCATCATCATAGTAGTAGAATCCGATTTCAAACTCGCTTAAATCAAAGGTGGTTTTAGTTGAGCATTGAATTAGTTTAAGACTTTTCTTTCTAATGGTTTTTTCATGTAGTTTAATTGGTTATAGATTAGGTATGGGGTGTATTGCATTATAAAGTTTATACTTTTTCATATTTAAATAATGAGAATTTTTTTTCCCTTTATTCATTTCCAAATGTTTATTAACATATATATATATATTTTAATTTCATAATTATTTTTTTATTTTTCATTTTTTTTTTTAATGTTTAAATTTAATTTAATTGTATTGATTCTTTCAAATTATTATTATCATAATTTTTTTGGATTAAATTATCATTTATATTTATTTGTCAATATTAATAATCAAATTTTTATTTGAACATTTTTTCTTGGCTTATTAAGATGATAAACATTCATCACTATTAGAATTATATCATTAATATTAAGAGAAAAAAATAATAATTATAACTAAGAAAAAAGAGTTAAATGACCATTATTTTATTAAAATAAGTTTACCTATATAAATATATCCAATTATTAAAATAACTTTACCCATATAAATATATCCAAAACTAAATATAAATATATCCAAAACTTAATGATGATGATGATTATTAAAATAAGTTTACCCATACAAATATATCCAAAACTAAATATAAATTTATCCAAAACTTAATGATGATGATGATTATTAAAATAAGTTTACCCATATAAATATATCCAAAACTAAATATAAATTTATCCAAAACTTACGGATGAATTAAGGTGAGACCAATGAGGTCTATTAGACCTTAAGAAAGAAAGATATTAATTGAAACTACCATTATTTTATTAAAATAAGTCTACCTATATAAATATATCTGATTATTAAAATAAGTTTACCCATATAAATATATCCAAAACTAAATATAAATATATCCAAAACTTAATGTTGATTATGATTATTAAAATAAGTTAACCCATATAAATATATCCAAAACTAAATATAAATACATCCAAAACTTACCGATGATGATGATTATTAAGGTGAGACCAATGAGGTATATTAGTGACTGTCATGGTTGAGATAGAGCAATGCGAGGGTGATTTCCACCCATCCTCTGCAATGTTTGATGAACTATATGAGGGCCTAGACTCCATACCCTCCCTATCCTAATAGAACGTGTAGACAATGTATACTTGCCTTGATGGAAGTCACTTGGTGTAGGTTGAGAGGCCTTGATTTTATTAGGGATAACTAGGAGGGAGCTTCATTTAGGAGCCATGGAAGAAAGTTTAAACCAAAGAAAAAGTCCTAACATAACCTCCCCCATATACCACTAAGGTACCTCTAGACATAGGAGGATGGTGGCTCCTCCTACAACTTCATACCACCATTGAACTACTGCTAGCATCGTAATAAAATTGTTAATATCAAGTGTTTTCCTACTCTAGAACTAGATAGAACCTTCAATTAAACCAACTAAATTGCTAACGATAACACCCCCATTGATAAAAGCCCAACAAAAAATGGAAGGAATTGTAGCCCTTGTTTAGACCAAAATTAAATACCTCCACCGAAAAAGATAGAACCACCACAACGATACCCACCACCTCCAATTAAACTTCTAGAATCCAAACCACCTGAGGAAAAGACACTGAAGCCCACACATAAGCATTGACCATTAACAAGACAATAACACAATAGCATTGACCATTAACAAGACAATAACACAATAGTAGAATCCAAAGACTGAGGAAAGGAGGGAGGCCGAGAGATGGACTCTGGAATTGTTTCTGACCTAGCACTCTACTCACTACATAGGCAAGACCTGCTCACGCTTCCCCCTCACACCCAAACTCCAACACTAGGCTCACCATACAGGTCAAAATTTCTATCAAAAAATATCCAAGGAAATTTTTCAGACCACAACCAAATCCATAGATGTACAGGGTTACCTTGTGCTTCTTGTGGGCAAGAAAGAAACTAGATGGAAGGTCGAGGGGTGGTGTTGTGCCCAATAATAATTTTTAAGCTCCCAACACCCCCATTATAAATATAATTGCAATGTGCCACATGACCTAAACCCTAGTTGTTTCTAGAGGATTGGAATTCATGCCCAACGCACCGAGCTACCCCTCCTGTGTTACACCATAAACAAAATGTTTCCATGATGAATCCCATATTGCACCTTATGTAAAACCTGAGCCACCTTTGTAGGCATAAATTCCTCCCTTCATCGACATCTATCCTCATACAAGCAAGTTGATCTTGGTGTAACCACACTTCCAATTGCCTTCCCATGTGCATGTTCAATGTTGAGAAGGGACAAGCATGACCCCCAACTTCCTCAGTATTTCCACCCCCATAGGGGATTGGAAATAGGATTGAAATTAAAATAAAAATGATTATCTTTAATATTAAATTATCATTCAAATACTGAGCAAGAATTAAGTTTTAAATAAAAATACTATGTTTAGGTCAAACTCTATTTGTAAGATATTTGATTATCTTTAATATTAAATTATCATTCAAATACTGAGCAAGAATTAAGTTTTAAATAAAAATACTATGTTTAGGTCAAACTCTATTTGTAAGATATTTTACCCTAGAAGACTAATTTTTCCATATCTCTCATTATTATATTTTGAAAATACAAAAGATTTAATAGCATGCTCAGACAATTTACAAGTGATTTACCATAGAAATCTAAAAGTGAGAAAATATGAGTAATTATTCTATATCTCTCATTGATTACATAGCTCCTATACAATTCCCTCTTCAAAGAGGGTTTCCTTATAGGGAAAAAACATTAACATATATTTTGTCGACATATGATAAACCTAATGATGAATGGTCTAGATTGGCTATGAAATTATTGTTCGCGGTTCTTTATAAAATTATTTCCACCCCCTACACTTTTTGTAATAGTTATGGTGAAAAGTTCATGTAATAAAATTTAATAAAGGAAAAATAAGACCACGGTTAAAGGACACTTGTTTGAAGATGAATGTTGGGCAAAGATATCCTAGTGGGCATCACTAGATGTGTTTTTTGGCTAAAGAAAATTGGAAAAGACTAAGGCAAAGGCATTAAAAAGGAAAAAATTCATTTTTGGAACATTTATTTAGGAAAATAAAGGAAAATAGGAGAAACATAAGGTGAAATGTCACAGGTTCCATGTGAGGAGGAAATTGATGGAAAATAATGGAAAATGAAGAAAATAGAGAGCTCATCCATAAAAATGCTTCCGAGGATCAGTTAGCAGGCTTTTGGCAACCTTTTATCAGTTTAGCTTTAGAGCTCTCTCATTATTCTCTCTCTCTCTCACACTCTTTGTCACTTAGAGTTTCTTGGAGCACTCTAACTTTGGATCAAGGAAGGAAAAGGAAAGCAAGCAAAGGGAATGGAAGGAAAAAAGGATCAAGGAAAGGAAAGGAGGATTTACACAGCTTCAGCAAGAATACTTGCAGGTAACCTTTTGCATGTGCGACTTTCTATATGGTTTGGACATGCATGGATTTAGATGTTGGTGTATGGTTCTCTTACTATCGGTGGCATGGTTTTTTGAGGTTATGACAATGGTTTTCAGCCTAGCCTTTTCTTTTTCGATATGCCATGGTATGTCGAGATGTTTATCTCGATTTTGAGCTCTGTTTTGTAGATTTATTTTGGAATATGCGGTGGAGGTGGTCTCAAGTTCCATTCCCAAAGGCTTATGAATCCCTTGACAGGTTTTGGTGGGATACATGGTAAATCCTAAGGAAGAAGTATCGGTTTAGGGCCTAGTGATATGGGTTTGGATTATGATAAATCCTGAGAGAATGGTCTCGATTTAGGGCATAATGATCTGATTTGGATTGTGGTAAAACATGAGAGACAAGGAGACGGAAAATTCCTCAAGGGTAGTGATGGATTCGGGATGGAATTTCGAGTCCAGTTTGTTGTGATTGGAGCATAAGTTTTGGTGTGATCACGGTTTGATGAGGGTGGAGGTGTTTTAACCTCTTGATTCCCTTGGTTGGTCTTAGATTGGTTGTTATATAAGATCGCATATTCATGCTTGGAATATGGCACGGGGGTGACTAGAAAGGGAGATTTTTTTCAGCCATGTCTATGGTCGAGTGGCATGTGGAAGTCTCGAACCTAGTCAGATTTTACCATGAATAATAAAATATAATTTCTCTTACTTTTGCACTGGTTTATATGTGATTTAATGACTATCATATCTCTGATATTTATATGGTTTTATGATGGTTATAAGCATGGTTCAATCACTGGTTTATGTCATGGTTATTTCATGTATTTACTTGTAATTTGTAAATGAAGGGATGAAATACCTAATTCAAGATGTACTAGTTCAATTGAGATGGAGATGGTCCTTCTGGTTATGTTTCATAATTTCTATCAGTCATTTATGCTCTCTCTTGTATCCTAGACTTGTAAGTTGCATTGATGCCAAGTGTTTGACAGAATCTCAGTCCTAGTTGGGGATGCTCAGGCCTATTCTTGAGTTTGATTTTCAGTTATCAGCATTTTTATCATGTCTTTTATGGATTATGAAGGTTATGGCAAGTTATGGGGAGAGATCGAGATTCTGGGCTAGAAAATTCGCTCAAATCTCAAGGTTGTTGGCACAGGTCAGCTAAGAAAAGTCCACAGTCATTAGCACAGGGGCCTATGAGAGCGACTTTGAGTTGCTGGTCATTGTCATGCCTACAATGTGGGAGTGACTCTAGGTCAAAAGGCTTAAAACATTACTGGGACCCAAGGACAGGATGTCTGAGTGGCTTACATTTCTCTTAGGCATGTTATTGCTGATGTGCATGGGTTTGTTTGATGAGTTCCATTGATTCCATTTCCTTAAGGTCACCTAGGACATTGAATCCCTTAGTAACCTCTCTCACCACATGTTTTCCCAGCTGGCTAGTTGCTTGGGTGGACCTGGGAGAAGGGGGCATTACAAGTTGGTGTCAGAGCATGGTTCACCCCTCAGATTGGATGGGCTATGTGTGGGCATTCATGCATGTCAGTTTCATGTGTGTCTCTTACACTTGCATTCCATGTGCTTGTTTCATTTTCTTGATTATGGTTGTAGTATGGTTGTCATAGAGAATTCCATTCCCTTAAGGTCACCTAGGAGATTGAATCATTTAGTAACCTCTCTTGTCACATGTTTTTCTGTCTGGATGGTTTCTTCGGTGGACCTGGGAGGAGGGGCTGTTACACTTTTCGCCTTTCGTGTAAGCTAACATCATATCAAGGAGGCGAAGATTAGGAAATGTGTGCCCTTCTTTGAATATTTTTAATAATGGTTATTATAGTTAGTAAATTATTTAATTTTAATTAACCAAAATATATTTTAAAAATATTTAAATACATCAAAAAAATTATTAATATGGATTAACTCTATTTTATCTAAATTAATTATGATTAATTTAACAATTTTTCAAACTTAAATTTTAAAAATATATATCAAAAAAACTAAAATTGTTAAAAAGTGTAGAAAGAAAGGCTTAATTTGACTTTAGCCTTAGTCAAATTGAGTAAATTGAATTTCCACATCAGTAGTGGTATAGGCAATTTTGTCACATTTGGTCAATAGGCCTAGCAACCAAATCAATCAACATCCATGAACATGTTGTCATCATCCCTTCATAGAGCCCTAAGCATGACGTTTCCAAAAACTCTGAGTTTCTGGGATTACTTGCTCAAAATGGATGTTTTTATCACAAGGGCACCTTGTTCCATTCGCCACCAGTGTTCAACACTAGGTTCTCCCTGCTGCACCAATGCTCGTTAGCACTAGTTTCTCCCTTCTGTAGGTGTACTGATTCTAGAAATTTACGAAGATTAAAAATAATTCTGAATCATCCTCTTTTATAAGATTCCATGGTTGTTTCAACTATTTACCATGGATAAGAAGCTCGAATTCTATCCGATCGTATGTTGGATATTTCACCTCTTATCCCTTAAGCTCATCATGCCATCATATGTGGATCTCAAGCCCATAATGGTAAATCCTAAACTACCATCCTTGTCCTATAAATTTACTGCCATCCATAGCATCAACGTTGGATTCTGGAGATTGATAGTTCCCTTATGCTACTGCCTTGAACCTAAAGGAGTTATCATTTTTATGCACTATGGGTGATATTAAGGTTTCTTTGTGACAATGAGGGACAAGTCAACTTCTGGAGACATCTACAACATCATCTACTATTTATGGTTATAAACTCTCTCATACTTCTATTGATACAAAGAGTATCTTGTTTTCCTATATTTTTTGTGTTATGTTTGCAATCATATATTTGAATGCCTTATTGATTCACTAAGTAGATATTTTATATTATGCTACTTGGCTGTTGTGGATGCTTTTCTTGTTTTAATTGCGTGTGCGGGTTAAAATTATAGCACTTGGAACTATAATGGGAGCTTACAAGCAAGGAGGAAAATAAATCTTGCCACAAATTTGAGGTAGGCCTCTTTTCCATTTCCTAACTTCTCTAAGGAAAACTATATGCCTTTTTCCTTCTATCGTTCTACACTAGTCCACTAGGTCTAGGGAATTCACCTTTGTTTGAAATAATAGATTTCACATAACAAATTGACGACTCATTTGGGGAATGATTTCTTCCCTTAGTGGTTTCCTTGACCTTAGAACCTTTTTTACCTCTTAAACTAACCCTCATTGCCTCACTCAAACCTTGATTTACCCTTGGAAATCCCTTCTCTTAGCTTTATTTGATGTTTTTTTGTCGTATTTTGGCCAAATATGCCTCATCGCACCCCCTATTCTGGAGATAGAGTGATTTAGCACACTCTCTCCTTCTTTACACCTGTGTTATAGAGAACTGGTGTGTGTTCCACACCTGCATTGATCCCTATAAGATGAGAAAGATGTTTTTCTTTCCTTTCTCTCTAATTTTATTTGGTCCAATTTGTTTTCCTTCTATCTTTGAGTGTGTCCCTGTCTTTGAAAATACTTCACTAAGATTTCTTTTGGTTTTGATAACCTTTGATAACAATTTGTTTGAATTTTTCTTTATTCTTGTAAATTATGTCATTCAAAAACTTTTTGGATTGATCATTAATTGCTTGAAGAAATTGATATTATAGTCATCATTCTGTGTGTTTTATTGCATTAATGATTTAGCAACATTTTAATTTTCATCTCATTCGGAAATTAAGAGAATTTATGTTGGGCACGGGATCCCCCAAGGGAATTTGTGGGGATTAGCACCCAAGTTTTGACTAAGTCTAATGTAAAGACTCCGCGATGTGTGGGCGTGGAGCGTGAAGATTGTAAATGAGTCAGACGGTTGTCCGCCCTAATTTTTGTAATGTAATGTCAACTTGAGAGATAACAAGGCTCTAAGTTGTAAAGGGAGATAGATGAAGACATATGGAATGGAATGAATAACAATGTATTGAGTCTGATCTAAGTATAGGGTGAGTTGTTGGGTCGTAGAGTAGGAGAAGGCTCTGCAGCTAAGTAGGCCTAGTAGTCTGCAGCTGAGTGTGCAGACCCCTGTAGCTGAGTGCGCAGGGCAGGTCAAGTCTGTAACCATTGGAGAATTAATAAAGAGAAGTTTCTTATCAATTTGTGTATCTTTTTCCTGTTTGGTATATTGGTTATGAATTGCAAGTTTACTATTTATATGTTGCACAAACTTATATGAATGTGTTGAATAATTGAACATAAGATAAATATATGTTTATGAAAAGTTGACTAATTATTATAAGAAGATAAGTAAGATCTGTTGTGTAACTTAGGGAAATAGCGCAGATCGTTTCTCTAGCAACGTGAAATTTGCACAACCCCTAGTTAGGGCTACGCAAAGGTAAGTATAACAAATAGTGAAGCATTGCAGGTCAGAAGAGTGCATAGAGTGACCTACATGAAGCTAGTTTGCAGTTGGACTAAATCGACACCTAAGACATCTCAAGGGAGCGGAAATTTGGTTCTAGCATCCCCCCATACTACTTCGGGTGAGACCTCAGTCCACGCTCCACGAGCTATTGTTGAAAGGGCCTATAGTACTGGGATTTGTTTGGCTAATTAACTCTGAACCTAGGGTCAGGCACCATCAAGCCAACAAATGGTTCCGTTGTCGTGACCAGAATCTGCATAGAGATGTTTGATGTTGCATCACTGAAATCCAACAAAGAAGGAGATTGAAGGGTGGTTGGATAGGAAAATTCATGAGTTTAAAGCGCAAGAGAATAAGAATCCATGACTATCAAAAGAAAAGTGGTTAGACTGCTACTTGTACATAGAGATCCATGAAATTTTCTTCGCGTCGTTCCCTACTAAGGTATACAAGTGGATCACGAAGCTAGTAAATAGCCAGGAAGGTGGAAACTCGACGGACCTATTATGTGGACCCTAGAGTTGGTGTGCAACTTGGAAGCATCAGAGGATAATATCATGTGCGCTATTGATCACTGGCTCGATCGGATTATAGGAGAATTCAATACTGAGTTCGCGGTAGACACTACAGTAAGCTACAACGAGGTCGAGCGAAGCTTTCTAAAAGGACCGCAATGTACGTACATTAAGTCTTTGAACACTTGGATTAAAATGATATTGTGTGAAAAGTGGATTATGTGAATACATTGATGTTCGGGGCTACACAAAGTGGGAGGATTTACAGAAACGAAGGTAGTGGAGAACTAGAAACTAGCCCCTTGATTTCACCTCCACGAGGGGACGAAGAAGAGCTCGCGAAGTATCTCCACGAAGTGAAATCCACTTGATAAGACAAAGGATTCAGTGTATACCACCTCCACCCACACCACCACCTGTTTCACCACCATCACCTCCATCTTCGCCCATACCACCTCCGCCACCCCCACGTTTTAATATGGCGAGCTCGATAAAGTTTCTTGTGTTCAAGGGAGTAGGAAATGAAGATCCAGACCAATTTTGATTTGTGGTAAAAGCTATATGGGAAGCGCAGGGTGTAAAGGATGATAATATCAAGAAAGCAACATTGGTTAGCGCTCTGCAGGATCGCGTGCTAACCTGGTATATTAAGCATTCTAATGACAATTCGAATGTGAGGATCATGGATATGAAAATTGCGTTGAATAGAGAATTTAGCAGACCGAAGTCACAAGCACATTCAATCATTGGGTTCAAAGAAATTACAATGCTACCAGGTTAGACTCCTTGGGAGTTGGATCAAATGCTAAAGTGCATGATGCGCAAAGCCAATATGACCCTGAAATATGTACAACACCACGAATGGTTTGTAGCATCGCTATCACCGCATTTGAGGAACACACTATCACAACAAAGGTTGACAACTGAGACAGAAGCCTTAGAAACCGCGATGATGCTGCATGAGACCCCATGCAGGATCCTAACCTGGGAGTTCAGCAGAGCCACGCGTAGTTGAAGAACTTATGCCTTGAGATGTAGAGTCTGAACAAGAGAGGACGGCTCGACCAGAAGTGCACGAGGAAGTGTGGCGCATAAAATGTAAGGCTCAGGGACATGACTAGGACCACTGCTCGGTATTCATGAATTATCTCGCAAGAGGAGGAATGATGCTGGTAAGGCTAGAAGCACAAGCAGGACCAACCACGACACTTGCTTTGTGGTGCACAATTTGTCAAATCGGAGGAAAGGATGTTACGGACAACTGTCATATGTTGCAGAAGTACACGTAGAATTCACAGCAGTTGTTCTATAATTTTTGTAGATCAATGGGACATGATGAGCGCACTTCTAGAAGTAATGAGATAATGATGGATAGAATGCCTACCTCTATGGTTTAGGCCAAAACACGCCCCCTAGACCAAGGTGTAGGGATGGCGCGAACTAGATTTCAGGGGCGTGGACGAGGCCGAGGTGGAGGAGGACCTAGGAGAGGTCGCGTAAACTGATATGATACAATTGCGGAGGGTCAGGACATTATGCCCACGATTTTATGAATCTAACACATCCATCATGTCTGTACTATGCCTTGTTTGATCACGAGATGGAGAATTGTCCTACACTGATAGTAAGGCTACACGACAAGGGAGCGCTACCACCTCTCTCAACTCAGAACCTACAAATGATGAGGTCTAAGCCATGTGAGGATGATCCAAATGTAAATATTGTGCTCTGAAGTGGAATTATGATGCGAGATGATAAAGGCAAATCACCTGAAGAAAGAACTTGGGTTCGCAAAGCTCCAATGAAGGAAGCAGGTTTTGATTTTGAGTGTGGTTCAGAAACTTTTATGGAAGCTAAGAAGAACTTCGCTAATGCCTCTTCTTGACTAAGAAAAGACAGGCTGAAGCCAGAAATGTACCCCTCGATGCTCATAACATTCTTGGAAACGTGTATGAAGTTACCGCATGATAGTAAGGTGGTAAAGGGACTATAGGAACTCATTAACAGATGCCCTGGGACCACGCCAGGGGAACCGTTCATGGTCCGGAAGATTAGAGAACACAAGGCAAGAACAGTAAGAGAAATGAGGCTAACTCCATAGATTGGTGAATATGATATAGACCAGGTAATTCTAGATCTAGGATCGGATGTGAACATTCTGCTAAATTAGACATGGGAGCACATGGGGAGGCCTACATTGCAGTGGTCTCCTATTCAACTGCGCATGGTGAACCAACAAAAGATAATACCCCTAGGGAAATTGCAGGGAATCACCGTGGATATTGAAGGAGCGAGCGTGCTAGCTGACTTTGAGGTGATAGAGATTATCGATGACAACAATCCTTACCCCGTGCTCTTAGGAATCAATTGGTCCACTAGCATGAATGGGGTGATTAACCTGAAAAAGTGCAAGATGATTTTTAAGAAGAAGTCTTTGTGCATGGTGATACCTTTGGACCCTGCTGAGGGATCACTCTACACTGAGCCAGTGCACAACTATGAAAGTGATGACGATTTGGACTGCATCTACAAGATAACCACATGAGAGAAAGACTGGGTAAATCCCACTGTAGACGGACGTATTTCAGGGGAGCGCAAAAGCTCCTACACGTCAGATTCGGATGGGGAGATAGAGCTTCGGCAGAATCGGTTACACGAGGTGATCATGTTGAACTGTAACATGATGACAAGATTTTTGCATTGCATATCAATGGAAATGAGATATTTACCTACTTATGATGGATTAGGTGAGGTGGATTCTTTCATGGACAGTTTTGAGAGAGAGGTGCCAGAGAAGCAACATTTTGAAGCCTTGAATTGGGTATTATGTGCTACGCCCGCAAGATGGTGGGGTATGCAGAAAGGAAACTTTGATGACTGGCGCGTCTATAAGGGGATGATGCGCACATGATTTGGAAAGCATGTGGGCCAACCAGCAGCTAGATACAATGGCCAAGATGGTCTGCATGCAGATATGCCCAGGTGTGTACATGCATATGATAAACAACCTACGTGGATGCACATGAACTTCTCGATGGGAAATAAAATCAATAAGAATGTGTTGGCGGGGCAAATGCATGAATGACTCCTCAAATTGGAATGACAAAATGTGGAAAGAATGAGTGCGTAAAAGGATATCCACATTTGAGCCTCTAATAAAGTGTGCAAAGCATTGAATAAGGTATGTAATGCACAGTGAAGTGATTGGGACCTACACATACCAGCAGTGCTATGGGCTTATAGGGTGAAGTTCAATAAACTGTTGGGACAAACGCCATCTAGACTAGTTTATGAAGCAAACACTAAAATACCGATGAAATATATCATGCCTAATCTGCACATAGCATGCCTAATTTCGATGGGTTATTGAACCTGCTCTGGGTGCCACATTACCATCGCACCCCAGTAACTATCTTTATCATCAGATAGCTGCTCTACCTAGTGCATGATGGGTGTTTGTGGCTAGAGGAGCCCGTCCCCATCACGGACCACCTGATCAATCGAATTACCCGATTCTCGTGTAAAGGAGAAGACCCCGTAGAAATTTCAGAGGGTAAAAGTAGTGATTTGGCCATCGCGGATGCCATGAAAAAGAAATACAAGTGGGAGAAGAAAAAGAGGGGCTATGAAATCTCTAGTATCAACAACAAGGTCGTTAGAGTTGCGACTTAGATACTGGCAAGTAAGATCATGCATAAGTGCCACGTGGATGAGGTGCCCATGCCGGTGGTTGAACTTACCGAACAATGAGGGGAGGGGGTCCAATTTAACTGGTTTAAATTCTTGTGCAAGGAGTTCCTGGAGAATTGCCGCGAGGCCCAGGAACAAGGGAAAAAATTCCACTATGAATGGCTTTTGCTGTCCATAGTGCTGGTGGCTGGGGAATTTCCTGAAGATAGCAAATTCCTCACAATTGCAAGGGATCGCACAGAAGCTATGAAGTATGCTTTGCCTTGGGCTACTAAAGACACGCTCCACATCTGCGACAGTAAAATATTCTAGGTGTTCATGGAGATGAACATTAGGATGGGGATTAACCGCAAGTTGTGATTATCACTCACTGTCTACAACAACCTACAAAGTTTCGTAGAGTTTCAAGCGGAATTTCATCACATCTACCTCAGGGCACTCAAGGACCCTGTAGAGAAGTGGAATGAACTACCATATTTGGCCACAGATGATGTGATCTTCGATGTACTTGAGACGTGCCCACCAGAATGGCACACTCTAGCCATCCCCATGGTGGAAGAAGAGAATTCTGCTACACAAAAAAAGGAGGAGGAGGAAAAACTGCGGATGACACAGTTAGCGAAAAAGAGAAGAAAATAGGCAACATCAGCAAAGGTGTAGGAGGCGCGAGACACTGCGCAAACATTAATAGGAAAACAAAAGGCCACATCATTAGCACGAAAGGCCACAACAACAACGAAGAAGGGCCAGAAGTCGCCTTCGGCTTAGTAGGAACAAGGGATGGAGACAGAGATAGAGGAAGATAGTTCAGACCCACAGACAGGGTCGACACAATTGAAGTGCCAACAGCCGAGAGAGCAGATGGGGTTGCGTAAGAAGGTCAAAGCATCTAAGACATCTATCGACCCGATCACCCTTACCAAGGGGGATCTACATGATATAAAAGAGATGATGCATAACATCACCACAAAGGCCCTCCAGAACTTTGTGGAGGAGAATCAAATTGTGTTAAAGGCCCTCCGAGCACAGATTTAGGAGTTGCAGGTGCGCACTCCTCAGGATGGTACTCTCTTAGCCAGCCTCACAGTAGGAAAAACCGCATCTGAGGAAATGTTGCACGCTTGTATGACCAACACAATAGTGCTCCTAGAGGGGGCACTAGTTACAGCAAATGAGGTCGCTATGTCTACGGTTAGTACGTTGAAAGGAATAGGGATCAACATGGCTGCACTCCCTAGGGATAGGCTCTATGTTCTGCAGGATGGAATTACTGTAGAACTGTAGTCTAGAGTGTTCAATGAATAGAAGACCAACATGTAGCAGTTGAGCTTGCAACGCAACATGGTCATGTCTCAAAATAGGCAGATGGTACATGTAATTAAGGAAGCCTTCTAGATGGTCCTTAAGTTGGCCATCCTAGTAGAAGCACCAGCAGAGGCATGCATCCAGAAGTTATATAGTAGGGGTGTGCGGGGCACGAGAAGAAATGGCCAAGGTTAAGCTAGAGTTGAACCTCTAGATAAAATAGCTACGGTTGAAGGCACAACCTTCAACTCCTCCAGAGGTAAGGGAATAGCGTGGCAATGCCATCATAATGGGCATCGAAGAGATCAATAATGCAGTAAAGGACTGCACCAACATGTTGGAAGAATCGTTCAAGGTTCTCACCCCTTTGCAGGAGGACCCAAACATACAACGCTTGGAGATAGAGGCGCACGAGCTACAATAGCAGTATGACAACATAAAAGGGAACACATAGATGGTGGCCCTTACATAGAGGCTCACACAAACGCAATAGGCCAAAGTGCTTAAGGAGTAGGTAGACGTAGCGTGACATAGAGAAGTGGTTCTAAAGGTGCGTGTCTAGCCTTGGATCGATGAGGCCTTTGTTATCACAGAAAAATTGAAGCCAAGCTTGCGTAGATGCAGGGGACATAAGAGCAGCTATAGGGAAGCAGTTCAGATACCATGACCTCTGAACAACGCATCCAGGAGATACAATAAGCAGTCGCTCAGTGCACTGCCAACCTTGCAATAGTCCAAGCAGAGTTGGGAGGTCTCCGCATGAAGAACTCCAAACAGATAGAGTGACTCGAGGGCAAGCCACGATGTTTGTGATGGGGGCCTGTTGGGCACAGGATTCCCCAAGGCAAGTTTTGGGGCTTAGAGCCCAAGTTTTGACTAAGTCTAATGTAAATACCCTGTGATGTGTGGGTGCATATCACAAAGATTGTAAATGAGTCAGAGTGTTATCCACCCTCATTTTTGTAATGTAATGTCGGCTTGAGAGATCTACCCATGGTCTGCGGACCATGGGATTGTATAAATAGAGCAAGGGTCTAAGTTGTAAAGGGAGATAGATGAAGACATATGGAGTGGAATGAATAACAATGTATTGAGTTTGATCTAAGTATAGGGTGAGTTGTTGGGTGGTAGAGTAGGAGAAGGCTCTGCAGCTGAGTGCGCAGAGGCCTAATAGTCTGCAGCTGAGTGTGCGAACCACTATAGCTAAGTGCGCGGGGTAGGTCGAGTCTATATCCATTAGAGAATTAATAAAGAGAAGTTTCTTATCAATTTGTGTATCTTTTTCTTATTTGGTATATTGGATATGAATTTCAAGTTTACTCTTTATATGCTGCGCGAACTTATATGAATGTGTTGAATAAGTGAACATAAGATAAATATTTTTTTATGTGAAGTTAACTAATTAGTATAAGAAGATAAGTAAGATCTAGTGTGTAACTTGGGGAAATAGTGCAGATCGTTGCTCTAGTAGCGCAAAATTTCCATAGCCACTGCTTAGGGCTACGCAAAGGCGAGTATAACAAATCATGAAGCATCATAGGAAAAAAGAGTGCGCAGAATGACCTGCACAATGTTGGATCATAGTTGGACTAAAGTGACACATCAGACATCTCAAGGGTGTGGAAACTTGGTTCTAGCATCCCCCCATACTGCTTTAGGTGAGACCTCAGTCTGCGCTATGTGGGATGTTGCCAAAAGAGCAAGTAGTACAGGGATTTGTTTGGATAATTAACTCTGAACCTGGGTCAGGCCCGATCAAACCAACAGTTGAAAATAAAGATCTCATCATTTTTCATTTTTCATTGCATTTAGCATTTTGTGTGTCAAATTGGGAATTGGAATAGTTGCATTAGGGAAATTTAATTAACAAGTTTTGTTTGTTTCATTTTGTATGTTGCATTAATCTTTGTTTCTTCCCTCCCTTTCATAGTTTTTCATTGAAAGGAAAATGATTTATTTTGATCATGCTAAATTTCATCTTTCGGATATTCAGGTGAAATTCGTGGTGAGGCTTGATAACTAAAAGTTAATTCAAGATAAGTTTTAAAATTTATTGAATCAATCTTAAGGAGAATTTGAAACGTTAATGCAAACATCTAGAGGTCTAGGTTAGAGATGTGTTTCAACTTCTATAATCATAGAAACTATCATTTTTTTCCAGCGTTGCATTTTGAGGGTGATATCCCATTCCACATATGTAAGTGTATGGGATCATTCTCCATGTACCTCATGGTATATTGGATGGTGCTCCATGTATGAAAAGTATACAATAACACTCTCATTGTATGGTTATACATTAGATATCACTAACATGGACTGCGCTTCCATGTACCTTTAGGTATATTTTGGAAGTCCACACTTGGTTGCTATCCTCACCTTAGGTAACAGATTTAGCCACCTTGTACAGTGTGATACACCGAACATAACATTCGTTGATATTTCCTTCCCGTACATAAATCCTTGGTTCTCCAAGGTGGTATATTGTAGTTCACAGTTTCCTGGTAAACCCTTTTTCCTAGTTACCCCTTTTTTATTTATTTTTGTTGTTAATTTTTAAATTTTATTAAGCCAACGTGGAAGAACAACCTCCTTAACCTTTTTTTTCATGTAAGATGCAAAGATTTCCTCCTCTTCTACCTCAGTTAACTCCTATAAATTGAAAGAAAAAAAGGATGTAAGGTATTGAATCCAGTACATCGGGAGATACCCCTTCTAGACTTCCATCCAAAATTAATCCTCCAGAATCAGCTCTTCTTATGAGTACTGAACCTGAGAGGACTTCTTTATTGCAGTCGAAACAAAAACACCTAATACGTTATTACCTAAGGTCATTTAACTTGATTTTCTCAACTCAGACACATTACAACCTAAGATTATATAATCTGAGGACCCTCAGTTAACTATAGTTGTTACTTCAGGCCCTTCCTCTTCTATTCCTTTGTCTTTGGCTCAACCTCAATCCGTATGTCTTGGACATGACATTGAGGAAATCCAACATGGTATTTTGAGTATCGAGTGTTAGAAAATTATATATTACAGAGCAATGGAACACATAAAATATATTGCAGAAATAAAAACACATAAAACAAGAAAGATGCAGATATACATGGTTCACCCAATTTAGGCTATGTCCATGGAGAAACAACTAGTCCTTCATTTTATATTATCCATCAAACTGAAGAGATACAACCTACAGCAGATCTGTTGTAATTCACTCTTCAGTCTCACACAATCTCCTCTCTCTTTCTCACTCAGAATACAGATCTACATAGATGCAATACAATTCCCTCATATATAGTGAGGGGGTTTCCTTCTAGGGAAAAAAAACCGTAAATTAAACATAACTTCTACTGTCAGGTCACTGCCTAATGAACATCTTAAATTGACTACGAAATTACAACATTTTACAGGGCAATTTTACATCTATTTTAGCTTCAAGGGCACTGCAGCGTAAATATTACAGGTGGCGTTGCCACCACATTATGAATTGGGGTCCTATATAGTGATACCTCTAAATAAAGAATATAATCAGGCTCCACACCCAACAATCTCCCACTTGGAGATTGATTATAGCAACTCCACCACTACTTCATTTACTAGACAATGGCTCCACTTTGGACTTGGTTGTTTCTCATCTTCTTCATCATACATGAAGACTGATTGAAACTAAGTAGAATCTCAGTTTCTTCTTGGTTACAACTTTTGTTAACATATATGCGATATTATGGCTAGTGTGTATCTTTTCTAGCTTCAACTTTCCATCTTCCAACTCTAACCGTATGAGATGATACTTGAGTTGTTTATGTTTTTTCTTGGAATGAAATGTAGAGTTCTTTGCAAGATGTATGGCGCTTTGGCTATCACTGTATAACCTACCCAACTCTTGCTTCTTACCTAATTCATCCAGAAACCTTTGTAACCAAACAATTTCTTTACTAGCCTCTGTAGCAACAACATACTCTGCTTTTGTTGTTGAGAGTGCAACAACGTAGTTTTGTAGTTTTGAAACCTAACTGACAGATGTTCCACCTACAGTAAACACATACCCTGTTGTGCTCCTCCTATTATCTCTATCACCCACCATATCTGCATCAACATATCCCTGTAGAGCAATGTTTGAACCACCAAAGCATAATGCTTGATTTGTGGTACCTCTCAAATATCTGACAATCCACTTCATGACCATCCAATGTTCTTTCCCTGGATTGTTCATGTACCTTCTTACAACTCCCACTGCATGTGCAATATTAGGCCTTCTACAGACCATTGCATACATTAAGCTTCCAACAACTGATACATATGGAAATTTAGACATATCAGCCATTTCTTCTAAAGTCTTGGGACACACCTCCTTACTTAGTTTGAAATGGCTAGCCAAAGGTATACTAACTGGTTTTGCATTCTTTATATTAAATCTTTTCAACACCTTTTCTATGTACTCACTTTGAGACAATATTAATTTTCTATTCTTCTTGTCTCTAGTTATTCTCATACCAAGGATTTGTTTTGCAGCACCCAAATCCTTCATTGCAAATGATTTCACCAATTTTGTTTTGAGCACATTTATTTCCTGCACATTAGAACCTGCAACAGGCATATCATCTACATACAATAACAATATAATATAGATGCCATCATTTTCCTTTCGAGATAAACACAATAACCAGAGTGACATCTATTATAACCTTGTTCAGACATAAACCTATCAAATTTTAGATACCACTGCCTTGGAACCTGTTTTAAGCCATACAAGCTCTTCTTCAATCTGCATACTAGTTTCTCCTTGCCTTTAACCTCATATCCTTGGGGTTGTTGCATATATATCTCTTCCTTCAAACCCCATGGAGAAAGGTTGTATTTACATCTCACTGTTGAAGATCCAAATCTTCAGTTGCTACTAGTCTTAAAATAGTTCTAATTGAAGTCATTTTAACAACAGGAGAAAATATCTCATCAAAGTCTATACCCTTGTTCTGTGAAAACCCCTTCACCACAAGTCTAGTTTTATACGTTTTTCTACCTCCATCTTCTTCCTTCAACCTATAAACCCATTTATTCTGCAATGTTGTTTTACTTGCAGGCAACTTGACTAAGTCACAAGTCTACTTATGTGCTAAGGAGTCCATCTCTTCTTTCATGGCTTGCTCCCACTTCTTCTTGGTTTCTACCTACACTTCTTCTTCATAACATTCTGGTCCACCAGAATCAGTTAACAATACATAATATAATGAAGTAGAGTATTATTCAGGGGGTCTAATTATCCTAGTAGATCTTCTAACACCACTTTCTGGCACTGGGCATAGAAATAACAGAGCCCTCACTTCATCATCAAAGGTTACCCCTATAGAACTTAACTAACTTGTAACTATATTAAACTCATTTAAATGATCAGCAATAGATCCACCTTCTGATATCTTCATATTAAATAAATGCTTCGTAAGAAATACCTTATTCGAGGCCAAGGGTTTTTCATATAGTTTTTCCAATGTCAACATTAAACCCTCTACTGTCATTTCCTTTGAAATATTAAAGGCTACCGACACTGCTAGGCACAACCGTATTGTTCCAAGTGACTTTCTGTCAAGAATATCCTATTCTGTGTTTATCATACTCGTCAGTTTCTTTGCCTTTTCGCTCAATGGTTGGTAGCAATATTTTTGGTACAAATAGTCTTCCATCTGCATCTTCCACAACTGGTAGTTTTAGCCATTAAATTTTTCGACCCTAAACCTACCATCTTCCACTATCTCTCCCACTCATACAAGGAACCCCTCTCTTGTGTGAGTTTATCAACCAAATAGACCTTCGTCTCTCATACAAGTTGTTATAAAATTATATATTACAGAGCAATGGAACACATAAAATATATTGCAAAAATACAAACACAGAAAACACATAAAAAAAGAGAGACACAAATATACGTGGTTCACCCAATTTGGGCTACGTCCACAGAGAAACAGCCAGTCCTTCCTTTTATATTATCCAACAAAATGAAGAGATACAACCTACAATAGATCCGCTGTAATTCCCTCTTTGCTCTCACACAATCTCCTCTCTCTTTCTGACTCAGAATACAGATCTACATAGACGGAATACAATTCCCTCATATATAGCAAGGGGGTTTCCTTCTAAGGGAAAAAACCCTAAATTAAACTTAACTTCTACTGTCAGATCTCTGCCTAATGAATGGTTCAAATTGACTATGAAATTACAACATTTTACAAAGAAATTTTACATCTATTTTTAGCTTCGGGGATAGCGCCCCCAATCCCCCACCGGGGGGGGCTCCCAAAGGTCACAACCACCCCCCTTGGACCACCCCTGTAGCATAAATATTATGGGCAGCACTGCTGCCACATTATAAACTGAGGTCCAATGCGGTGATACCTTTGAATAAAGAAGATAATCTGGCTCCACACCCAACATCGAGGACATCCCTCAAGAAGATTCTCAACTTTCTTCTCCTGTTCATTTGAGAGGGCTTCATCTCTATCAAGTCCCTCCTCCTCATACTTTGTCACAAGCTCCTTTGTCTAATTCATCTCTTTTCAACTTACCCTTAAGTTTCCCTCGAAAATCCTCTATGGGAAACTTAACCATGATCGAGTCTATTATGGTCTCTTAGCCTACGTTCTCCACTATAACTAAGACAACCAATGTTTCCACTTCTTCTATTTTTTCAACATCACTAGAGACACATTTATATGGTGGCTTGTCCATCCCGTGAGGTTACCAATCATTATCTGGTATGGTGCAACTTCCAATCCATGGACTTCTCCCATTTCATCCTGTTATAGACATTTTTGTGCCTCGCAGCATGGAGCATGAAATGTCAATAATTACAGGGATCCTCAGTCCCTAAACATGTTGTTCTTACCCTTAGAGGAACAAGGTCAGCAAACCACAGCACTTCCTATCAGTTCTCCACCTAAAAACACTCAAAAACAGGCTATTTTTGGATCATGTCAGCTGCTCCACTGAGCATCTGCGCTGAATGTCAACTGCTCCTCCTTGTACCTGCGCTGAAAGTCAAAACCAATGAAGGCTACCTGCGCTGGGCGAGATTGGCCAAGTGGCATAGTCATTCTGCAAGGTGTCAATTGCCCAGGAAGCTTCCAAACTGACACTTGGTTCAAGGAATTCGCCCTGTGATGAGTAAGAGGTACTTGATCTCCATGTGTAAGCAAGGATCTCCAAGTGGACTTAAGAACTGAAGATTAACTGAAGAGGGAAAGGACACAAGGCAGCTTTAGGTCAGTCTCAAGCTGACTCATCCTTTCTTCTTCTATCCTATATATAGAGCTCTTTTATGAGGTCTAAGGAGGCTGGAATTTTGTGCAAAGCAAGGAAGTGCTGTTGGTTTACAGTTAGAGCTATTGGGTGATTGCTTTTATAGAGGAGAAGAGGGGATTTTCTTGTTGCTGGGGAGGTGCTGCTGGATTGGAGCCATTGATGGTTGTAACCTTCTCAGAACCTTTTACTTCTATCAATAAAGCTTTGAATGTTCTCCTATATACTTGTATTGCATTGATGTATTGTATTTACTTGTATATCTGATTCACTCTAATCCATGCATCAGTTATGATTACATGTTTCTTGTAGTTTCCCTCTCTTGTTTTTGCAGGATCTTTGTGTAGCTGGGCCGGCAAGAGAACAAGGAGCTGGGAGCAAGAGGCGAAGAGAGAAGAGAGGATCGACAAAAGCGAAAGATATCGGTTAGTCAATCTTTTCTTCCTTCTCTGTACTTTCATAAAGAAGAAACATCGAAGCTTTACTTTCAGTTGTTGCTAAGGAACTATCACCCTTAGAGTAGGGATAGGGTCATTCCGAGTCGGATACTTTTCCCCACAACACATCCTCTTCTTGAATCCCATCTGACACTTCGTTGATGAGAGCTACACAATATTATCTTCCTTTCCCATCTAAACCTTTAGTAGCGTAGTAATCTGGTCCTTATGTTAGTCGGTATGGATACCAACAATAGCCCAATCCATATTATATTGGGTACCCTCTTCCTCAGGGGTAGTTTCCTCCATATTCCCCTCCTCTTTTAGTGGGGGGAAACTTATTGTTAGAATGTTCCCATCTCTTATTCAAATATTTGAATCTAGTGCTCAACCTCATTTGAATCCTCCATATCTAGGAATGGTTGCCAATCCTTGGAAACCTAAATTTCCCTTACAACTTGGCTTGGTTGTGAATCAAGTTTAAAACACTCAACCAATTCCACCTACATCTAAAATTCCTACTTTTCAACCTATATCTCAACCTTTTCAAGCTCAAGCTCATATAAGTCAACCTTTTCAGGTTGCACTTCTAACTCAACCTTTTCCACTAGTATCTGGGGCCTCCCAAGTCCCACTTACCTAGCCTCTTCAAGGTGTCTTACAACCTCCACCGCTTGTTCAGGATATTACTCAAATCCATGTGGTTCAACCTATATATCACATGGAATAGGAATAAGCAAGCCAACCGTACATAGGGATGATCCAAAATCCCATACGGTAACCATATAACGGTATTCCTTAGATGCCTTACCAAGCTCATCAAATACAAACCTATCCATTTCAAATTTTGCAAGGTTATCCTAGAACTAGACAACAAGGTTGTCCCACAACTAGGCAACAAGGTTGTGTCTATCTAGGTTATCATAATCATCCCTATATATAAGTGCCAATACATATTGCTCAAGTCATCTCATCATACCTATCATACCTATCATACCCTCCACTAAAATTTAATTGGTAGTTTCCATTTGTTACAACCTCGGAATTTCCAGATATGACCTGACTTACAAATGATCCAATTTGTCACTCTCCATGGTGACTTGTTATCCCTACAAAATTTATCAGTGGTATCCCAAAGTTCAATGCAAATCCTAGAGAAGACCCATGTACACACCTCATGATGTATCATTTATGGAGTTATTCGAACTCTTTAAATGATGAACTTGTTAGATTACATATTTTCCAGCATAAACTTACTAGTATGACATCAAAGTGGTATATTGAATTTCCATGAGCTTAATTCGAAAATTTCAGTGCCTTAGTAACTGTTATAGCCTAGATTTGCCTCAGGCTAAAAAGACAAGGTTCTAGGTCCACATCAAAACATGCTCAGCCTCGTAGCTAGCCCTATGAGGACAGGAGAGGGCTCTCTCCGGGTCAATCTTGGAAAAAGATAATCAATGGGGCTCGAGATGACTGTAATAAAAGCTAATCTTAGGCCATCTATGAAGTGCAAGGATTTGTTTGAGTTTTCGGGGGTTTTGTTGGAGAAATGGGATAGGCAAATTTTTGGGTCTTGGGATGAGGGCCAGTTCTTGCAGAGTTCAAGTTGGGGCAAGAAAAGCAATGGTTAGGATGCCTTAAATTGAATGAATGGATAGAAAAGATTGCTGAGAATCTGAAGAGGGCAAGATTATATCAAGGATCCTCTACAAACTGAAGAAAACATACAAAACTAAACAAAAGTCAAAGGCGGAGCATAGCAATTTATGAATTCCACCTTAAGTACTCATCAGTTTAATTTCAGAAGCAAGAGAAGGGAAATGGCATACATAAACATTCATGAACTTACAAATACATGGAGAAAAAAACCATCCAAACAAAAAGCCACAAGAATCCTGACAAGTGTTGCAAAACCTTGGTCTTTCCTTTGCCAAAATTGCAGAAATGAAATATACAATAGAGTGCCAAGCAATCCCAAGTGTCCAACCCTGAAAATGACTTAGAAATTACATGATATAGACTATCCCAACCTATTCCCTTGCCTCTAGGGGTCGAGCGCATCATTCTAGGATCTGTTTGAACCAATTCTAAACAAGGAACTGAAATCTAGGTAGTCAAACAACTTACCCCTATATGCTAGGAAACTTATTCATTCACTCACATTTCACCTTTTGGTGAATGAATCTTCTAGAACAAGTAAAAATGTGCCAATATTAAATCATGGTTGTCAAATTACATCATGACAATTCAAGAATAACTTCAAGAAGCAAAACTGGGCGAATTACTGAGCTGAACAGTGAAAAACAAGCCAAAATTCTCTATGCGCCGCGCCAAAATCTGTATGCGTTGTGCCACTTTGGAGCTGATTTTGAGGCACTTCCTGAAGTCCAAATTGAGACCAAGTGTGCTTGTTGGAAAGCCTTGCCTGTATACTTTCGAACACAAGTGCAATTTCGCAATTTGGTGCCAATTTTCACCTCCAAAAATTCAATCTCATAAGACTGCTTCTTGTGTGTCAAAATAGGGGCAGTGAGGTCATTTTTTGAGTGTTTTTGACCTCCTGGGGACTCAAAACTTGCCCAAATTTCTTGGCCATGCACCAGAAACCATGATTTTTCATGAAAAATCCAAAAATGTAAACTTTTTACAATTTGGAGCTCCCTAGCAAAAGCGTGCGCCATGTGGCACGGCGCATAGGGAGAAAAACCCTGTTTTTTATGTCAAAATTTGTCAAAATGCCAAAATTTCCCCAAATTTCTTGAAATTTGGGCTGGGGCTTCTTCATTAAGTGTCATGCTGGGATAAAGAGGCTTCAGCCAATATCTGAAGACGATCAAGCCCCCTTTACCTCTTTTGCTTCCTTATTGCCTTTTTTAATTTTGCCTTTAAATTCCTGATTCATGCCTTGCAGACCTTGTTTCGTGCCATGTAGTGGAAAGCCATGTGTATCAGCAAAGCATGGTCCTTGTCAGCCTTGTCCAATAGTATCTATATGTGGATGTTGACTCTCTCGAGATTAGACTCCTGATCTTCATTAATCTCTTGCTCCAATGAAGTGAGCTCAACCCTTCTCCTTTGTGCAGCTTGGTGATTCTCGCAAATGTTTTGTAACTCCATGATTGCTTGCGAATCTTCAAGCTGTTTGTTACTCTGCTCCAAGTATTTCATAGTCCACTTATCTCTCTCCAAGTCAAGGGATAAGGCTTGGATTTCTGTTTGCTGCTCTTGGATGATCTCCCTAAGTTTGGCATTTTGTTGGCCCGTGTCTGTATCGTCATCATGAAGGAGAATGAAGTCGGCCTCTTGTTCACCTAAAGGCCCCTAATCTTGCATTGGCCTCTTAAATTTTTCTTGTACCTATGGTGATGATGTCGGAAGCGAGGCCCCTTCCACACTGGGTCAAGATAACACTCGCTTTGCTGCTGCAAACAAATGTCTAGTGCCCCTCTGATATGTGATGAATATCGGCACACTAGCGGTCTCATGGTGCTCATACTGATGAGAACGTCCACCTGTCTCATGCTTGACCTCTGATAATCCCTGTGAAGCTCTGAAGAAGTCACAAGAGATAAAATCATTCCAAGTGATGCCTTGTAATCCAAGCTGATGAACCACCAAAATCTTAATAAGAGAAAAATGATAAACACTATTAAGTTGCTGCTGAGGGGTTTTGTGCTGCACAAGTGTGGTCATCATCTCTATGTTCCAGCAAATTAAATATGGAATGTTCATCATTTGTACCCTAGTGAAATGCATGAGCAACCTGATGTGATAAGCATATAGATGAGAGAATTGTCCCTCACAGCTGAAATATTTCATGATCAATTTCATTAGTGGAGCATATTCATCTTTCAGATATCGGAATGGAAACACTCTCTTGAGCTGCCTCAAGAAAACAGTTTTAATGTATGGCTCATAATGCTACCGGTCAATCTTCTTCCTCTTGGTCCACGGTTCCCCAATGTTTGGTAGGCTGGTTGCTAGTGAGACAGATTCTGGTGTAAGTGTGAAGGTGACACCGGCTAAGGTAGCTTGATCTCCATGTAAATGTAGCACAAATAGATGCACCAACTCATGATGAAATTGAACATTAGCTACCTTTTGACAAAACTCATAGCATGATTGATGCTGAAAACAGAACATAGCAAGAGGGTAGGTCTGTAATTCAGTGAGGGTGACTGGTTCTTCTCTGATATATCTACCTCCTCTATGAGGCCTCCGGGGTGCATGTTCCTCCACGGGGGAGTCACTTTGGGTTTCCATTTCATAATCCGATGAATGCTCAGATGCCATGACTGCTGTTTTTCAAATTGCCTTGGAGAAAAAGATGCTAGTGTAGGAAAACTGTGCCGAACTGCTCTTTTAGTGATGTGTTCAAATTATGCCACCAAGGGGAAACAAATGAAACAAGGGACTATTAGGAAGAGGGAAAGTAGTAAAGGATTAGGGACTAATGCGACTATAGGGATTAGGGAGATGTAGGAGGGTTTTGAGGGATGTGATGTATAGGGTTAGGAATTGTCGTGTAGGGTTTGAGGTGTGAGATTGGAGAATTTGAGACAGAGCATTTAGGAGAAGGAATTAATGAGCTTAGGGGGGTAGGAAATTAGGGAATGATAAATATATGGGAGGAATGGGAAGGTGGAGTGACTTTGGTAGAAAAACACTGATTTTGAAACCCACAACAATTTTCCTTTTGAGGTACTTTGGAGGTATGGTTTAAGATTTTTGTTTCAATCGTTATCATCCATAAACCACCATAACTTATCACAAAATTGGATGAAATACCAAGATAACGACCCTACCTAGCAAATCCACGCAACAATGGGAAATTTGGAGAAATTTCAAGCAAATTAGGGCTTTAAAGTGTATACGCCACGCCGCATACCCAATGCGCCGCACCGTCCCAGTGCGTCGCGCTCGTATTAATTTACACTGTGTGGTTTCTCCCAATGCGTCGTGCCTCCCAAGTACGCAGCACCACTTGCTCTATGCACTGCGTCGGCCAAGTTTCCTCCAACTTTACCCAAATCACACACTAACTCAACCAATTTGCTTTGAGTGGCTTCTCTTTGGTCTTAGCATGCAAATGACATTGATCTTGATGAAAATATCTTTAGAAAGACATAGATTTGATTTTTGACTCTCCAAGATGCATCTTTGTAATGTTTTGGCATTGGCACTTTTTCCATTTTAATACAACTTTGTTTTAAATTTCCTTTTTGATTTTTTGACTGAAATGATGAAATTCTTGGCAATTTTTTGTAGGGATAGTTGACATGGAATTTGGCAAAGGAGACCAGGGCTACGCCTAAAGAATTCAACAACTGAAAACTTTTGAAATTTTTTACAAAAATGAAATGTTGAATTTTCTTCAAAATAGAGTTTTGAAGAAAAGTCATAATCCATCCATATGATGATGAAAATCTTTGAAATAACAACTTATTGAGAACCTCCCTCATGAGTCTGCTGTTATTATTAGACATTGTTTGAAGACCAAATTGACTAACCCTAGACCTAATGACTGAAATGAATCTTGTGATCTAGAAAGTGAAACAGGACTGTAAGTGATTTTAAAACTTGATTTTGATGAACGGACCTAAGCCAGCATGGATAAGGCATGAGGGGTAATGAGTGACAATACCCTTCCATCAGATTTATGGCATGCTCCTACTGGAATACAACTAAGTGAATCGAGTGAGACACCTAAAAATGAAATGCAAAAAGAGAAATGATCTCTGACGGAGGGATGTAAATACCGACTCTAACATTGGCTCCAATGGGGATGGTATCTCCTTGGAGGTGCCAAGAACGGCAGATCTCTGGAAGAGCTAGACAATGCCTTCATCCATTGGGCTATGGAGTCATTATTTTGACAAACAACACAAGACTTTGACACATTTTATTGACTAAAACCTGACTCAAAACGACTAAATGATGAAACTGAAATGACTGAAAAACATGACTCGACAAACTGAACTCAAAATTGAAATTTCTCTTCATAATTATAGCCTTCACTTCGGGCCCCAGACTGAAGAAAAGATCATAGCACACACTTGAAATGAAACTGAAATAAAATGGTATTTGCAATGACAATGAAAACAGTAGAAATAACTCAGAAATGATACCGCTTGAGCAGCCGACCATTGACTGGACCTCCAGGAAAATCTTCCCCATTCATCTCCTTCAGAAGAAAGGCATTCTGACCCCGATATTCTGAAATATTAAAAGGACCTTTCCAGATATTTTCAAACTTACCGTGCTTGCCCTTTTCCTCATTCCTTGCATCCAACTTCAGCACCACATCATCCAACTGAAATTTGTCCGCCTTTGCTTTTCTGTCATAAATCTTCTTAATTCTCTCCTGCAACTTGAATGTGTTTTGAAAAAAATATTCATGTGTCTGCTGCAAATGGATCATTTGATTTAGTCTTCTCTGCATTGGATCATCTTCACTAGTAGCCTCCAGAAGAAGTTTGACTACCGGAGCTGCGAGAGAGGTAGGAAACACTGTATCAACTCCATAAACTAGCTCAAAGGGGGACATACCAATGGATTTCTTCTGACTCACTCGATCTGCCCAAAGTGCATGGACCAACTTCTTATGCAAACTCTTCTTGTTTATTTCCAGCATCTTCTTAATGATATTAACCAAAGATTTGTTGGAAGACTCTGCCAATCCATTACCTTGTGAATGATAGGCAGTTGAGTGCCCCAAAGTAATGTGATATTTATTACAAAACTCAACCATCCTTTTCGACTTGAAAGCTGCTGCGTTATCAGTGATTAGCTTATTCGGGCAACCAAAACGAGATAAAATATTATTCTCAAGGAATGAAATTATTACCGCATCCGTAGCTTACCTAGTCGGAATTGCTTCGATCCACTTTGTGAAATAATCTGTTGCCGTGAGGATCCATCTATGCTTACCTGAAGAAGTAGGATGAATTTCACTAATGAAATCCTACCCCCATTGTTGAAAAGGAGCACTCACCTCAATGGGCTTAAGCGGAAAAGGCTGTAATTTCTGCTTTCCTTCAAAAATCTGATAGTTATGATAACTCTTGACAGTCTTGAACACATCAGCAAATAATGTCGGCCAATAGTATCTGGCCCTCAGAATTTTATTTTCCGTTGTTTTCCAAAAAAGGTGACCGCCACAATCTCCTTTATGGAAATCTTCCATGACCTGCTTCGCTTCCTCTTCCACCAAAACAATTAGAAAAAAGCCACCAGGATCTTTCCAATAAAGTGCAGAATTTAAAACAGAAAATTTAGCAGCATTTAACTTAAGATTTCTAGCTTTGTTTCTAGCCATACCAGGTGGCATGGACAAATTCTGAAGCACATATATAATATCTGAATACCATGGAGAAAGAACAAAGATTTCAACTACTTGAATTGACGGACGTTGCTCACTTTCATCGGACATAGCAGCAATCAGATTTATGTCCAAGATGTGCAGATTTGATTCAGCCATTAACTTTGCCAATCCCTGTTATTTAACAAGCTTTTTGGGCCTTATCTCCACATCATACTCCAGCAAAGCTGCAATCCACTTGCCATGTCTTCCTTCAGGATCTGTTTGGACCAAAACATCTTTGACACCAACGTTAGGAACATAAGATAAAATATGGGAATGCAGAATATACATGCAGAAATATTTTAGTGCTTTTACAAGTGCAAGGGCTTGCTTCTCAATAATGTTGTATTTCAAAGCAGCATCTCTTATAGTCCGGCTGAAAAAAGAAATTGGTTTTTCATGCTCATCTTTTTTCTGCATTAATACAACTGCCATAGTATGCTCCGAAGCAAATGAAAACAATATAAAATCCTAAGTATAATCCGGGCTGATTAGAACCGGGGCTGAAGAAAGAGCCAATTTTACTAAATTGAAATATTTTATAGCCTCTTCAGTCCATTTCACTTGGCTTTCCTTCTTAAGCATGTTTGTAATTTCTCGTAGATGTTCAACAAGATTACGCACAGAGCGGCGTAAAAAATTCATCTTACCATTAAAGGACTCAATTTCCTTCTTGTTCCGGGGAAGATCAATTTGCTGAATCACTTCTACACGTGCTAGATCAATACGAATGCCATCTTTTGATATGATGTGTCCAAGATGTTTGCCCTCATCCATGGCGAACAAGCTCTTCTTCGGATTCAACGAAACACCATATTTTCTGCACACTTGAAAAACAGTTTTTAAATGATACATGTGTTCTTCATCTGAATTAGAAAACACCATCAAATCATCAAGGTACACCACCAAGAAGACTTCCTTCTCATTTGTGAAATCCATATCCATTGCCCACTGAAATGTGGCACCTAAGTTCTTCAAACTGAAAGGCATTTTAGCGTAATGAAAAGTCTTCCATGGAGTGGTGAACGCTGTTTTGTCTCGGTCATCTTCATGGACTAAAATTTGGTTATATCCAGAATAACCATCGAGTAGTGACATACGAGATGCTCCAACTACTCGCTGAAGTATGTGATCCATCTTTGGCAGCGGATAATTATCCTTCAGTGAAACTTTGTTGAGATTCCGAAAATCAATACACAAATGAACCTCACATGTCTTCTTTCATACGAGCACAAAATTAAATATCCAATCAGAAAATCGGATGGGAACAATGATTCCTGATTTGTACAACCTGTTTACCTCCTTCTCAATCGATGGTAGAATTTTGGATTAAGCCTTCTTAACTTCTGTCTGAAAGGTTTCTGATTTGGCTTAATAGGAATTGTGTGCTGAATTATATTGGTATCATATGTCTTCAAGTCGGAATAGTCCCAAGCAAACACATTGGAAAAATATGACAACAAGCTGATATATTTGGCTTTTAACTTTTGTGGCAATGCTTTGGACAGCTTTACCATCTTCGGATGTTCAGCTATTCCAATATTCACCTCTTCGACTCCCTTCTCTGTTGGCTGCAATGTTGGTTTGCGGGCTATGTCATCATGATCAAAGAGTTCTTCTAAAGGTATCAAGCCTTTAGGAATCACATTATCCTTGAGCTGCAACACTTCCATTTGATTGATCTGCACATCATCTTTACCATCATCATGTTCTACATCAGTTGAGGTATCTTTGAACTTACCTTTGTTTTCCAGAAAATCATCAATCTTCTCATCATCTTGAAAAACTTGCCAATATCTCTGATTGTCCGGGACAGTCGGACGATGTTTCACATGGATTTCAAATTTGTTACTTGAATTCATAGGAATCTTCAAATTACTCGCTGCCTTAGCAAGTGCATCAACAATACTATTTTGAATATGAGGCACACATGTCAAGGTATAATCTGAAAACAACTTCAAGATGTCTAGAACAACATTCCAGTATGCCCGCATCTGAGTATGCTTTGCTTGATATTCGCCTTTAACTTGCTTAATTACCAATTCAGAGTCGCCATATACAGCAATCCTCTTAGCATTCAGCTTTCTTAGGATTTTCAGGTGAGCAATCAAAGCCTCATACTCAGCCTCATTGTTTGAGCAATCAAAAGTGAGCTTGTAAGAACATACCTGCACATTACTAGGCACTTTGTTCGGAGCAGAAAAAGGACTGCGTACCCAAATACCAATTCCAACACCATCATTTCCCACTGCTCCATCGAAGTCCATGGTCCACAGACCATCTTCCTCTTCTTCTAAGTGCTGAAACTCTGTTTGCTGTATTTTTTCTGCTTGTTGTCCATTATCTTTTTCTAATCGCTGAATGGTATTGTCTTGTTCTTGACTTTCCTTCTTCAAAACTTCTCTAGAATTCTCTGCTATTTCGGAATATCATCTGCTGCAACTAACTAACTATTAATCTCATTGAAACTATCTAAATACAAAAAAAAATACTCTAAATCTGTATGTACATAATTAATCAGATGATTAATTGGTTTCTCCTTGCTTGTAATCATGTATTTCATTTTCTGCTCCTGATAAATTTTTCTCATTTGGCCAAACACAGGAATTGTTGCATAGGAGAAATCAAGCTGCATAGTTCCTTTAATATTTGCTCCCCAAGATCTGGAAAGAAGCATTCCAAATCTAGGAGGTATATCCGCCACCACCACATCCATCAAAATGTTTTTTGCCAGAATCTGATCCAAACTGACCACCAAGTCTTTAATGAGCCCAATACATCTCACTCTACTAGAATCAAATGAATAAAGATCATGGTATTTCCGGGTAATGTCCAAACCCAACTTTTCCATGATAGCCTTCGGCATAAGATTATGGGAGGCACCGGAATCAAACATAGCATTATGCAACACAAACTCATGCACTCTCAAACTAATATAAAAAGGAGGCACATCGCTGTCTGGAGACTCACCATTCAATGTTGGTCCAAAAATTAGCTCAGATTGATCATCTTCTACACTCACCATATCAAACATTGGATCAAAGTTCAAAATTTTGGAAACCTGACCTCTATAACTGTTTCTCCTCATCAGTTCAGTCAAGGGAATGGATACCTTCAATTTAGAAATTTCATTTTCTAAACTAAAAGCAGGAGTCTTTTCTACCTCTTTGGCTGGAATCTCCTTCTTCTCAGCTTTATCTTTTGATACAATTGGTTGATTGACTCGTTCATTTGCTGATGGAGATTTTCTAGGAGTGGGATTAGCAACTTCTTTTCCTTTATTTGGTGCAATAGGTGGCTCATTCTTTGATGCTAGAACTTATTTTCTCTCCTGGATTGGATTGACAGGGACATTTCTATTTCTTAGTGAATACTGACACTGCTGGGCAGACAAAGCATGCATATAACCTCTCTGATACTCATCCGACTCCTCTTCAAGAGTTGTGTCATTCGCCAAGATAAAATCTGCATCCTGCTGTACAGCTGAACTTTCTGCATACTTATCATCTTCAGTGATAAAGGTGGGCATATCATCAAGAGTGAAGAAGTTATTTTCTTCCCCTATTACATTGTCTTCATCATCAGATTCGGGACCAACAAAATTCTGCTCAAGAGGTGTCTTTACTTGCTGCTATTGTGATGCCATTTCTTCTGCTCGCTGCTCACGTTGTTTGATCCTGAACTGAGGTTGCTGCTATCCACGGAAATTAGGATTCCGGATCTGCGGTTCAGGCTTATCAAGTGTTAACCTTTCAATCATATTTTCTACCTTGCGGAGCACCTGATCTAAGGTAGAAGCTTCTTCCTTTATTAAAACTCTCTTCTCGGTTTTCAATCTAGCTCTCTTGTCATTCAAATTTGCCTCAACACTAATGGCGATTTTCTGCATTTCTTCTAAGGTAGATGGATCTCTCTCTCTTAATTGATAAGCCATGTCTGGATCGAAACCATCCGGGAACTTAAGCAAAGCTGACTTTCTAGTTGGCCTTAAATCATCAGGAATTGCATTATAAACCATATTAAATCTAATACAATAGTCTTGCACAGACTCACCAGCATTCCGCTTGATCTTGGTATATTCAGAAGTGATCTGAAGAGGATCTTTCTTGACTTCCCAGCGATCCAAGAACTGTCTTTGAAGCTCTTCTAATGTGGGAATACTTCTAGCTATCAAAGCTCTGAACCATTTTCTCACCTCACCTACGAAAGTCTGCATGAATAATCTCATAGTCACGTTTTCTGCATCAATCCCATGAAGCTCGAAGAAATCCATCATTTTGTCTACATGTTGCTGAGCCATGGTAATTTGAGGAGTGCCGTCAAACAAAGGAATTTTACTCTAATAATCTGCGGGCATGTCACCCAAAACTTGAGGTAGCGCGAGAGGTGCAAACCGAGCAACCATTGCTCTTGGTGGATTTGCAATCGGCCTTGGAGATGTTGGGGGAGAAGGTGCAGCTGATGTGTGAGGTGTGTGAGGAGGTGAAGTAATTTTTGATGTAGAAGGAGTAGATGGAGGTGAATTTACAGCAGACTTTTGATCAGAAATAGTAGGCTGCGGGGGAAGGGTGGGAATGAAGGGAGGTTCGGTAGGAATTCTTGAAGTGGATGCCGTTATGGAAGATCCAAGGGATGTAGATGTAGCTTCTAGGAAATCAGTGATATTTGAAGCGTGAATTTCACTTTGGAGGTTCTTCAAGATAAAATTCTCAATTGATTTATTGTTTCTTTCAACTTCAAGAGCTGCAGTAAAGTCAGGATTTGGAACTATAGAACCAAGAGCACTTTCGGATTTGGTTTCAAACAATGACAATTCAAACTTTTCATCAAAATCAAGCTCTTCAAGATACTTAAAAATTGCAGGACATGAACAAGATTTAAACATGGGAGTCACAGAGCTCTCTTGACGAACAATTCTTGAAATCATATTGGGATTTTCATAGAAAGGGGGAGGATTTGGATCTGGATTAGTTCTAGTATATATCTTTGAAGCCAACGTGTTATTTTCAAGAAATCAAAGGGACATAAACAACTTGTTCAGCCTTTCAAATCCTAAACTTATCATCCAAAAGCTCAGAATTCTCAAATGTACTAGGGCGATTTACAGGTCAAGTATCACGATTACAAGCTAGACTGGAGATTGACTGAAGTAGCACTTATCTACTTGCGCTAATGCAAAGCAAAATCATTTCAAAGGCTACCTGGCATAACTTCAGGCTCCGTAACTTATAACACAAATGACATCAACAAGAAAACCATTTTCTTCCCCAGTACGGTCACCACTATGTTAGAGCCTAGATTTGCCTCAGGCTGAAAAGACAAGGTTCTAGGTACACATCAAACCATGCTCAGCCTCATAGCTAGCCCTACGAGGACAGGAGAGGGCTCTCTTCGGGTCAATCTTGGAAAAATATAATCGATGGGGCTCGAGATGACTATAATAAAATCTAATCTTAGGCTAGCTATGAAGTGCAAGGATTTGTTTGAGTTTTTAGGGGTTTTGTTGGAAAAATGGGACAGGCAAATTTTTGGGTCCGGGGATGAGGGCCAGTTCTTGCAGAGTTCAAGTTGGGGCGAGAAAAGAAATGGTTAGGATGCCTTAAATTGAATGAATGGATAGAAAATATTACTAAGAAGCTGAAGAGGGAAAAATTATATCAAGGATCCTCTACAAACTGAAGAAAACATATAAAACTAAACAAAAGTCAAAGGCAAAGCATAGCAATTTATGAATTCCACCTTAAGTACTCATCAGTTTAATTTCAAAAGCAAGAGAAGGGAAATGGCATACATAAAAATTCATGAACTTACAAATACATGGAGAAAAACACCATCCAAACACAAATCCACAAGGATCCCAACAAGTGTTGGAAAACCCTGGTCCTTCCTTTGCCAAAATTGCAGAAATGAAATGTATAATAGAGTGCCAAGAAATCCCAAGTGTCCAACCCTGAAAATGACTTAGAAATTACATGATATAGACTAGCCCAACCTATTCCCTTGCCTCTAGGGGTCGAGATCATCATTCTAGGAGTTGTTTGAACCAATTCTAAACAAGGAACTGAAATCTAGGTAGTCAAACAACTTACCCCTATATGCTAGGAAACTGATTCATTCACTCACACTTCACCTTTTGGTGAATGAATCTTCTAGAACAAGTAAAAATGTGCCAATATTACATCATGGTTGTCAAATTACATCATGAAAAGTCAAGAATAACTTCAAGAAGAAAAACTGGTCAAAATTGGGCGAATTGCTGAGCTGAATAGTGAAAAACAAGCCAAAATTCTCTATGCGCCGCGCCAAAATCTGTATGCGTCGCGCCACTTTGGAGCTGATTTTGAGGCACTTCCTGAAGTCCAAATTGAGCCCAAGTGTGCTTGTTGGAAATCTCTACCTGTCTAATTTCCAACCCAAGTTGAATTTCTGAATTGGGTGCCAATTTCCACCTCCAAAACTTCAATCTCCCAAGATTGCCTCCTGTGTGTCAAAATAGGGGCAGTGAGGTCTTTTTTGAGTGTTTGTGACCTCCCGGGGACTCAAAACTTGCCCAAATTTCTTGGCCATGCACTAGAAACCATGAGCTTTCATGAAAAATCCAAAAGTGTAAACTTTTTGCAATTTGGAGCTCCCTAGCAAAAGCGCGCGCCCCGGGGCGTGGCGCATAGGGAGAAAAACCCTGTTTTTTGTGTCAAAATTTGTCAAAATGCCAAAAATGCCCCAAATTTCTTGAAATTTGGGCTGGAGTTTCTTCATTAAGTTTCATGCTGGACTAAAGAGGCTTTGGCCAATATCTAAAGATGATCAAGCTCCCTTTGCCTCTTTTTCTTCCCTATTGCCTTTTTTAATTCTGCCTTTAAATTCCTGATTCGTGCCTTGCAGACCTTGTTTCATGCCATGTAGTGGAAAGCCATGTGTCTCAGCAAAGAATGGTCCTTGTTGGCCTTGTCCAACAGTTTGTCTAAGTGGATGTTGACTCTCTCAAAATTAGACTCCCGATCATCATTAATCTCTTGCTCCAATGAAGTGAGCTCAACCCTTCTCCTTTGTGTAGCTTGGTGATTCTCATGGATGTTTCATGATTGCTTGCTGATGTTCAAGTTGTTTGTTCCTTTGCTCCAAGTATTTCATAGTCCACTCTAGCTCTCTCCAAGTCAAGGGATAAGGCTTGGATCTCTGTTTGCTGCTCCTAGATGATCTCCCTAAGTTTGGCACTTTGTGGGCCCATGTTTGTATCGTCATCATGAAGGAGAATGAAGTCGGTCTCTTGTTCACCTAAAGGCCCCTCATCTTGCATTGGCCTCTTGCCTTTGTCCTGTACCTATGGTGCTGATGTTGGAAGTGAGCCCCCTTCCACACCGGGTGGAGATAACACTCGCTTTGCTGCTGCAAACAAATGTCTAGTGCCCCTCTAATATGTGATGAATATCGGCACACTAGCAGTCTCATGGTACTCATACTAATGAGAAGGTCCACCTGTCTCATGCTTGACCTCTGATAATCCCTGTGAAGCTCTGAAGAAGTCATGAGAGATGAAATCATCCCAAGTGATGCCCTGTAATCCAAGCTGATGAACCACCAAAATCTTAATAAGAGCAAAATGATAAACACGGTTAAGTTGTTGTTGAGGGGTTTTGTGTTGCACAAGTGTGGTCATCCTCTCTATGTTCCGGCAAATGAAATACATAATTTTCACCAATCATACTCTGGTTAAATGGATGAGCAAGCTGATGTTAAGCATATTGACGAGAGACCGTCCCTCACAGCTGAAATATTTCATGATCAATTTCATTAGTGGAGCATATTCATCTTTCAGATATCGGAATGGAAACACTCCCTTGAGCTGCCTCAAGAAACCGGTTTTAATGTATAGCTCATATTGCTACCAGTCAATCTTCTTCCTCTTGGTCCATGGTTCCCTAATGTTTGGTAAGCTGGTTGCTAGTGAGACAGATTCTGGTGTAAGTTTGAAGGTGACACCGGCTAAGGTAGCTTGATCTCCATGTAAATGCAGCACAAATAGACGAGCCAACTCATGATGAAATTGAACATTAGCCACCTTTTGACAAAACTCATAGCATGACTGATGTTGAAAACAAAACATGGCAAGAGGGCAGGCCTGTAATTCAGTGACGGTCACTGGTTCTTCTCTAATATGTCTACCTCCTCTATGAGGCCTCCGGGGTGCATGTTCCTCCATGGGCGAGTCACTTTGGGTTTCCATTTCATAATCCAATGAATGCTCAGATGCCATGACTGCTGTTTTTCAAACCGCCTTGGAGAAAAAGATGCTAGAGTAGGAAAACTGTGTTGAACTGCTCTTTTAGTGATGTGCTCAAATTCTACCGCCAAGGGGAAACAAACGAAACAAGGGACTGTTAGGAAGAGGGAAAGTAGTAATGGATTAGGGACTATTGGGACTGTAGGGATTAGGGAGATGTAGGAGGGTTTTGAGGGATTTGATGTATAGGATTAGGAATTGTTGTGTAGGGTTTGAGGTGTGAGATTAGAGAATTTGGGACAGAGAATTTAGGAGAAGGAATTAATGAGCTTAGGGGGGTAGGAAATTAGGTAATGATAAATACAAGGGAGGAATTGGAAGGAGGAGTGACTTTGGTAGCAAAACACTGATTTTGAAACCCACAACAATTTTCCTTTTGAGGTACTTTGGAGGTAGGGTTTAAGATTTTTGTTTCAATCGTTATCATCCATAAACCACCATAAATTATCACAAAATTGGATGAAATACCAAGATAACGACCCTACCTCGCAAATCCACGCAAGTTATGGGAAATTTGGAGAAATTTCAAGCAAATTCGGGCTTTCAGGTGTATGCGTTGCTCCGTCCCAGTGCGCCTTGCCCGTGTTAACTTACACCATGTGGTTTCTCCCAGTGCGTCGTGCCTTCCCAGTGCGCCACGTCACCTGCTCTATGCGCCCCGCCGGCTAGGTTTCCTCCAACTTCACCCAAATCGCACACTAACTCAACCAATTTGCTTTGAGTGGCTTCTCTTAAGTCTTGGCATGCAAATGACATTGATCTTCATGAAAACATCTTTATAAAGACATGGATTTGATTTTTGACTCTCCAAGACCCATGTTTGTAATGTTTTGGCATTGGCACTTTTTCCATTTTAATACAACTCTGTTTTAAATTTCCTTTTTGATTTTTTGACTGGAATGATGAAATTCTTGGCAATTGTTTGCAGGGACAGCTGACATGGAATTTGGAAAAGGAGACCAAGGCTGCACCTAAAACTTTTGGAAATTATTACAAAAACGAAATGTTGAATTTTCTTCAAAACAGAGTTTTGAAGAAAAGTCATAATCCATCCATATGATGATGAAAATCTTTGAAATAACAACTTATTAAGAACCTCCCTCATGAGTTTGCTGGCATTATTAGACATTGTTTGAATACCAAATTGACTAACCCTAGACCTAATGACTGAAATGAATCTTGTGATCTAGAAACTGAAATAGGACTGTAAGTGACTTTAAAACTTGATTTTGATGAACAGGCCTGAGCCAACATGGATAAGGCATGAGGGGTAATGAATGAAAAGAACCTTCCGTCAGATTTATGGCATGCTCCTAGTGGAATACAACTGAGTGAATCGAGCGAGACACCTAAAAATGAAATGCAAAAATAGAAATGATCTCTGATGGAGGGATGTAAAGACCGACTCTAAAAGTAACCATGTTTTTTACTCATTTCAGTTTCCCATTCACTATGAAACCAGAACTGAACTTTTTAGTTCCTTCAAACAATCTAATTCCACTCATATACATGATCATATTCATTAGTGGTGATGTCATCGTCATTTTGTGAAAACTTTGTTCTTGACCAATTATTAGTTGAATGGTTTATTAAGTCTCTATTACCATGCATAATAGAAGGCGTTGCTATAGGCAAAGTTGTGACCGAAAAGCAAGTAATTTCTCATGCTCAGTATCTTGATCTCATTTATACCCAATTTGACATGCTCTATGATAAAATAACAAAATCTATGTGACCTTCAAATATTGTTTGACAACATCTAAGTAATGAATCACATGTTGATGTTATCCTGTTTGGTTATGATAGCTAGGAGTCAATGAGTAAACAATCTTGTTCAAATATTGTTGTTGCTTCCAAAAAACTATCTTCTATAAATCCTATGACTTCTACTACTGAGTCTAAGGGGTTACAATATAACCAAAGTTGACCTAACAATAATAATATAAGGGAACAAAAATACAATAGTGGGCTTCTATGGGGCACAATAATAACAATATGGGGACAATAGGGGCACAACAGTAACAATAACGGGTAAAATGACAATAGTAATGGGGGTGTGGGTTTTAACCACATACAGAAATTGCTTGCATACGAATTCTAAAACATAGAAAATAAACAATGCGAGAGCATAACACATAAAACATATATACACAGAGATTTCTCCCTGGATCCCAAAACCAGGACTAGCAGATTTATTTTTCATTATGTTCCTTTCAATGTTACAATACATATTTATACATGTCGAAGCATCTAATACCATGGATTGAAAACCATCGCGTCCAAAACCATGGACCAAAAACTATCACATCCAAAACCATGTGAAAAAACCATGCACAAAACCATAGGTAGGTCTACCCAGCCTAATATAGGGTCCAAAAAAAAATTCTTGGGGCACTGCCCTCGACCTTGTAGAGGGGGGCTACCCGCCCTCCTCAAATCTCCTGTGACCCCCCTGTTGTGAAATCGGCTCATGATTCTCCCACTTGTTGTTTTCTGTTGGGTCCCTATAATAGTAGTGATTACCCCATTACTATTGTAGTTATACCCCTTATTAATATTGTTGTGCCCCTATTGCCCCCATATTGTTATTACTGTGCCCCATAGAATCCCTCTATTGTTATTTTTGTGGCTTTATATTATTATTGTTAGGTCAGCTGGATTATATTGTGACTCCTTAGACTCCTATATATAGAAAGGAGGTTTTGTCATTTGAATCATTGAAGAATTTTTCATTTATGTAATGTAAAGGAGGTTTCCCCCTCGAATAGGCTGAATTCTAAGGCGTGGATTTATATTTTCTATCTTTTCTTGAGCTGGTTTCATAACATTTGGTATCAGAGTTGTGGATTCTAGGGTTTCGTTGTTCCAAACAGGTCATCATGGCCTTTTCACTATAACTTTTTTTCTGCGACGTTTCAGAAGTTGAAAAAAACACCCATTTGAGAGGAAATTGCACTAAACCTTGTTTCTGAATTTCAGAGCTTTTCGCGCTATATTTTCGGAGATATGATCTGAGGAAGTTGGTCTTTTTGCAGACTCTTGAATTACATTCCAAACAGGTGACCTGGGAAAAATCGTCATAACTTTCTCTCTGGGGATCAGATTGAAATTTCGTAAGAAGGTAAAGAAAGAGGATGGACTTTAGTTTCTTGTATATATTTTTTCAGGGCCAAAGGTTGAAACAGTGACTTGTGGCACGTCGTACAAGTTTTCTCTACTGAACTAGTCTATAAGCAGGTCACTGTGGGAGATTTTGCATAACTCTTCCTTGGAGAATCCAATTTGGATTAGACTGGTGGCATTGGAAAGAGGACATAGAAGGATACTATAGGTCACAATTTCCGAACTGTATGATCTGAAATTACAGAGATATATCAGATTCAATATCAGGCTTCTATAAAGTGAAAAAAGGTGTGTAGTTTTTTTTAAATTTTTGCGTAAGCTTGGTTTGAAGGAATTCAAAGGGAATAGTAAATCATTATTATCAGTAACTGATGCCCCGAGGAAAGAAAATGAAAACACCTAGTAAGAAACCTGAAAGCTCTAGCATGACTCGTGAAGAAGAGGAAGAAATGCTACATGATATATCAAAATTACAAGAACAAGTGCAAGAAATCTCACGCTCACAAAAGCTAACAGAAGCTAAGATAAATGGCATGGAATCTAAGATAAAATGCATGGAAGATAATATGGATGATTTGAAGACAGATTTGAAGAGAGACATGGCAGATTTAAAGACAGATTGAAGACAGACATGGCAGATTTGAAGACAGATTTGACAAATTTTCTACAAGAAATACTTACTAATGGTGAAAAGGTTGTAAAGGAAACTCATGATGTGAACAAAGGAAATGTTAATCATGATTCCATAGACTCTAATGTTCGATCGAAGACTCACCATATTCCAAAAATCGATATGAGGAAGTTTGATGGCAAGGAGCCCGCCACATGGATATTACAGATGGAGCAATTCTTCGATCTCAATAATGTGCAAAAGACACAAAAGGTATGTATGGAAACTTTATATTTGGAACCAAATCAGTTTGTATGGTATCAATGGCTTTGCTCTCGTAAATAATTTATCACTTGGGCAATTTTTACGGAAGAATTGATAGCACATTATGAGGATACAAAAAGAAACACTTTTTTTAGCCAATTGATAAGTCTCAAACAAAAGGGTTCAATAATGGAGCACATTGAAGAGTTCCAAAAATTGAACATAAGGGTAAAAGATATTCCAGAGGAGCATAGGATTGATGGGTTCATAGGGTCTTTAAAGGATAATATCCAACATGGTGTTCGCCTTTGGAAACCTGATTCATTAGAGAAGGCATTCAGGTTAGCAAGAAAAATGGAAAGGAAAATTATGGCAACCAGGAAGCATACCACTCACAACTATAAGGACGGAAGTTTTGTTGCTCCTAGTCTTCCACAACCTATAAGGTTAACACCACAACTATTAGAAGAAAAAAGAGGAAAATGGCTTTGTTATAGTTGTGATAGCAAATACACTAAAGGTCATAAATGTGCTGAGAAGAAATTATTCTACATAGATTGTGAAGAGGAAGAAGAAAAGGAGCAAGAAAGGTCAAAAGAAGAGGATATACTCCAGGAACAAAGCCTAGATGAAGAAAAAATAAATCTGACCATATCTTGTAATGCATTGGCGGGAATTACCACTCCTCAAACCATCAAGATAGAAGGACAAATCAAGAAGAAAAAGGTAATAGTGTTGATTGATTCAGGAAGCACCCACAATTTTATTCATTGTAAGGTAGCAAAAGAATTGAATTGCTTCCTATATCCAGCACCAAAGTGTCAAGTGATGATTGCAAATGGAGGAACAACAAATTTCTCTAGAAAGTGCCATAATATCAAGCTATCCATGGGAGAATATGTATTGACTAGCCCAATGCTTTCCATTCCAATGGGAGGTGTTGATGTTGTACTAGGAGTCCAATGGCTACAATTCTTGGGTGCAATAGATTTTAATTTTCAAAAACTTTTCATCAAATTTTCTATGGAAGGAAATGAAGTTGAATTAAGGGGTATTGCAGGGAAACCAAGAAATATAATCAGCTCTAATGGTATGACAAAGCTTCTAAAAAAGGAGCTAAAAGGTGTAATTGAACAATTATGTTCGTTAGATGTTTCCACATTGGAATCATCTATTTCTCCAGATCTCCAAAAAGTCCTGGACAATCATTCCAAGGTATTTGAGACTCCCAAAGGTCTCCCACCTATGCATGATCATGATCATGCTATTCATCTGATTCCAGGAAGTGTTCCTCTAAACATCAGGCTGTACAGATATCCCTATGTCCAAAAGAGTGAAATTGAACGTATGGTTGCATAAATGCTAGAGGCTGGTATAATTCAACCGAGTCAAAGTTCTTTCTCTACTCCAGTAGTATTGGTGCACAAGAAGGATGGATCATGGCACATGTGTTCGGATTATAGGGAGATCAACAAGCTCACTATTAAAGATAAGTTCCCCATTCCTATCATTGTTGAATTACTGGATGAATTGCATGGATCAATTTACTTCACCAAGTTGGATCTTCATTCAGGATATCATCAAATCAGAATGAAGAATGAAGACATTCTGAAAACAACATTTAGAACTCATGAGGGTCATTATGAATTTTTGGTCATGCCTTTTGGCCTTACCAATGCACCTTCAACATTTTAAGGTTTGATGAATTTAGTTTTGAAACCATTCCTTAGAAAATTTGTGTTAGTATTTTTTGATGATATACTAATCTACAGCAAGTCTTGGAAGGATCATGTTGAACATGTTGACAGGGTGCTACAAGTATTGGAGGAGAAACAATTATATGCAAAAAGATCCAAATGTTTCTTTGGAGTCCAGGAGGTGGAATATTTGGGTCATATTGTATCTCATGAAGGAGTTAAGGTAGACCCTAGCAAAATTAAAGCCATTAAGGAATGGAAAATCCCCACATCCATAAAGCATCTGCGAGGATTTCTCGGCTTGACAGGGTATTATCACAAGTTTGTTAAGAATTATGGGAGAATAGCAGCACCTCTAACAAAATTATTGAAGAAAGATGTGTTTTCATGGACTCTGAAAGCAACAAAGGCATTTGAACATCTTAAAGAGGCAATGTGCCAAGCACCGGTCTTAGCTACACCAGACTTCACAAAAACCTTTATTGTGGAATGTGATGCTTCAAGAAATGGAATTGGTGTTGTTCTAATGCAAGATGAAAGACCCATTACTTTTGAAAGTCATCCAATCAAGGGAAAGTTTTTAAGCAAAGCTATTTATGAGAAGGAAATGTTGGCAATACTCGATGCACTTAAGAAATGGCGACCCTACCTAATGGGAAGACACTTCAAGGTAAAAACGGATCATGATAGCCTAGAACAAAGATTATCCTCTGAAGAGCAACAAAAGTGGGTCACAGAGATGTTGGGTTATGACTTTGAAATCATCTACAAAAATGGGAAGCAAAATGTGGTGGCAGATGCACTCTCAAGAAAGGATGAGGATGTGGAAGCATTGTTGTGCGCCATTTCTATTATCCAACCAGATTGGATAAACGAAGCAAGGGAGGAATGGAAGAATGATGAATAAGTGTGGGCACTTATTCAAAAGTTACAACAATATTCTAGTACGTCTAATACATTTAGCTGGCAAAATGATTCGTTATGGTACAAATATCGCTTATACCTTTGTAAGAATTCCCAGCTAAAACAAAATATTCTTATGGAATTTCACACTTCTCCCTTAGGAGGGCACTTATGATTTTTAAAAACTTACCACAGGGTTAAGAAGGAATTTTTTTGGGATGGCCTTAAATTAGATATTCAAAAGTTTGTGGTGGAATGTTTGGTTTGCCAACAAAATGAAGTTGAAACAATTAAGACACCAGGTCTATTACAACCTTTATCCATTCCAAGCCAACGTTGGGAGGAGGTTTCAAGGGATTTTATCACAGGTTTACCCAAGTCTGAGGGAAAGAGTGTCATCATGGTGGTAGTTGACAGACTTACCAAGTATGCACACTTTTGTGCATTATCACATCCATTTAAAGCTAGTACAGTTTCTACTGCATTTATGGAAACAATTCAAAAGCTACATGGAAACCCAAAGATTATTGTAAGTGACAGAGATCCCATTTCACTAGAAATTTTTGGACAGATTTATTTTCTTGTCATGGTACTCAGTTAGCTCATAGCTCATCTTATGATCCTCAATCTGATGGGAAAACTGAGATAGTAAACAAATGTTTGGAAGGATATCTTCGTTGCTTTGTATCTGATAAACAGACACAATGGGTCAAATGGTTGCCTCTGGTTGAATGGTGGTATAACACTTCCTTCCATACAGCAACAAAAATGACTCCATTTATGGCACTTTATGGGTATCAACCACCATCCATCACATCATATTTAAGAGAAAATTCTAAGGTTCAAGCAGTGGAACATCACATCGAACATCAACAACAAGTCCTCCAAATATTAAAGGATAACCTCATGTTGGCACAGAATAGAATGAAACAACAGGCAGATCAACATCGTAGTGAAAGAAGTTTTGATGTAGGTGATTGGGTATTCCTACGCTACAACAATATAAGCAAATGTCCATCAAGAAAGCTAAGAAGGATAATAAATTATCACCAAAGTATTATGGTCCATACAAGGTGTTGCAAAAGATTCGTACTATGGCATAAAAATTGGAGGTTCCTACAGCTTCTCGATTGCACCCAGTTTTCCATGTTTCATGTTTAAAGAAGGTTATAGGTGACAAGCTCCCAGTTCAAACAATATTGCCAGAACTTGACGAGGAAGGAAAAATTATATTGGAACCGGAAGCATTCACAGAAACAAGAACTCGACAGCTACGAAATTGATCAATTTTAGAGTATCTTATCAAGTGGAAGAACTTATCAGCTGAAGATTCCACATGGGAGGATGAGAATTTTATGCAAAATTATTCAGAACTACTCAAGCATTGAGGACAACACTTTTTTGAAGGAGAGGGGCATGTTGGGTCCCTATAATACTAGTGATTACCCCATTACTATTGTAGTTATACCCCTTAATAATATTGTTGTGCCCCTATTGCCCTCATATTGTTATTACTGTGCCCCATAGAATCCCTCTATTGTTATTTTTGTGGATTTATATTATTATTGTTAGGTCGGATAGATTATATTGTGACTCCTTAGACTCCTATATATAGAAAGGAGGTTTTGTCATTTGAATCATTGAAGAATTGTTCATTTATGTAATGTAAAGGAGGTTTCCCCTTGAAGAGGCTGAATTCTAAGGCGTGGATTTATCTTTTCTATATTTTCTTGAGCTTGTTTCATAACATTTTATTTCCACAGGGAGCCACAAGAGAGATTAGTCATTTAACCATCCCTACAATGCCCATTGTTTCTCTACACAAAGAGAACTTCTCAGAGCTCACAGATTTTGTCAATGCATCTGCAGTATTGTTCAAAGTGTCCACCTTTACCAGCAACACCTTTTTTCCTTCTATCATATCCCTCACAAAGTGATATTGAACATCACTATGTTTTGTCTTTTAATGATAAATAGACTTCTTTGTCAAGAAAATTTCACTTTGCCTGTCACAGTCTATCCTTATAGCTCCATGTATTAACCCCATACTTGAACACAATCTCTACAACCAAACTGCTTCCTTGCTTGCATGAGTGGTTGCCATGTATTTTTCCTCTGTAGTTGATAATGCCACTACAAATTGTTTCTTACTCATCCAACTGATTGCACGTCCAAATAGGTTAAACACACACCCACTTGTAGACCTTCTTTGATGCAAATCTCCAACTGAGTCTGCATCAACAAAGCCATGAATATCCAACACTCTGCCCAATCATGGTCATCCTTAGTAGCACAAGCCATAATCACTAGTGCCATGGAAATACCTTAAAACCCACATCACTCTTGCCCAGTGCTCCTTCCCTGGTTTTGACATAAACCTGCTCAATACTCTTGATGCATGTGCACTGTCTGGTCTAGTACATACCATCACATACATCAGCCTACCAACTGCACTTGCATATGGAACATGGGACATGTCCTCTTCCTCTTCTTGTGTCTTGGGACACTGTTCAGCAGATAACTTTACGCCTACAGGAATAGGAACCTTCACCGATTTACTATCTTTCATATTAAACCTCTACAATATTGTCTTAACATAATTCCTCTAGTTTAACAATAGCTTCCTCTTTGCCTAATCTCTTTTAATTTCCATGCCCAAAATATAGTTTGCAGCACCAATATCTTTCATGTTGAATTTGGAGGAAAATTAGGTCTTCAAATCCTGGATAATTTCTTTGTCATTTCCAACCAGTAACATATCATCCACATACAAGACCATATAAATAACACAGTCACCAATTAATTTAAAAGACACACAGTGATCTGCTTTGCTTCTGGTGAAGCCAAGTCCCTATATAAATGTATCAAATTTCTGCTACCACATCCTTGGTGACTGATTTAACCCATACAGAGACTTCTTTAACTTGCATACTAGTTCTTTCTTACCCTTCACAACAAAGCCTTTAGGTTTCTTCATGTAGATCTCTCTTCTAGATCCCCATGAAGAAATTTTGTCTTGATATCCATCTGTTCTACCTCAAAATAAAAAGCATCAACAACATATAAAAGTAATCTAATAGAAGCAACCTTGGCAAAAGGAGAAAAAATATAACCAAAACCAATTCCTGGCACCTGGTAATAACCCTTTGCTATGAATTGAGATTTTTATTTCTCCACCTTTCCTTTTGCATTTGTCTTCTTCTTGAACACTGATTTGCTGCCAATGGGTTTCTTTCCAGTCGAAAACTCCACCAGATCCCAAGCCTCATTTTTGTGCCAAGATGCCATTTCATCAACCATGGCCCCTTTCCAGAGTTTTCCATCCTATGAATTTACTGCTTCCTTCATAGTTCTGGAATCATCATCAGTAATAGATAAAGAAAAATTTGAACAAAAAGTAGATGGACTATACCTTTTTGGCTACCTTCTTTCTCGAGGTGATCTTCTCACACTTAGAGTTTTTGGCTCTTCATCTTTTGATTCCTCCTCCACTGTAGAGTCTGATTCTTCCTCCTTAAGCTCAAACTCTATCTTCTCAAGTTCCTTTGGTTGGACTTCATGTTTAATAACATATTTCACCTCTCTAAACACCACATCTCGGTTATACACAACCTTCCTTGTTACTGGGTTCCAAAGCTTATAACCCTTTAAACCATCCTTATACCTAATAAATATGCACTTTTCAGATTTAATATCCAACTTGGTTCTTTTCTCCTTTGGAACATGTACATATGCATCACATCCAAATACCCTCAGATGTGAAAGAGAGAGTTTCTTACCAGTCCATACCTCTTGTGGAGTCTTATACTCCAATGCTGATGAAGGTGATTTTTTGACCAGGTAACATACTGCCTCCACCGCCCCTGCCCAGAGTTCTTGTCCTAACCTGACACCACTGTGCATGCTTCTTGCCCTTTCCATCAACATCTTGTTCATTCTTTCTGCATCTCCATTTTTCTCAGTGTATGGAGTATTCTTCTACCATGCTATACCACACTTCTTACAGAATTCTTCAAAATTCCTTGTTGCAAAACTCTCCACCATTATCTAACCTCAACATCTTTATCTTCTTCTCTATTTGGTTTTCCACTGGAACCTTAAATTTTTTAAACCTGTCAAAGACTTCAGATTTCCTCTTAAGGAAATATATCCATGTATTACTTGAGAAGTCATCTATAAATGATACAAAGTACACAGACTTACCCAGTGATAGAACCTTCACAAGTCCAAATGCATCACTGTGCACAAGCTCTAATATCTATTACCCCCCCTTACCACTAGAGGGGAAACTCACCCAATTCTGCTTCCCATATACAAAATTTTCAGAGAAATCAAAATCCGTAGAGATATTAGTCATACCTTCTAGCATACCTTTACCATGAAGTATTCGAAGGCCCTTCTCTCCAATATTTCCAAGCCTTTGATGCCACATCATGGTATTCTCTCCAGATACCACTAGATTTTTTGCTCCACTTTCAGGAACGAGAGAACTGTTGCACCCATCAACAACAATTCTACCTTGCAGCTTGTACAGAGTTCCAATCCAAATTTCCTGCATCAATACTAGTGCTCCTCGAACCATCTTGCAGGTATCCTTCTCGAACACTGTTTTTAAACCTGCATCATCCAGCTTGCTTATAGAAATCAAATTTCTGGCCAATGCAAGAATACGCAGAACACCCATAAGTGTTCTAACCCTTCCACCTTCCAACTTAAACTTTAATTTTCCACAACCAACGATTCTAGCCTTCTTATCATCCCCTAAGAATACATCACCACCATCATATTTCTCATACTCATAGAACCACTCTCTATGGGGAGTGAAGTGAAAGGATGCACCCGAGTCAATGAACCATGCCTCATGATATACATGTGTACTTGAAGAAGCCAACTACACATCCCCACCTTCATTTGAAGTGTTCTTCACCTCTACAGAAGGAGCATCATCATATCCCTTTCCTTTGTGAGGAGCTTTAGATTTACAGTCCCTTTTGTAATGCCCTTCCTTTTCGCATTTCTAGAAAACTACCTTTACTGGTTTTCCTAGAGATTTAGATCTCCCTCTATATTTAGATCTCCCACTCAATAACTTATTTTTGTTTCTGTTCTGAGACCGTCCTCATACAGACAAGGCATCACCATTCTGGCTCTCAAAATTTTTCTGTCTCATCTCCTCTATTAACAAGGATGAGATTATTTCATCAAACTGCAAGGTAGTTGCATTGCTACCTATTGCAATAACCAGACTATCCCACAAATCTAGTAGAGAACACACCAAATTAATGCACTTATCTTCATCTAAAATTTTAATATCAACAAATAATAACTAACTTACCACAGTATTAAATGCGTTCAGATGCTCTGTCACCAAGTCTCCATCTTTCATCCTCAGGTTATATAGCTTTTTCCCTAGGAATAGCTTATTCACCAAAGACTTAGATTGGTACAAAGTCCCTAATTTGTCCCACAAAGCCCTAGCTGTAGTTTCCCCTGATGCATTCAACAATACCGAATTTGAGACACACAATCGTATTGTGCTCTTTGCCTTTTGATCTAACTTCTTCCATTCTTCAACATACACTCCCATTGGTTTAGTACCCATATCTATCACTATCCACTGATCTTTATCCACCAATAGATCCTCCATCTTGATTTTCCACAACTCAAAAATGTGACCATTAAATTTATCGATCTCTGTCTTTCCACTTCTCGCCATCTTCTTTCACCACCAGAATCAATCCCAGAGATCTCCCACTAAACAGGGTCTACCATAGCCTCGAGCGAAACCCCTCAACAACAAAGGCATCCCCTTGAAGCCAAATTTTTTTTTGATACCAAATGTAGGTTTTAACCCCGTATAGAAATTACCTGCATATGAATTCTAAAACAAAGAAAATAAACAATGTGAGAGAATAACACATAAAACACATATACACAGAGATTTTCCCCTGGATCCCAACACCGGGACTACCAGATTGATTTTTCATTATGTTCCTTACAATGTTACAATACATATTTATACATGCCGCAGCATCCAATACCATGAATCAAAAACCATCGTGTCCAAAACCATTGACCAAAAACCATCGCTTCCAAAACCATATGTGAAAACCATGCACAAAACCATAGGTAGGTCTGCCCAACCTAATATAGGGTCCAACCTGGCTAGTCATGGAAAGAATATAAGACAACCCAACAGGGGGAATCACTAGTATTATAGGGACCTAACATGCCCCTCTCCTTCAAAAAAGTGTTTTCCTCAATGCTTGAGTAGCTTTGGATGATTCTATATAAAATTCTCATCCTCCCATGTGGAATCCTTAATGGGTAAGTTCTTCCACTTAATGAGATACTCTAAAATTGATTGATTTCGTAGCTGTCGACTTCTTGTTTCTTTGAATGCTTTAGGTTCCAATATGATTTTTCCTTCCTCATCAAGTTCAGGCAATATTGTTTGAACTGGGAGCTTGTCACCTATAACCTTCTTTAATCATGCCACATGGAAAACTGGATGCACTTGGGAAGCTGCATGGAGCACTAATTTGTATGCCATAGTACCTATATTTTGCAACACCTTATACAGACCATAATACTTTGGTGATAATTTTTTATCCTTCTTAGCTTGCTTGAGGGACATTTGTTTATATGGTTGTAGCTGTAGGAGTACCCAATCACCTACATCAAAACTTGTTTCACTGTGATGTTGATCTACCTGTTGTTTCATTCTATTCTGCACCAAGGTGAGGTTATCCTTTAAGATTTGGAGAACTTGTTGTTGATGCTTAATGCGATCTTCCACTGCTTGAACCTTAGAATTTTCTCTTAAATATGATGCGATGGATGGTGGATGATATCCATAAAGTGCCATAAATGGGGTCATTTTTGTTGCAGTATGGAAGGAAGTGTTATACCACCATTTAGCTAGAGGCAACCATTTGACCCATTGTGTTTGTTTATCAGATACAAAGCAACGAAGATATCCTTCCAAACATTTGTTTACTATCTCATTTTTCCCATCAGATTGAGGATGATAAGATGAGCTATGAGCTAACTTAATACCAAGACAAGAAAATAATTTTGTCCAAAAATTTCCAGTGAAAATGAGATCTCTATCCCTTACAATAATCTTTGTGTTTCCATGTAGCTTTTTAATTGTTTCCATAAATTCAGTAAAAATTCTACTCGCTTTAAATGGATGAGATAATGCACAAAAGTGTGCATACTTGGTAAGTCTATCAACTACCACCATGATAACACTTTTTCCATCGAACTTGGGTAAACCTGTGATAAAATCCATTGAAATCCTCCCAACGTTGGCCTCAAATGGATAAATGTTATAATAGACCTCGGGTCTTAATTGTTTCAAATTTATTTTGTTGGCAAACCAAACATTCTGCCACAAACTTTTGAATATCCAATTTAAGGTCATCCCAAAAGAATTCCTTCTTAACCCTGTGGTAAGTTTTTAGAAATCCTGAGTGCCCTCCTAAGGGAGAGGTGTGCAATTCCCTAATAATATTTTGTTTGAGTTGGGAATTCTTACATAGGTATAATTGATCTTTGTACCATAAAAAATCATTTTTCTAGCTAAATGTATAAGATGTACTGGGATCTTGTTGTAACTTTTGAACGAGTGCCCACACTTGTTTTCTTCCATTCATCCCTTGCTTCATTTATACAATCTGGTTGGATAATAGAAATGGCACAATGAAATGCTTCCACATCCTCATCCTTTCTTGAGAGTGCATCTGCCACATCATTTTTCTTCCCTTTTGTGTAGATGATTTAAAAGTCATAACCCAACAGCTTTGTGATCTATTTTTGCTGCTCTTCTAAAGATAATATTTGTTCTAAAGTATTTAAGACTATCATGATCTGTTTTTACCTTGAAGTGTCTACCCATTTGGTAGGGTCTCCATTTTTTAAGTGAATGTAGTATTGCCAATGTTTCATTCTTAAAAATAGCTTTGTGTAAATACATTCCTTTGATTGGACAACTTTCAAAAGCAATGGGTCTTTCTTTTCACATTAAAACAACATCAATTATATTTCTTGAGGCATCACATTACACAATAAAGGTTTTTGTGAAGTCTAGTGTAGCTAAGACCGGTGCTTGACACATTGCCTCTTTAAGATGTTCGAAGGCCTTCATTGCTTCTAGATTCCATGAAAATTCATCTTTGTTCAATAATGTTGTTAGAGGTGCTACTATTCTCCCATAATTCTTAACAAACTTGCGATAATACCCTATCAACCCAAGAAATCCTTGTAGATGATTTATGGATGTGGGGGTTTTCCATTCCTTAATGGTTTTAATTTTTCTAGGGTCTACCTTAACACCTTCATGAGATACAATATGACCTAGATATTCCACCTGTTGTACTCCAAAGAAACATTGGAGCTTTTTGCATATAATTGTTTCTCCTTCAATAGTTTAAGCAACCTGTCAACATGTTGAACATGGTCCAGCGAAGACTTGTTGTAGATTAGTATATCATCAAAAAATATTAACACAAATTTTCTAAGGAAGGGTTTGAAAATGGAATTCATCAAACCTTGAAAATTGTTGGAAATAATACTGAGAGGGGGGGGGGGGTGAATCAATATTATCAAGTTAATAAAACTTTTTCATTTCCAAACTCTGATTCATATATGCTACTTCCACAACTTCTTATGATTTAGTTAATTGATCTTCAATGAGTGCTTTATAACATTATCAACCATACTAACAATAAATAGGTGCAATAAAATAGAATAGATCATCACACATAAGTCACACACATGAACACCATGATATAAGGTGGAAACCCAATGCGGGAGAAAACCACCTGCTGCAAGTCATCTCAATCTTCTTCTTAATAAGAAAATCCTTTTACAATATTTATGTACTGGTGTAGTCTTATACCAATACGTAGGCTTCTACCTGCAGAGAGCTACAACCCTCCTCTCGTTCTCCAGACTCTCCTGGAAGGGAGCTACAACCCCCTTTGCTCTTGTACTAGCCGATGTACTAGTACGCAGGCTGCTACCTGCTATAATGCATCAAAGATCACAACTGCTACTAGAAGGGAGCTACCACCCACTTAGCTCTTGTACTAGCTAAGATACTAGTACGTAGGCATCGGCCTACAATCTTCTCTCCTCCGGGTACCACGTTTCATACATTTTCAGATTGGATACACCTGAAGCACAACACATAATCTGAAAGGCCACGTTTCATCCAATTTTCATACTGGACCCATAAATATCATTAAAGTACATAATCAATCAATCTTCTGAATCACCCAATCACCAGATCAATATAAGGATAGTATGTGTGTCAACAATCAGATCTAGTTCATCAGATCATATAAGGATAAGTCATTATGAAACCGATCCATTCATCTATCAAAACTGAAACATAATCTATTACTTCTCACAATACTGTTATCAGAACTTGATATCAGAAACCAGACATCACTTCAAAACCCAGAACACAACAATAATAAACAAGGGCAGCTAAATAGATTTCATGAAAAGTCCGCAGCTTCACCAGTAGAACACTTGCGTACATCCGCACCTTCTTCTGCAAAAAGAGCTGATTTTAAATCAGCGATAGCTCCCTCATCCGGACTCCGATTCGACTGATTTTTTTTTTTAAATCATGTGTTTTTTCACAAAGATTCCAGATCTATAATTAGATCTTGCAGATCTGGCACCAGGACTTCTAGATCTGTGCCGCAAACTCGCTGCCCTGAAAACTGTCTGCAACCCCACTGATGTTTAAACTAGCAATATCGCCTTCATCCGGACTCCGATTCGACCGATTTTTTTTTTGAACTCGGCTATTTTTGCACAAGGAATACAGATATGCAATTAGATTCTGCAGATCTAGCACAAAGACGTACAGATCTGATCTGCAATTTCGCCACCCAAAAATCCCACTATTCCAGCCTTAAGATTTTGTCCCATCAATAGAACTTATCCTTCTCCTTACGCTCAGGTTCCTTCTTCATTCAGATCCAGATCTGCACCATAACCCAATCACAATATTCCAGATCTAGCACTTTATCAGATATTCAATCATTCAAAAGATGCTTTGCCAAATGATCTCCTTCCTCATTTATAGCCTTAGCCCCTTCACAATACCACGGTCCAAAACCATAGTAACACAATACCATCAACTCAATACTAGGGATCAACACGTCTGTCGAGATACCATGGTCCAAAAACATAGGTTCAAATACCAAGGACTAACTACCATGGACCAAAGGTAAGTTCTCCAACATATACATGCTTTTCCTTGCATGAAAGTGCGTGAGATCAATACTTCTGACGAGGTACCATGGTCCAAAACCATAGGTTCAAATACCAAGGACTAACTACCATGGACCAAAGGTAAGTTCTCCAACATATACACACTTTTGGCGAGGTACCATGGTCCAAAACCATAGGTTCAAATACCAAGGACTAACTATCATGGACCAAAGGTAAGTTCTCCAACATATACACACTTTTGACGAGGTATCATGGTCCAAAACCATAGGTTCAAATACCAAGGACTAACTACCATGGACCAAAGGTAAGTTCTCCAACATATACGCGCTTTTCCTTGCATGAAAGTGCGTGAACTTTTTCTCTACATGAAATAAACTTTTCTCTGCATAAAAGTGCATGAACTTTTCTCTACATGAAATAAACTTTTCTTTGCATAAAAGTGCGTGAACTTTTCTCTACATGAAATAAACTTTTCTCTGCATATAAGTGCGTGAACTTTTCTCTACACTATAATTTATTATCTGAGATGAGTGGGTTTCCATCAAGTACAACATATGTATCATAATGCCAACAATCTCCCCCTTTGGACTTGATGGCAACAACAACCAAATCACTCTCCCCCTTTGACATCAACGGCAAAGGGTGAACCAAGATATTCTCTTTCCTAGAAAGGAATTCTGCTGTTTATACTCCCCCTGAGTACTTGTTGAAATCTCTGAATGAGCTCCCCCTTTGTATATGCCATGGTGCACCAATCTGTCCATGCTTTTTCTGAGAACATGCTGAAATCTCTGCTCTTGCTAAATTATGTTGTTCATGCTCCCCCTGACTGAAGGCAAGATCTGCAACAGATGTTCTTCAAGAAGAACCAAGACTTATACATCATAAAAGACTTTCCTATCACCAAAAGACTCAATACATACATCCATCACCCAGCCTAGTGGGGATATACCAATATTGACTCATCCACCCAACCATGTGGAGATACATCAAGGGTTTACATGAACATTACATCATTCATCCCAGGCATAGTGGGGAAACCAACATAGGCCGTTACATGACCTTGATAATAAAATACATGACTAAAATATTTCAACATTCATGATATGACCAGAAGAGATTTCATCAAATGACTACAATAGATAGAGACACTCAATTACATCATGAGTCATGAGACCAGACATCTAAGTAAGACCACAATAGTCATCAGCAACTATCATACACAATGTATGATCTGTTCCATAAGCATCTAGACCAACAATTATATTCTCTTTCTGTTCTCCCTCTGCATAATGCCAACAATGCATGATATGCTCCCCCTGAACCTGTGCCATTCGATCTTTGACCAATCCGCAACCCAGCACATGTACACATATACTTCAGATGAACCTTGCGTACAACCATTTCCATATCAGAAACCTGAAAAGAATCCTGTAACAGGTATGTCTGAACATAGATGTCAACTCATCCTTTTAAAACATCATCATGAGATCATATATGTGAAAAACACCATAGTCATCCAGATCTGCATGAACTAAGTATCATCAATTGGGAATATCTGCATCAATCAACATATGTATGAACCAATCTTATCATCATATAGATAAGAGTTCATTATCATCATGTCTCCAATAATGCAACTTTGAATAATCATCCATGTATCCAACCAACAATCCTCATCCATATGTGCCAAGAATAATAGGAATCCTGCATCATAACTGTAATATATGATCTTTATGCATATGATCATAACAACATATGAGTGACTCATCATCAAGAAGATGTGAATTCAAGCTAAGTACTTCTCCTTATCCTTATGAAGATCACCATGCAAGCACCATTAGAGAATCAACCACAAATTTGATCTAAATATCAACTATGTAACCCCAGGAATCATCTAAACAACTCATAACCATATCATAGCAAGATGAATCATTTATCCATATAAGTATCATCACCAAGGACTAATAACCATAATGCCAACAATGCATTAAAGGCATATGCTCCCCCTAAACCTGTGCCATCTGTCAGATCTGATCATGCATATCAATAAGAAGTATCAAGACATCATCAATATCAAGTTAGAACCAAAACACTTCTAACCATCATATCCACACATCATCAGCAAAGTGCAACCATTATTAACTAGAGCAAAACTGATCCTTGAACCTGTCCCTACTGCCTTTCTTCAAACAATCATATACGTGACTGTGCAGTATCCAATTCGTGTATATATGCGACTTCCCTTTATGGAACTTGCATATGAGATTCAGGACACTGAATTTTTATACTTTCAGCTCCCTTTGAGTCTGTGTTGTGCTGTATCTGAGTACTTTGTGCTGTGCCACATCTTTCTGACTGTATTTCCTTCTTCTTCCATATCTTCAAGTGTGATGTTGTTTTCTCCTTTTGGTGTGATGTATGTGCTTTGTTCCTGCATTCCCTTTCTATATGTCTAAGCTTGTTACATGCATAACATCTTACATGTTTCCTGTAGCAATCAGCAGCTTTGTGACCATACATATTGCAAGCAAAGCAATATCCATTAAAGTACCTTGAATGTGATGATCTTTCTGCATGATGGTCTTGAACCCTTCTTCTTCTGCATCTAGCTGCAACATGTCCAAGATTATGACATACATAACATTCAACATTATTCATAGGAGGAGTAAAAGATTTTCTTTGAGAAGTTTCTTTCCTTGATTGTTGATGGGGTTGACCTATCTCCTTGATGATCATTTTAGATTTCTCTTTAGAGTTCCTTGCCTCACCTTGTGAACCAGATTCTCCTTCGACCGATTCATGAAAACCAAGACCAGTTTTGATAGCAGGAGACCTTTGAATATTAAGAATATCATCCAAGACCTTAGTACTATCTTGAAATCATAAAAGCTTATCCTTATCTTCTAATTTACCTTTCAAGATATTTATCTCAACCTGAAGTTGTTCCTCCTTTTCAAGGCATTGCTTCTTCATGTCTTCTTCAGCTTTCCTTCCTTCATCCAACTGATGCCTTAGTTTGAAAATCTCCTTTTCTTGTTCTTCATTCAGATCCTGCTGCATTTGAAGAATTCTGAAGGCACATTCCAGCTGAGATTTTAAGCTGGTGACTTTGTTTTCTTGTTTTGCAATAGCTTGGAGTAGATCTATATTATGCTTCTTTGATTCTTCAAGATCTCCTTTTAATGAGAGGATTGTAGCTTCAAGACTTTCATAGTAGCTAGATCTATCTCTGAGTTTCTTGATGGTTGTGCTCCTTTCGTTGACTTCTTTTCTTAGTGATGTCACTTCATGCTGCAATTTTTGACATTGATTTTCCTTGTCCTTGAGTAGCTTCCTTACCTTGTTTCCTTCCTCTAGTTGAGCTTTTAGATTGGTAGCCTCTGCTTTGAAGTCACATTCCCTTTTGTTCAATTGATCTTGTTGATCTCTAATTTTGTCTGTAAGCCTTTTAAATTCTGCCTCAATTTGATATCTTTCTTGCTCACCCATAAGAGCAAATTCAATAGCTTCACTATCACTTTCATCTTCATCTTTTCCAAAAGGATAGACAGCTGGAATATCAGAGGATAACACATTCATACCTGATAATGATTCTGAATCTGATTCTGAATCTGAAGAGCTTCTTATACCTAATCCCCAATCGATTCTCCCACTGTCATAGTTCTTCTAAGATGACTTCTTCTTCTTAGATGCTTTCTTCTTAAGCTTCTTTCCCATTGTTCCAAGGATCTCCTTCAAGCGATCAAGCTTCTAGCAAACGACCGGCTCTGATACCAATTGTTGGAAATAATACTGAGAGGGGGGGGGGGGTGAATCAGTATTATCAAGTTAATAAAACTTTTTCATTTCCAAACTCTGATTCATCTATGCTACTTCCAAAACTTCTTATGATTTAGTTAATTGATCTTCAATGAGTGCTTTATAACATTATCAGCCATACTAACAATAAACAGGTGCAGTAAAATAGAATAGATCATCACACATAAGTCACACACATGAACACCATGATATAAGGTGGAAACCCAATGCGGGAGAAAACCACCCGCTGCAAGTCATCTCAATCTTCTTCTTAATAAGAAAATCCTTTTACAATATTTATGTACTGGTGTAGTCTTATACCAATACGCAGGCTTCTACCTGCAGAGAGATAAAACCATCCTCTCGTTCTCCAGACTCTCCTGGAAGGGAGCTACAACCCCCTTTGCTCTTGTACTAGCCGATGTACTAGTACGCAGGCTGCTACCTGCTATAATGCATCAAAGATCACAACTGCTACTAGAAGGGAGCTACCACCCCCTTAGCTCTTGTACTAGCTAAGATAATAGTACGTAGGCGTCGGCCTACAATCTTCTCTCCTCCGGGTACCACGTTTCATACATTTTCAGATTGGATACACCTAAAGCACAACACATAATCTGAAAGGCCACGTTTCATCCAATTTTCATACTAGACCCATAAATATCATTGAAGTACATAATCAATCACTCTTCTGAATCACCCAATCACCAGATCAATATAAGGATAGTATGTGTGTCAACAATCAGATCTAGTTCATCAGATCATATAAGGATAAGTCATTATGAAACCGATCCATTCATCTATCAAAACTGAAACATAATCTATTACTTCTCACAATACTGTTATCAGAACTTGATATCAGAAAACAGAAATCACTTCAAAACCCAGAACACAAAAATAATAAACAAGGGCAGCTAAATAGATTTCATGAAAAGTTCGCAGCTTCACCAGTAGAACACTTGCGTACATCCGCACCTTCTTCTGCAAAAAGAGCTGATTTTAAATCAGCGATAGCTCCCTCATCCGGACTCCGATTCGACTGATTTTTTTTTTGAAATCATGTGTTTTTTTCACAAAGATTCCAGATCTACAATTAGATCTTGCAGATCTGGCACCAGGACTTCTAGATCTGCGCCGCAAACTCGCTGCCCTAAAAACTGTCTGCAACCCCACTGATTTTTAAGCCAGCGATATCTCCCTCATCCGGACTCTGATTCGACCGATTTTTTTTTTGAACTCGGCTATTTTTGCACAAGGAATACAGATCGGCAATTAGATTCTGTAGATCTAGCACAAAGATGTACAGATCTGATCTGCAATTTCACCACCCAAAAATCCCACTATTCCAGCCTTAAGATTTTGTCCCATCAATAGAACTTATCCTTCTCCTTACGCTCAGGTTCCTTCTTCATTCAGATCCAGATCTGCACCATAACCGAATCACAATATTCCAGATCTAGCACTTTATCAGATATTCAATCATTCAGAAGATGCTTTGCCAAATGATCTCCTTCCTCATTTATAGCCTTAGCCCCTTCACAATACCACGGTCCAAAACCATAGTAACACAATACCATCAACTCAATACTAGGGATCAACACGTCTGTCGAGATACCATGGTCCAAAAACATAGGTTCAAATACCAAGGACTAACTACCATGGACCAAAGGTAAGTTCTCCAACATATACACGCTTTTCCTTGCATGAAAGTGCGTGAGATCAATACTTCTGACGAGGTACCATGGTCCAAAACCATAGGTTCAAATACCAAGGACTAACTACCATGGACCAAAGGTAAGTTCTCCAACATATACACACTTTTGGCGAGGTACCATGGTCCAAAACCATAGGTTCAAATACCAAGGACTAACTATCATGGACCAAAGGTAAGTTCTCCAACATATACACACTTTTGACGAGGTATCATGGTCCAAAACCATAGGTTCAAATACCAAGGACTAACTACCATGGACCAAAGGTAAGTTCTCCAACATATACACGCTTTTCCTTGCATGAAAGTGCGTGAACCTTTTCTCTACATGAAATAAACTTTTCTCTGCATAAAAGTGCGTGAACTTTTCTCTACATGAAATAAACTTTTCTCTGCATACAAGTGCGTGAACTTTTCTCTACACTATAATTTATTATCTGAGATGAGTGGGTTGCCATCAAGTACAACATATGTATCATAATGCCAACAATGTACAAGGTGCACTGGTAAGGCCGAAATGCATGACCAAAAATTCATAATGACCCTCATGAGTTATAAATGTTGTTTTTGGAATGTCTTCAGTCCTCATTCTGATTTGATGATATCCTGAATGAAGATTGAAATTGGTGAAGTAAATTGATCCATGCAATTCATCCAATAATTCATCAATGACAGGAATTCGAAATTTATCTTTAATAGTGAGCTTGTTGAGCTCCCTATAATCTGGACACATGCGCCATGATCCATCCTTCTTGTGAACCAATAATATTGGAGAAGAGATATCTGTAAGGCTTGATGTTTGGAGGAACACTTCCTGGAATAAAATGAATAGCATGATCATGATCACGAGATGTGGGAGGCCTTTGGGAGTCTCAACTACCTTGGAGTTATTGTCCAAGACATTTTGGAGATCTGGAGAAATAGATGATTTCAATGTGGGAACCTATAGCGAACATGAGTGTGCAATTATGCCTCGTTTTTCTTTCTTTAGAAGTTTTTTCATTCCGTTAGAGCTGATTATCCTTCTTGATTTCCCTGAAATAACCCTTTATTTAAATTCCTTTCCTTCTGAAGAAAATTTCATGAAAATTTCTTGAAAATTGAAAGCTATTGTACCCAAGTATTGTATCCATTAGAGTCCTAGTACAACATCAACACCACTCATTGGAATGGAAAGCATTGGGCTATTCAATACATATTCTCCCATGGATAGCTTGATATTATGGCACTTTCCTGAGAGATTTTGTGTTCCTCCACTTGCAACCATCACTTAAAACTATGGTGCTAGATATAGGAAGAAATTCAATTCCTTGGCTATCTTAGAAAGAATAAAATTATGGGTACTACCTAAATCAATCAACACTATTACCTTTTTCTTGTTGATATTCCCTTCTATCTTGATAGTTTGAGTAGTAATCCCAGCCAATGCATTACAAGATATGGTTGGATTCATTTCTTCTTTCTCTAGGGTTTGTTCCTGATGTATATCCTCTTCTTTTGACATTTGCTATTCCTTTTCTTCCTCCTTTTCACAATCTATGTAAAATAATTTCTTCTCAGCACACTTATGACCTTTACTATATTTTCTATCACAGCTGTAACAAAGCCCCTTTTCTCTTTTTTCTTCCAATTGTTGTGGTGTCAACCTTGTAGTTTGTGGATGGATAGGGGCAAAAACACTTCCATCTTTATGATTGTGAGTGGTAGGATTCGTTGTTGCCATAATCTTGCTTTCCATTTTTCTTGCCAACTTGAATGCCTTCTCCAAGGAATCAGGTTCCCAAAGGTTAACCTCATGTTGGATGTTATCCTTTAAAGTCCCTATGAACACATCAATCCTATACTACTTTGGAATATATTTTACCCTTATATTCAATTTTTTGAAGTCCTCAATGTGCTCCATCATTGAACCCTTTTGTTTGAGATTTATTAATTAGCTAAAAAAAGTGTTATGTTTTGTATCCTCATAATGTGCTATCATTTCATCTGTAAAAATAGCCCAAGTGACAATTTGTTTACGAGAGCAAAGCCATCGATACCATAAAAACTGATCTGGTTCCAAATATAAAGTTGTAATGCATACCTTTTGTGTGTTTTGGACATTATGGAGATCGAAAAATTGTTCCATCTGTAGTATCCATGTTGTGGGATCCTTGCCATCAAGCTTCCTCATATCGATCTTTGGAACATGGTGGTTCTGCAATCCAATGTTAGTCTATGAAATAATGATTAACATTTATATTATTCTCATCATGTTTTTCCTTTACTACCATTTCGCCATTAGTAAGCATTTCTTGTAGAAATTTTATCAAATCTTCCATCTTAGCTTTCGTGCCTTTCTTTAAATCATTCATTTGAGCTTCCACACCATCCATCTTAGCTTCCATGTCATTCATCTTAGCTTCCACGTCATTCATCTTATCTTCTGTTATGCTCTTAACCTGCAAAGTAATACCGAACAGAGAATATGCGAAGAAAAGATACCCAGAACACAGAATATGCGAAGAAAATATACCCAGAACACAGAATAGCAATGATTTTATTACTCAGAGAGAATTGTTCACAGGCCTCTTCGAGGGGGCAACCTCCAATAGAGCAGAGCTCGATTACAAAACAAGACATGATACTCCTCGCAGGGAGTCTCTATCCTTTATATATGACTCATACATGCAATACCATGGGCCAATACCGTGGGTTTTATTAATACCATCTATCTAATACTACCGCCCATTTGCAACTAACTGTGGTCCCGTCATTAATTGCGGGTTAACCACTTACAAATATTAATATGGGCTTTATTGACTCTTGACTATGACGTGATCCCATGACATAAATAAGGGGGTTAGGGTGGGACCCTAATATGCCCTCCCCCTTAAGACTAGCCTTGTCCTCAAGGCTGAAGCTGCGGAAACTGCTGAAGAATAGTGGCTGGTTCCCAAGTTGCATCTTTCGGAGAGGTGTCTTTCCATTTGACGAGGACCTCCTTAATCATGCGGCTGCGCAGGTGCTTGTCTCGTGTGTCTAGAACCTGTTCAGGTTGAAGCCAGATTGACCCTTCTTCGTCCAATTCAGGTAGATTGGTTTGAACTCGGCAATTGTTCCCAATCACTTTCTTGAGGCACGATACATGGAAAACTGGGTGGATTTTTGTTGTAGGTGGCAAAGCCAACTTTTAAGCCACTTCTCCAATGCGCTGAAGTACTTGGTATGGTCCGTAGAATTTTCGAGAGAGCTTTTGACAACCCTTTTCTTTGAGTGATGTTTGCTTATATGGTTGCAGCCTCAAAAAGACCTGATCCCCTTCTTGAAATTGGCGCTCTGAGCGATGTTGGTCAGCCTGTTGCTTCATACGGTTCTGAGCTTGATGAAGATTCTCGCGCAGATGGGTGAGCATGGTTGCGCGGTGTTGTAGGAGTTGATCCACGGCTTGTACTTTGGAGCACCCCGTGAGATAAGAAGTAGGGGAAGGCGGAAGTTGACCATAGACTGCTTCATAGGGAGTCATTTTGGTGGTGGCATGATAGTTGGTGTTATACCACCATTCCGCCAGAGGTAACCACTGTACCCAAAGGTGTTGCTTTTCTGAAGTGAAACACCTAAGGTAGGTTTCTAGACATTTGTTGACGGCTTCGGTTTGACCATCTGTTTGCGGATGATATGAAGTACTAAGTTTGAGTTGAGTGCCTTGTATTCTGAAGAGCTCCTGCCAAAAATTACTGGTGAATATTGGGTCGTGGTCGGACACAATAGAAGTGGGCATGCCATGCAATTTGAAGATCTGATCCATGAAAGTTTGAGCAACCAAAGTTGGTGTAAATGGTTGGGGTAGGGCGCAGAAATGAGCATACTTCGACAGTCGGTCCACAACCACCATGATGACTGACTTGTTCCCAGACTTTGGAAGACCTGTAATGAAATCCATGGAGACCTCCGTCCAAATTGACGCCAGAATGGGCAATGGTTGTAATGTGCCTGGTGTGTTGACGGTTTCCCCTTTGTGGCGTTGACAGACGTCACATTCTGCTATGAAAGTAAGGATGTCCTGTTTCATGCCGGTCCAAAAAAATGATCTTCTGGTGCGAGCATACATCTTCTGAAAGCCCGAATGTCCTGCAATGGGAGATGAGTGCTATTCTGCCAAAATGCGACTTTTGAGGGTGGATGTTGGTGATATTACGACTCTGTCCTTGTAGCAAAGAATATCATTCTGCCACGAGTAGCCCTTGCTGGAATTAGGATCTACCTGCAATTGAGAAATGAGTTGGGAGAGCCCGGGATGTGAAAACCATTCCCTGCGAGCCTCTTCAATCCAGTCTGGAATGGGGAGGGAAATTGCGAGCAGAGTACTTTCCTCCTCAAATTGGCACGACAATGCATCTGCTACACGGTTGTCTTTCCCTTTCTTGTAAATGATCTCATAATCATATCCCAGCATTTTGGCTAACCATTTGTTTTGTTGTGGGGAAGATAGGCGTTGCTCCAAAAAATATTTAAGACTGTGATGATCTGTGCGGATTTGGAAACGTCGCCCCAACAAGTAAGGTCGCCAGGTCTCGACTGCATGTAAGATGGCCATCATTTCCTTCTCATCGGTAGATTGGCCCAGATTCCTCCCACTTAGTTGTTGGCTGGTGAAGGCCAATGGTCGCCCTTCCTGCATTAAGACCGCTCCAATACCTATTCCTGAAGCATCACATTCAATGACAAATGATTTGGTGAAGTCCGGTAGTGCTAAGACGGGAGTGGAACACATCGCGGTTTTGAGAGCGGTAAATGCCTGTTGTGCTTCCTCGTTCCAGAAGAAGGAATTTTTCTTTAGGAGTTGCGTTAGGGGATTCGCTATGCGGCCATAGTTGCGGACAAATTTACGATAATAGCCTGTGAGACCCAAAAATCCTCTCAATCTTTTCAAGGTCTTAGGTTGAGGCCATTCTTGCATTGCCTGGATCTTTTTGGGGTCCACCTTGACACCTTCACGCCCCACAATGTGGCCCAAATACTCAACTTCTGCCATGCCAAACGAACACTTAGACATCTTGACAAATAATTTATGCGTGCGGAGCAGTTGCAAGAGTAGATCTACATGCTGAAGATGTGCCGCCCAAGTGCCACTATAGATGAGGATGTCATCGAAGAAGACAAGGACAAATTTTCTGAGATATGGTTTGAGGAGGTGATTCATAAGGCTCTGAAAAGTAGAGGGGGCATTACAGAGACCAAATGGCATGACCAGGAACTCATAATGGCCTTCATGAGTTCTGAAAGTCGTCTTGGGAATGTCAACTTCCTTCATGCGAATTTGGTGGTAGCCTGAACGAAGATCCAACTTAGTGAAGAATTGAGCCCCATTGAGTTCGTCCAGCAAATCGTCAACCACCGGGATGGGAAATTTATCTTTGACTGTTAACTTATGAGGGCCCTGAAGTCGGGACACATCCGCCACTCCCCATCTTTCTTGAGGACCATGACCAATGGGGATGAATAAGGACTAATGTTGGGACGAATGACACCTGCTTCCAACAATTCCTTGATGATTTTTTCTATTTCATTCTTTTGGGTGAATGGATATCTGTATGGCCGCACATTTGGGGGTTGGGCCCCTGGAACTAATGTGATGCTATGATCATGTTCCCCTCGCGAGGGTGGAAGCTTATGAGGCTTGTCAAAGACCGTTCGATGTTTATTTAAAATATGTTGCATCTCAGGATGAATTGGCAGAGACATGGTGTCGACTACCTGGATGGCATTAAATTGAGCTACCACTCCATGATGGCCCTTTTTTAACAACTTTTCCATCCTATGCGAGCTGATGATAGAGGGGGCGCCCGCCTGTAGTCCACGGAGGGTATGTGTGGAGTTGTTCTGCTTAAAACTCATATATAACTCCTGGAAATCCATTGTGATTGGCCCAAGAGTGCGGAGCCATTCCGCGCCTAGGACAATGTCGCACCCCCCCATGTGTATTGAAAACATGTGGGTTTTCAATTGATAATCCCCCATTTGAAGTTTGACATTTTCATAGCGACCTTCACATTTCATTGTGCCCCCATCTGCAATCTGGACTTGGAAGTTAGAAACTGCCCGGACGAAACAATGTGCTGCTTCAGCGATCTTTTGATGGATGAAATTATGGGTACTTCCACTATCAATCAAGACTACTACTGGGCGATGTTTAAGAAAACCCCTGATTTTGAGAGTTTGAGGAGAAGAAATTCCTGCCAATGCATTTAGCGAAATAATTGGTTCATCAGACACAATCTCCTTTTGGTTATATTCTTCGATCGCCTCCGGTTCCTCAAGTGGTGGATCTTCCTCGGTGGAGCTGTAGTCAGTGGCATCTATTTGAAAAAACTTGGGCTCTTTGCATTTATGACCCGGGGAATATTTTTCATCACAGTAGTAACATAGTCCTTTCTTCCTTCTTTCGGCCATTTCCGCAGGTGACACCTTTTGAATCTTAAGTGTCTGAGTCGTATTGGGAGCCTGTGAGGGACGGCCTTTAGCGGTGAAGTTGGGGCGGCTGGATTGGGTTGTTAATGCACGTTCGACCTTACGAGCTACCTGGCAAGCCTCTGTCCATGTGGGAGGGTGGTGGAGTAGAACCTGAGCTTTGATGGCTTCTTTAAGACCGCTGATAAAGCATTCCATGTAGAACTCATCTGTGAGACCCCTAGTGCGGAAGGCTAAGGCTTCAAAAGCAGTAATATATTCCTCCACTGTACCCGTCTGTCGGAGCTTAGTGAGACGCCCCAAAAAAGAGTCTTCCTGTTCAAAGCGACTTCGAAGAGTTTTGGCAAATTGGGCCCAATTCTGAAAATGTCCATTGCAACATTGATGCCATTCCTTCCATTGCCATCGTTCATTGTCCAAGTACATGGTGCCCACCATAATCTTAGTCCCCTCATCTATGATATGATTCAATTGGAAATACTGCTCCATTTGTGCTAGCCATGCGGACGTGTGAGAACCGTCAAATTTATGCATATCCAACTTGGGAGGTCGCTGACTGGGTGGTGGATGGGTGTGCCAGACGTGATGAGAGTGGCTAGACTCACCCTCATGGTATTCATGGCCATTATACGCCTCCTCGTGGGCTGGCTCCTTGCCCTTTGGGAGTGCCTCATGTATCTGATGACTTATTCCTTTAAGCTCAAGTTCAATATTCTTCACCGCAGTTTGGAGGGAGTTCACATGGTCTTCAATTTTGTCTATCCTTTCATTGGCCATCGCTTGAGCGCGAGTTTCTACCATACACCAACCTGATGAAAAATTGGGACCGCCTAAAATTTTTTTACTAAGAATTGAATGGTACCACCTTGCTCAGCTCGTCGTCCTGATTCTGATGGGCTAGGTCACCAATAAGCGCCCCGAAAGATCTCAGACTTTTTTTTTTTTTTCTCCTGATCAATACTGCAGTCGCCAAATCCTCAGAATGTCAATGCCGCCAAAAGTCCTGCGAAAATTATATCCAGGGACAGGAACCCTTCACAACTACTCCGATCTGGTGGATCTGAGAGATCTGAATGGTGGAACAACTGCTGCTGCTGATCTGATGGAGCTGCGGGACTGATGTCGGCTGCTGCTGCACTTGCTGATCTGGAATAGGTGATGTGTGATCCCCCGATAGAAAGGGAACTATGGTCTTGAGGAGTGTCAGGTGCTACAGATCGCAATATACATAAGGGTCTGACAGTAGTACTCGGCCCAATGTTTCAGGGCTCTAACTAAGGAGGATCGACCGTACCCTTAGCTGTACAACCCGACTACCCTATCGTACGGGCGAGTAATCTCTCCGAGTGCTGTTCTCGGTGTACTATAGCCACAAGACGGCCAAAGGTTTATCTATGGCGAGGTTTCAAGGGAGCTAGGGGGCTTCCTATATACCCAGAGGGTACGTGGAAGACAGTCCGTGCGCGGTTCTGTCTAATGCGCTACTACTCGAAGGGGTACCCACAGGGGTTACAAGGGAGTCAAACAGGCGTGACCACCTCTTGTATTTCCTGTGTGCAGGCCTCCCCAAATCCGCAGTTTTATGCGCTTAACGACAGATCCCGTGGTTTAAAGACGCCGAAACACGTCTCTAGCCAAAAAAAAATTTGCTAAAATTTGGAGATCCCACCGAGCCCTGGAAAGTGCTCTGATACCACTTGTTATGCTCTTAACCTGCAAAGTAATACCGAACAGAGAATATGCGAAGAAAAGATACCCAGAACACAGAATATGCAAAGAAAATATACCCAGAACACAGAATAGCAATGATTTTATTACTCAGAGAGAATTGTTCACAGGCCTCTTCGAGGGGGCAACCTCTAATAGAGCAGAGCTCGATTACAAAACAAGACACGATACTCCTCGCAGGGAGTCTCTATCCTTTATATATGACTCATACATGCAATACCACGGGCCAATACCGTGGGTTTTATTAATACCATCTATCTAATACTACCGCCCATTTACCATCTATCTAATACTACCGCCCATTTGCAACTAACTGTGGTCCCGTCATTAATTGCGGGTTAACCACTTACAAATATTAATATGGGCTTTATTGACTCTTGACTATGACGTGATCCCATGACATAAATAAGGGGGTTAGGGTGGGACCCTAACATCTTCTATGCCTTTTTTTAAAACATCCATATTAGTTTCCATGCCTTTCTTTAAACCATCTATCTTAGTTTCCATGCCATACATCTTAGCTTCTACATCTTTTTTTAAACCATCCAGCTTAGCTTCTGTTACTTTTTGTGTGAGTGAAATTTGTTGCACTTGGTTTCGTAATTTTGATATATCATGTTGCATTTCTTATTCTTCTTCATGAGTCATGCTAGAGATTTTAGGTTTCTTAATAAGTGTTTCTATTTTCTTTCTTCGGGGCATCAATTACTGATAATAATGCTTCTCTATGCCCTTTAATTCTTTCAAACTAAATTTTCAAACCAAACTTATGCAAAAATTTAAAAAAAACTACACACTGTTTTTCACTTTGTAGGAGCTCGATATTGAAACAACTGTAACTCTATAATTTCGAATCTGCAAGGTCTGAAATTGTTATCTGAAGTAGCCCTATGTTCCCTCTTTCCAATGCCATCAGTCTAATCAAAATTGGATTCTCCAAGAAATCATTATGCCCCACCTCCCAAGATGACCTGCATATATATTTTTCAGTAGAGAGAAATTGTACAAAGTGCCACGTGTTACTGTTTCGACCTTCGGACCTAAAATAAATATAAAAAAAAGTACAGTTCATCCTATCTCTATAGCATCTTATGACATTTCAATAGGATGCTCAGAGAGAATGTTATGATGATTTTCCCAAGGTCACTTGTTTAGAATGTAATTCGAGAGTCTGCAAAAAACCTAAATTCCCCAGATTATATCTCTGAGCATATAGAGAGACAAGATTTGAAATTCAAACCCTAGCTTCACTAAGCTTTCAACTCAAATGGTTTTTAATTTCAGAGTCTGAACCTTTGTAGAAAAAAATTATAGTGAAACTTCCAAGAAGACCTGTTTGAGATGAGATTCTGGAGTTTTCAAAAACTCTAACTTCATCAGATCATAGCTCTGAAAATATAGAGAGACAAGATCTAAAATTTGGACCCCAAGTTCATAGAGATTGCTTCTCAAATGGGTTTTTTTTTTCTAGCTTCTGAAACTTCGTAACCAAAAAGTTATAGTGAAAATTCCACAATGACCTTTTTGTTACCAAATGTTATGAAACCGGCTCACAAAAAGATAGAAAAGAAAGATCAACGCCTTAGAATTCAACCTCTTCGAGGGGGAAACCTCCTTGAGATTAAACAAATGAATAATTCTTGGATGACACAAATGATAAAACATCCTTTCTATATATAGGAGTCTAAGAGGTCACAATATAATCAAATCCCACCTAACAATAATAATATAAGGGCACAAAAATAACAATTATTGTGGGCTTCTATGGGGCACAATAATAACAATATGGGGAAAAAATAACAATAAGGGATACAATGACGATAGTAATGGGGGAATCACCAGTATTATAGGTACCTAACATCCCAAAAGGATTTTGATGCTTTGAAATATGTTCTAGTTTGGGCATAGTTGTTATATCCCGCAAATTATAAATATGATTACTTCATGTACCTTGCTACTACAGTTACTACTATCGCTATCATATTGGTCCAAGAGTATGACACAGAGGAAAAACATCCCAATTATTATTTGAGTCTGAACTTTAATTGTAACACCCTTCTCCCACATCTACCCAAGTAACTGGCCAACTCGGGTAAACAAATGACGAGATGCTACTATGGTAGGATTTGACCTCCTATGTGACCTAAAGAAATGGAATCGATGGAAACATAACACACAAACCTTCCATATTAGCTATAGGAACCCTGAGAACCATTCCAATAGTTCGGGCAGCTTTCCGTTGGTTTCCAAGGAATGTTTGGTCAACTTAACCCCTAGTCACTCTCATGTTAGGGGCACGATAGTGTCCAGGGACCTCTGTACGCTCTCACAAGCCTACCTGCCAACATTGAGGAACTTTTCTTGTCAATTCTGTGCTAACAACCTCAGGAATTAAGCCACTTTTTCAGGCCTAGAGCCAAGGTTTCTCCCGAGAATTACATGACATATTCAGAACCATAAAATAACAAGGAAGCATTGAAGTAGAAGAAATTAATTAAATGAGCCCTTAACTAAGCCCTTACTAGCCATGATAGCTATTCCATCAAACTTATCGCAAGCATGTAATCTACAAGTGTAAACAATACAATTAAGAATAGGGATCTCATACTTATCTGAGAATTACTAAGAAGCATTGTTACCTCATGTATTTTTGCTACATTATCATCTATTAGGTCATAGATAAATTATCCATTCATTTAAAGGTAACAACATGTTGAGAGCCATACATAGCTATTGTCATAAAACACACATATAACCAACATGGTAAAAATAGAAATACCATAAATATATCAGCCATACAATACACATATAAACCAGTACTTTTACACATGAAAACCAAGGGAATGAATCTCTCATTAATGAATGCAAAAACTAACCAGAGATGGGACAACCACATTCCACCTGACCATACCTTAGCTGAGCCAAGTCTCTCTTCAGTCAATCACCCCCCTGTGCCATATTCTAAGCATGAATGTGGGACCTCATAAAACACATAAAAGGAATAAAAAAAACATGGATGCCACCAGAGTTCTCCACCTACACCTTGAGGAATTTGAATGCCCCCTAGCCTCTCAGGCTTTACCATAATCCACAGTCTGATCCAGGCATTACTAGGACCTACTCTGAGACCCACTCTCCATTCTTTAACGTACATCCCATCCTAGGAATACTAGGCCCAACGAAGAGAAATTCACCTCTTGGCTTTACTGTATAACCCGTTATTGACCAGAAACAATTCCTAGGCATACTGAGGTAGACAATCTTGTCTTTACTACAACCCATAGATTGGCTCAGGGGTTACTAGGATAGTGACTCTACCATGATCCACATTCTGGTTCAGGGACCACTAGGCCACGTGTTTTTCATTTTAGAGATCCACCCCACTCAGATTCGAATCTATTTGGCAATCCAGCTCAACCAAAGTATGAGAATTCATCTCATCAAGGCTATCACAAAATGGAAAGGCTAGGCTGAAGAACATTGTCACACCTTGGAAAACCCCTGCCATGATAGAAACAAACCACATGCAAAACCATGCATGCAAAATGTAGCAAGGAAAATACACATGCAAATCGATACGTGCAAGGAATCCTATTGTAGTTGCTTGATCTTTTCTTCCTATTGCCTTCTTCTTCTTTCTTGCTCCTATGCCAAAGTGCTCCAAGAAAACTCTAAGTGTGCAAGAGTGACAGAGAGAGTAATGAGAGAGCTTCAAAACTGAATTAAAAAAATGTTACCAACTGATCCTTGAAATCCTTTTTATGAATGAGGCCTCTATTTTCTACATTTTCCATTATTTTCCTTCAATTTTGTCGTCACATGCAACCTGTTACCTTTCACTTCCTTTTTCTCCTAATTTCCATTATTTTCATAAATAAATGTGCCAACAATTCCATTTTTCCTTTCCAAATCCTTATCCATTTCTTTTGACAATTTCCTTATCCATAAACAACCAAATGAACACCCCCTAGGATGTCTTACGAAATATTCTGCTTGGAATAAGTGTCCCATCAACCATGGTTATTATTTTTATCTTTTATTACCTGGAATTTTCACCTGGGTTGTTACAGAACCCTCCCCCTTGGGGGGACACCATCCTCGGTGTTCAATCACACATATACATAACCAAACAATTGGAAATAATACATACTGCTCATGGAGATTTATAACACAACTAATGCAGTATTTACAATGATCACCCTGATGAGTGCCAACCCACATGGAAACATAACCACGTGATAGCATAACAACATGATAGCGTAGTAAAATGATAACATAATAACATGAAAATCATAATGCCATGACACCCATACTACTTATTGGATCTTTATAACATAGCTCATGGTGGTATTTACATCCATGTACATATGTACATATAGCAATATGACCAGAACATACATCAAAACATCTAGCAAAACACCATATCAAAATTGCTTTGCCTCAACTAGCATATAAGAAAGGATACATAGCTTGCATTTGATCTGCCATCTTCCATGTAACTTTTTCAAGCCCAAAGTTCTTCCACTACACGTTAACTTGATTGATTCCTCATTTCTAGAGCATGAGCACATTTTTCTACAATATACATTGAGGCTCCATCTGGAATTCTCCATCTAGTTCCACCTACAATACAGACTAGTTAATCACATGATCAACATCCTTAACATACTTCTTAAACAATGATACATGGAAAATATTATGAAATTTCACTATTGAAGGTAGTACAAGTCGATATGCCACTAGCCCAATCCTCTCAATGATACTGAAGGGTCTAGAAAACTATGGTGCCATCTTGGCACATGATCCAATTCGCAAGGATCTCTTTTTCGGTTTGATGTGCAAGTACACCTATTCCCCAACTTGGAACTCCATGAAAAACTTATTCCAATATGCATAGCTCTTATGCCTATCTCTGTTGCCTTTAGATTCTTCATAATCACCTACATTTCTTGTTCGATCAATGCCAACATATTTGGTGTGATCAGCACCCTGTTAAACGGATCACTCCAACTGATAGGAGTATTTAAACTTTTCCCTTACAATTCCTCAAGCAGAATCATCCTCAAGGACTCCTAATAGTAATTTTTCTATGCAAACTCAACCATGGGAATATACTCCTCCCACTTCTGTTGCTGATGCATCATATACATCCTCAACATGTCCTCCAATATCCTGATGACCATCTTCGTCTATCCATCTTTCTGCAAATGATAAGCTGTATTGAAGGCCAAATCTGCACCCAAACCTGCAAACAACTTCTTCCAAAACTTAGAAGTGAACTTTGCATCCCTATATAACACAATATTCTTTGGAACGCCATGCAAGCTGACCACATCTCTGATGAATCCCTGTGCCACATCTAGGTGAGAATGTAAACTTCACTGGAATGAAGTGTGCAACCTTTGTCAACCTATCCACAACAACCATGGTGGAATCATGATGTCTCACTATTTTTAGAAACCCTATGATGAAGTCCATGGAAATTACCTCCCATTTCCACTCTAGAATAGGGATCAATTGTAGCAATATACCCGAATGTTCACACTCTGCCTTTACTTGCTGAAAATCAAAACAACTAGCCACAAATTGTATTACATCCCTCTTCAGATTCCACTGATAATAACACTTATTTACTATAGTCAATGCCTTATTATAAACTAGGTGACCTAAATAAGGTTTCGTATGAAACTCTCTCAAGCTCACCTTCTTGAGCTCGTTGCTATTTTGCACATCTATCATGTCTTTGAATCTGACCAATCCATCTACTGTGAGATCATAATCCACACCATATGAACCCACACCTGTAGTTTTACCTGTACCTGTACATGTGTTGTCACTTGTACCTATACCATCACCTATACCAACACATGTACCTATACCTATAATCTGTTGCAAGCTATGCATGATCTCCATATACCTAACATCCTATGGACTTGCCTGCAAAATCCTATCTTGTAAGTCTATCCCATAAGAGCTCATATCCACCAAGTGATTTACCGGTACCTACATGGTGATAACACATGCCCTGCTATTCTCTTTACCTTTGATGTACCTGATCTCAGAATAAAACTCATTTATTATGGCCAACCATCTAGCTTTCTTGGCATTCAGATTTGGTTGGTCAAACAAATACCTCAACCCAATATGATAACTCATTAGTATAAACCTCTACCAACGAGATAGTTCCTCCACATTTTCAATGCATTTATGATTGCTGCTAACTCAAGATCATGTATTGGGTAGTTCTGCTCATGCTCGTTTAGTTTTTGTGAATCCTAGCACACCAACTATCCATCCTGCATAACGACTCCACGAACTCTCTTCATACTACAAACTCTTTTTCTAGATCTGCAATCTGTAGTGAATGTGTCAACAACTTAAGCTCCTCAAAACTAGCCTCCCACTCCTGTTGATGTGAAAATCGCTACAACAACTTTGGGGAAAGCCTCTCACTCCAGACCTTTAAGCAATTCCTTTTCCATTTGGAATAATGGCTCTGACTGGTTTAACTAGGTCTAGTTACCTTCTCCTAACCACTATCAACTTTAAAATGTCTCTAGTTGCTAATACCTAGGGCCATCAGATCAATTCTTCGAGCTAATCAAGCAAGAAGAATGATCCTTAAGTTGTTTTGTGGAACAACCAAACCAAATTAAATTTTTTCCTCAAAAGAAGACTTCTACAAATGTAAAATTAATCTAAATGAAAACTAAATCTAAAATGCATGAAAAAGGAACCAAATCCTAATCCTATCTCAATTAGGAAGATGTAGATCTAACCCAACTGAGATAAATATATTTAATTAACTTTGGATTTAAATTTGTTTGTCTTATAATGAATATCAAGCTAACGAAATAGTTCAATTAACTGACATTATGAATACCAAAGCATAATCTATGTAGAGACCTCTTAATTGAAATAATCAACCAATAACATTTAGGAAGTAGTTCACAAAATGATATTGATTGTTAAATCAATAATTAGAATGATTAAACAAGAATATGAGGAAATAGTTCACAGCATATCATTATTTGTTAAATCGGTATTAAAAGACAGATTTATGAGTAAATAGTTACTCAAAAATCAGAGTTCAACACATAAGAGCAGAGATAAATAACAACATATGATTGAGACAAATTACTCATACCGGCAATAGTGCACAAATATCAATAAAATGACACATTCTTGCAGCTATAAAATTAAACTAGTATTTAAAACAATAGCATTAAAAATACCAACTTATTGAAGGCATTTCTTTGCCTTTCGTCTCCAATAGTCTTTTACAATGTATGAACTTCTGCTTTCAAAACTAGAGTTGTAATAGTACAAACTCTGCCCATCAAAACATAATTTAGAGTGCAAAAGGAAATTCCTCAATAATCCCTCATATCTAAGTTTTCTCCTCTAACTTACAACTCAAAATCCTTTATACAATAGTGCCTTCAAGAAATCGTGAATTGCAGAGAAGAGTAGAAATACCATGTAAGAAGCAATATGAAAAGATAATTTCACTATTTATTTATGAGAAAAATAGAGGTGCAATGATAGAAATACCATATGCACGTTTCTCAGCTCATAAAGGAAATAGAAACAGTTTATTCCTTCTCACGGAGATGATTTCGGGAGTACAGAAGTGCAACTTCTCGAAATTATTTATGAAAATTCCTAAATAATGTTCTAGTCGTTTTACTGAGAAAAAACATAAAAGTACAATTATACCTTTATTTCATACAACAAGTAAGCTTAAATAACAGAAAACAGCTTAATACATTGTGTAGAGCAATGAGGGCATTTAAACAGATTCCTTTAATACGCTTAAAGAAAAACAATTTTTTGGTAGAAATTTTTTGGAAGTGATTTTTGGTCTTCATCAAATTTGTTTGTTCCATTCTATTCTCCTGATGTTTGTCTGTCTATTTGAACTAAATTGTTGCTTATCAGCACAACTGTCCTCTTCTGTCATGAACCTAAATAAGAAACACATGAATTGATAAGCTAGAAATAAATGAAACCAATAAGCAATTTTTATTTGAAACAAATCTCTTTTGCAGGAAATCAGGAAAAACTTAGAGTCATAATAAATTACGAACACAACTATCATGGAGAGTCATGCAGAGTGAGTCCTTTGGTAACACAAGTCAGAATTTTACAGTTTTATCTCAAAATCACAATGAATTTTGGACCGAGGGTTGAATTATCATCATATTTCAAGCAAGGAGAATCCCTATTTGAAATAGATGAAAATTTGAATAAGACCAAATCACAATCAGAATGGGTGGAGGAGGAATGGCTTAAGGTTCATGACTTTTTCGATTGTGTGAATGCAAGAATTTATGGATTGCATTGTATAATCCCACTAGGTCTGGCTATATCACATATCACAATAACAAATTGGTAGAATACCAATAGCCTTGAAAGATTTGAAATTTTCAATATGTGGGATGGCGTAAGAGATGATGTCATGGTGACATCACTATGATGTGGTATCTGACGTGGAGAATGACGTCATAGATGACGATAGGGATGATGTGGCAGATGGCTTGGGCCTAATTGCATATCAAAATTGCTTTTAGCATGAGTGTTTGGAACAAGCAGTATGGCTGAAAGAATTGTGATAGTCATGGAAGTGATATTTTTATGAATTGAAATATAAATTTTATCGAGTCCAATGATTATCACAAATCACAATCAGCATGCGGAAATTTTTAGCCTATGTTTCTTGTGATTGCGCAGATGCAAGGGATTTATAAATTGGAGTGAATAATCCTGTTGGGTCAAGGGCTTTATTGCAATCACAATCGGCATGAGGCAAGACTTTTTGGTAACTAGGATAGCTTTGGATGCAGGGTTTTATGGTATGGATTTTATAATCCCTTTAGGCTCGAGGCTTTATCGAAATCACAATTATGTAGGGGTAGATGATAAGAGTTGGATGGGCGATTTTTGATTTGTGATATGTGGGAAGATATGAAATCATGGTGATGTGGAGGATCCCTGTGGTAGATGATGTGGTGGAATGATGTGTTATAGCATATCACAAAACAGGCGGGAGGCTTAGTGGTTTTTTCAAAAGGGTTTCGAAGTGGTAAGTGGTTTGTGAAGGGGGGAAGTCCTAAAGAATGGAGGAATGACATGTAGAGATAGGGATTAGACAAGAAAACCACTTTTTGGACACCCCCTATGAGAAACTTAAATTTGAGCACAGTGGGGCCCGAAACCATTATTTGTCATTGATTTGAGAAGATAGATCTGGGCCATTTTTTTATAAGATAAGTCTAGATTTAGTTTTATCACAATCAAGGTTTTAGAAAGGAGGCAAACATGATATATGGTTTAAGTGTCGAAAGAGTTGTGATTTTTGATATGCAGAATGATGTTAGGGTGACATCACTATGACGTAACGGATGACATGGAGTGATGACGTGGCAGATGACATGGTAACTGACGTCATATCACAATTGGCAATTGGGATCATATCATAATCGGCATTAGCATAAGGCATGATATTAGAACTTTGTGATTGTGGTATAAGCCTTGGACATGATATTAATATAAATTGTAATGAATAATCTAGTCGGGTCCAGGCCTTATGACATATCCCAAATGGCAAAGGGAGTGGGATATGGAGTTAAGTTTCTTTTTTTGCAATAGCTTGCAGACATGATATTAATATGTATTTTCATGTATTTTCTCATCGGGTCCGGGCTTTATCATGTATCACAATACGTGGTGTAGAGGAGTTTTTGCGCTATGTTGAATTATTATGGGAAATGCGATGCAGGGTATGGATGCGATGTAGTGTATGGAGGAGTGTTGCAGTTTGTAAAGACTTCAACCTTCGGGCACCTTAAAAATTTTGTTTTATTTTGTTTTTCAATCAAATAACTGATAATGTTTAATACTTAAGCCTAAGTAGAGTTTGTATCTGAGGGGCTATTTAATTTGGTTTTTTGGATAATCAAAGACTTTTCTAAATTTGAAAGGTTCGTATTTTAATATAATAAATTTCATAGGAAATTTATATTATATTAAAATGGGGGTTGTTGAACAGTACAATAATTGGTGATTCACTAGAAGAACAAGTTATCTCTGATAAATGAAATTTTCCAAAAATTCAATAAAAATTGTAGAAACTCCCGCTATAGATCACCTAATAATGCAATATACTAAAGCAAAATACTTGATCTACTTCTACAGCCAATTTAGCTGAAGCTTAATCAAACATGAGCAACATCAATAAGAACACATATAACTGATATAACCAGGGGAAAGCGCTAGCCTAAAACCCCAACTCTGTATTATCATACAAGTGGAAATATAGCCAGTATTACAAAAAGAATCAACTCAAAAGCTATCCTTCTCTCTCTACAATACCTCTGCTGCTCATAGACGGCCAAAGGCCTCTATGTAACCTTTGGTCTACCCTCCAAGCCTCCTATCTCTTTGCGCAATTTAGATTGGGGTCTAGTGCAGCCACTTGTGTGAATTGGCCTCTTCACACACTCACTAACCTCTGATCCAACTACACAGTCCTGAAGGAGATAAATCCTCATCCATGGATGAGCTTCCTTTATAGGAAAACATTTCATCCAACTGACAGTACACTGTCCATTATTTGATCTCAACTCGGTCTCTGTCTGAACTAACATGCATGAGTTATTCATGAGAGAATCTTCAATTATCTAAAGTGCAGCAGTTATATGCAAGCATGCATTAACTAATTGAACTCACATTAATTTAAAAAAACTTGTTTAAATCAATCTAAGTAGACTTGACTCAATTAACTGAGCCAACTAATTATAACTCAAATTAGAACTCATCCTTATCTCTTTAACTAATGGATAAATTCCTCAATTAATAGAAAAATTGTTGCATGTCCTCACATACTCTTCATGTTTGATTTTTCACAACTAATTAACTCATGAAGAATTAATTAATTTATTTTCAAACAACTGTTAAATTCGAATTCAAATTTTACTTCCTATTTTTAGTCCAGGGACTGATTAAAATAGGAATCCATCCTGAGCTGCTAAAAATAAAATGCTATGTTTATCACGGTGAAACCGGAAAGTGTTCCCTCTATGGACAGAGGCAACCCCTCTAGCCCTAGAGTGGGTCTAGTCACAAACAAGACAAATCAACAACAATTCTCCTTAAATAGTTCGAATTAGAGACCTACCTCAATCGGTGGTCGGTGAAGATCCTTTACGTCGTTTCAGCTTCAGTTTCCTTCTCCAAATGAGTAATCAACCCGAAACAAGGCAAGGAAATATAACAAAGCACGCAACCGGATAATAACAAAGAACTATTTACTCACAAGGTCAAGAAATCATGAGCTATCCAATACATTGCATATAAGATATAGGAGAAAATCATTGATTGTATTAAATGTAAAATAGAGTAAGCTTACAACCCAGGTCTTGACGTCACAAGCCTTCTCAAGAGGGTCCAGCCAGCAAGCTCCTTAAGCATTCACCCTTGAAGATAGATCTCCCAACACAAAGCCTCTCTCACTCACAAGCCTCACACAAGATCAAAAACACTTTACAACCTTCCTCAAGCTCTATAGCAAACCCACACTTAGCACACCAGCTATCTATTAGGCTCACAGCACCATCAACAGCACTCCAAACACCAAGAGTTCCAAGACTAGCAGCTGATAGCAATGGTGGAGGCTTAAATAGGAGAAGGAGTCTCCATGAATGGTGGGAAGATGAGCTTATCTCCATGGAAGGTGGCTCAAATGACGAAACAGGTATGCCAGAGAAGGGAGGGCGACATAACCAAGACCAACAACTAGGCCTAGAATCATCTGGAAGGTCGACTGTTAGAACAAACTCGCCCAAACTGGATCAGTGCGGGTGTACAACTAAATTTGAGCGCTGTCATCGCTTCTCCATATGAAGGAAGTCAAATCAGCGCGGTAAAACAAGCGACTGCCGCACTTCCTTGTGAAATTCGACCATTGCGGGAATAACATGTACTTCCGCGATGACATCGCGCCCTTTCTATTTGGGTGCGCTCATAAGCGCGTTTATTTTTTCCACAGTCGCGCTGATACAGGAAACTTTGCCAAAGTGGGTCATTGGCAATCAGGGGGTCAAGAACATGCATGATTTTGGACCCATGAAATAGTAGGGAGACTGAAAGAAAGGCAGTGACAAATTACTGTGCAACAGATGCCCCCTAAAGTATGAAGCGCGACAGAGTGGGAGGGGTGAAATGCTTTACGAAACTGACTGAAACTGGAGCACCACCGGGAAGAACCTGCACGCAAGTACAACTAGCATCTTTGATACATGATATAAGTGGTATGGGCACAGCCATCCATGATAGAGTATACAATGATCTAGATCCAAAGTATGGACGCAGCCATCCAGCGAGGATCGATAAAGAGACTCAGGCATGGTCGCAGCCATCCAGTGAATGAGTCATGTAATGATCATAATAATCCACAAACCGCAACCTGGATCACAACAAACTAAATCCAGGGTCTTGCGCTCCATCTCGACCCGAACGGAGTACAGGCTCAAGCATGTGAATATATGAGCTGAAGTCGAACATGCATAAACATCGTCTGATTACCAGTCAATAATGAAAACTGTTAACAGACGCGAGAGGTACCACCAATAATGACAATGGCCCTCAAGGTACTATAGGTACAATCTACGGCGTGCGAATGAATGAGCTGGCATCGAGCACCCGTAGAATCATTCGATCAGAGGCCAATAATGAAAACCTCTCGTCGAACACGAAGAACCTGCCATTGAGGCATGCAAGCTCCAAGGCACCGAAAGGGAGTCTCTAGATCAGCTTCCTAGATAATGAGCTGGAGTCGACAGGAAGTGACCTTGATCGAAGGTGGGCTATAATGTTTCCCACATCATCGACACGAGACAGAGGGAAAACTGTTGTGGTGAATCAAAATTATGTAGCAGAGGTCAACTTCTCTTGAACATATCGGCGGCACGACAGTGGATTTGGCAGTATTTGACATCAACGGATCAGAGGTCATGATGACGAGGCAATGAGCAGATGAGAGGTCAAAATAGGATCACCCAAACCCATGGAGGCAAGTGAAAAACGAGATGAGACGTTCCCACCCAGACACGAAAGCAGAGTTGTGCCATGTCAAGAGCGACATACTGCCGACTTGACAATGATTGTGACTCCATGTTCCCCACCATTTCTGGCGAGTACCCCAGTTATTTTCAACAAGCTTGATGGGGATAGCATATGCTTGTGAAGATCCGATGTCATCAGAGTTTAACGAGTCTGACAAAGGACGAACTTGGCGTCTTTTCATATTTAGAGAGTTTGAAAAGACAGCGGAAAAGAAAACTCCAAGGGGGTCCTTTTTCGTAAAGTTGTGTCTCTCAAGCCCGAAAAAGTATAAAACAATACTCGAAAGAACCGCCCGACCATTACGGTTGAGGAGTACTTTTCATGTGTAGTGACATCGACCTGAAAAGGTAGAAAAGAGATCGATATCACGTTGTTTCGTGACCATTAATGAACCCGAAACGACAAGGGCCCGATGATCTTTTTAAGTTTGTACGGTCGTAAAAAGAGTTTTAAAGGCGACCGCCCCTCATTACCTTTAACGAGTTGAGAGGAAAACTCGGCCATCTTTTCTTGTTCCTCATCGGAAAAGAGCTTAAAGACGACATTTGGGACCAAGCGCGTATAACATCATCATAATTCCACCAGCTGAGACCCTGCACAGAACACTGCACGCGTAAACCCGTTCGAAATAATATAAGCAATGCATATAAAACATAGTGAAAACGACATTAGGACCAAGCATATAGTTAAAAACCCACATTTATGTAAAATAATGATAGAATTTACCATAAATAGGGGGTAAAGCACACATTTTTACCATTGTTACTATTGCACCTTTGGAGAGCGGCTTGGAACGTGAAAGTTGACAAGCAAAATTCGGCTGCCTACGTCCACCAATCGTCCGGAAGCGAACCCCAAGTAAGTACATTTTGCCTTGCGCCTTGTTTGAAGCCTTTCTTTTCATTTTTGAACGGTGGGAAGTGGTAATTTGAGCGGTTTTTTGGAAACTCATTCCGCTCTCGGTCATTGCGGAAATCCTTATCGAGTCTGCGATGACCGATGGAAATTACACAGCCCGCGCTCGGATCAGCGTAGATAAGTGGTGTACTTCTGTGCTAGTCCGGGGAAAAATATCAAAGGCAGCCATCATCAGCACGACTGTTTTTAAAACAGCCGCGCTGGCGCCGCGCAACAATTTTTAACAAAAATTACGTACAAAGCAAGGAGCTAACAATTTCCTTTGATCTTGCAGGGTACAATGGCATTTGTTTGGCAAGAACGTGCACATGATAACCACGATATAGAGGCATTTTCCGATGCTGGGTGCCGGAATGCATTGCGGGGGTGCGGCTTACTTAAATTTTTCCTAACTCCGCGCCTACGGGCACAACCTGACTTGCTAGAATTCCTTATCAGGGCCTGGAATCCTGAGGACGGGAAATTCATTATCCGGGGCCGAGATATTGAGTTTGATTCTCAAGATATCTATTTTTTGACCGGGCTATCTCGCCGAGGAGAGAGACCCATCCTAGAGGGGCAGCGGCCTGGTGGCGATACCTTGGAAATGCTCATGGCGCAGGTGTGCCCACAGGCACGTAGATCACACAGCGGGAAAGTGTCAATTCCAACCGTGCCGGATTTAATTCTCCGGGCAGTGCTTTTCATGATCACACGAGCAGCGGGCTCCCAAGCCCAACATGAGGCTTCAAAGAACCATCTCCGACTAGCTCTTGACTGCCTAAATCCAACCATATTCAACTGGGCAGAGGCAGTGACGGCGAGCATGAAACGACAACTAACCAACTGTCGCCGAGGGAGGACCAAACAGTTTGGCTATGGGTCTATCTTGCTTCCGCTCATGTTCGAGCAAGTGCCGATATTGCAGCTGCAGGATATGGAGTTGGACCCTCCTGTACCACGTCAGACCAGAGCCACGTGATGGGCTCATGTCATGCCGCAAGGAGGTGGCAGTCAGCCAGTATCATGGGGAATTTATTTCCGAGAGTGGTTGGAGAGGCAAACAGTCTTTGTGGAAGACTGGCCATATGCCGGCTTGGACTTCCGTGGAGACCCTGACATGCTACTTCCTGCTGGAGAGCAGTGGGATGATGGTGGTAAGGCACTTGATTTTTTCTTATTTTATGATATATATTTTTCTTAATTTTTCATGTACATGTTGATGCTGAATGCTATGATATGCAGATGTAGGACCGGCGAGACCCCTTAGTCTAGCTCTAGAGGCGCAGAAGAATGCGCAGGGTGACGGAGCCTTAGCTCTGGCTCCTCCAGATGATGCCGTGGAGACGATGATCCAGAACCTTGAGCGACTACTGACTGGGGTTCCAGACTACCTGGGGATAGAGGAGGTCCCTCTAGCATCTCAGATCCACACAGTGGGAGTGGAGCCTAGGTTGCACCGCCTATTGAGGCGGGTGGCACGGGTGGCCGGGGAGTATAGGGAGCGTCACCCGCCGCAGTAGATACCTAGGTTTATGTTTCCTGCTGGTGATTTTGTGAGAGACGTGTGTCTCAGATATATAGAGACTACAGACTCCTATTTTTGACATGTACACTTATTTTTGACATGTACTCTTATATGCTATGCAAATATTCGATACACGTGTAATCTAATGTATCTACTGCATAACAAACGACCCATTATGAAAAGTATTTAATCACCCACATATTTTATTTTTTACACAAGCTTAAAAACACACATGAGGAATCACATATGTAAACTATGCTTGGAGATGAATTTTATTTTTATGTAAGCTTAAAGGCACATCACATACATGCAAACTATGCTTGATGGTGAATTTTATTTTTATGCAAGCTTAAAAGCACATGGTACACATGCAAACTATGCTTGAAGGTAAGGGAAGTGGGCATGCCCCCAGCATGGTGTCTCAATTCGAGGTACATGCCCCCCAAGCTTCAGTCCATTGAAAATGGAGTGAAAGTTGACAATATGGTTATTACGCTCGAATTGCCCGAGCTCATGTTTCATTGTTTTAACGAGGTGGACACAAACAAAAACATCCTCAGGACTCCTTGTTTCATTTTTTAACGAGCTTGACACAAGACAAGGAACTGTGCTCCATAAAACTTCATCATAATGAATGGGAAGTGGAGGCTCTCAAGAGTGTCACGCCGAATGGAAGGCCGACATCTTGGAAGTTAGGGCCCAATGCCCCCAGGACGCTATGCACGAAGGCGGCATCACTGGATCCAGACATGGGGGAGGTGGCCATGTAGTTGATATGTGGTGGGACAGATGCAACTGGTGGATGAAAACCAGGAGGGAATGACAGTTGCACAGGGGGGGATTGTTGACAAACGAACAATAATTGATCTATCGTCACTATTCTTCCATCGTGTGGAAAGAAAACCACACCAAAAAGTGAAGAAACAAGAGCCCCCATGGCATACACATAGTCATGACCAAGGAGAAGACTGAAGTCTAAAGAACCTTGGGTAACCGAGACGTCTATATAGACAGTCTTACCTCCCAAAGTGATAGGAAACTTTGGAAGGATCCCTAATGGTTGACTAGTTCCTCCGTTGAAAGCCGTCAGATTCGGTGCGACGGGCACAAGCGGTGGGGAACCCAAAGCTTGCCAAGTTTTGGCAGGCATAAGACTAACCAAGGCGCCTTCATCCAACACAGTGCCGGGGAGCGTCGTAGTATAGGTATGTACGGTGACCCAGAAAGGCACGTGGGATGGAAGGGGGGAGGTAGTCAAACGACTCCAATCAAAGGAAATGACGAAACTACTTGGGGGGGGAGTCATATGATCACCCTCTTGCTCGAACAGAACCGAAGCAGAGTTCTCTGGAGCGACTGGAGAGTCATTTCTGGACGCAGGAGAATCTGAGGAGACGAGAAGAACATGAGAATGATGCTTTTTCGAAACAGGGTGATCGATGGGTGGTGAATGCGAGTCGACACCCTTTCCGACCAATGACTGGTCTGGAACAGGCGGGGCACAGCCAGGTTCGGGAAGAGGGGCCTGGACAAGAGAAGAATGTGAATTAATCTCTTGGTCAGGAGGCGGATGATCTGCAGCTGCAGAAAGACGTTGATATCCAACGGGGAGTTGGGGTGAGGGAACTGTGAGACTTTCCAAAACACTAGAGGCTTTGCCCATGAGCGGACACAGGTGAAGGGAATGATGGCCTTCACAAAGTCGGCAGGGGAATCGAATCTTCCCTTTTCCCTAACCTTTTCCAACTGATAAGGCAGCATCATCGTGAGATGATGAGGGACGAGCCGGGTCATGAGACCATACGTCTAGGATCCTGGGAATGCCAGGACAATCGTGAAGAAGATGGTCCTCCTTGCATAATCGACAAGGAAACTTAACCTTCCACGGAGGAGCAGAAGGTGGCCCGACTTCAGGGGGACTCAAAGGAGTACTTGGGGCGGTAAATGGACTTTTATCCTCTCCCTTAGAATACTTCTTCTTCTTCTTAGCCACCTGGGTACTCGAGTCGAGACTTTCACCAAGCGAAGTAGAAGAGGTAGACGTAGAAGTAGGCGTCGAAGGGGAGAGATCCACCTTAGGATCAACATAATGTTGTTTAGGTGGAGGGACTGATGAACTAACAACCGATACGGTAGGGACCAAAGAGGTTGAAAACAACCAGACAGGCAACCCAACAGTTAACCCTGGTAGGGACAACGTCGCCATATACGGAGCACCAACATTCCTGAGGGGAGGTAAATGACCAGGATTCCCATCAGGCGGGGAAATTGGGTTGGTGAACCCCGGAAAAGTTGCCATCGGGAACAAAAACGAAACCTACTCAAGCTAACGTCGACGAGATCTAACCGGGTATATGTGAACGTGGCCGAATAACTTTTAGGACACAGGAACTAAACTTGACCTTTTCATGTTTTAAGAGTCAAGAAAAGGACCAAAAGGTGACTCTAGTCACCTTCGAATGTTTTATGAGCCCGAAGTGACAAACTGGTCAAGTGAACCTTTTCTTTTAAGGAGTCCGAAAAGGGCCAAAAGTGACTACTCTGGAGACTCTAGGCAAAGGGTTTACCAGACAATCCGTAAAACTGCTTATACACCTTGGCAATCATATGAGAACCAAGGACTTCCCGTACTGCAGTCAATCTTCCCGAATGTTGTGTTCGGTGTGTTACGGCTTGTAAGGCGGCAGACACGGATTCCTAGGGATCAAGGATGAGAACCTAGTGGGGTCTCCCCATATACACGACGGTACGTGGGAGCACAATCCGTGTTAGACCACTATCGAGTCACAAAAGGAGGAATCACCCAACCGTAATGTGAAACAACAGTGACTATGTTTAAAGACGTCGGAACACGTCTCTAGCCTAGACCTCTAGATATTTGCGTTAAGTTCCAATGCATTTTTAGGTTTATTCAGTTCGTTTTATGGTTGATCTTCAATTAAGTTTCGGTTTCAGGGCCTACCATATGTGATCTCTCACAATTGCCTAGATGCAATCTATATGCCAAAGAATACCACTTCGTTCAATGAATACTAACTACAAGAGGGTTAAGAATTAAATCAAACAAAATGAACACAATCAATCGAACACCCTAATGCAGCTAATGGCGAATAAATGAAACTTTTTATTTTGAGAATACAAATCAATGAAAAGCTCTTTTTCCATTAACTATTGAATCCAAAAGATATTTGTTCGATTTCGTTTTCAATGACACAATGTACTAAATGAATTTTTGAGAGATGAGAACAAACAAAAAGTGGGAAACCGGTTGACCCCAAACAGTTGTAATCTATGTCCGGGTAGCGAAGGAAAATAGAAACAATGTAAAGATTGGTTCAACAACGATCGCTAAATAATCAACCAAGAGCAAGCCAAGAGGAAGGCTTCAACCGAACCAACAGCAAGCAACAAACAAATCTGAGTGAGCAAGCAACCAAGCAAAGCTGACCCAAGAGACTTGGAACAACGAAACTAGGTCACAAAATCAAACGAGCGAGGTTCGTCCAATGAAACTCACAAGAAAGCGCTTCAACCTTTTGACAGTGTGAAGCAAGTCATAAACCAAGTGAGAACAGCAAGGGATAGCAAGACCAACAAGTCCAGGAGGTAGAATTGCAAAAAATCAACCCTACAGGAATCAGCGCGAGTGATACTCAGCAACAAAGTGCTGATAAGGAACTATGCGTAGCAACAATGCAATGTTAGCGCGGAAGTACACACCTATTGCGCGATGATTGAAAACACAGAACCGGCACGACCGTTAAGCGGAAAGACGCAATGAACAACAACTAACAAAAGGGTCTGCCCGATGACAGCGCGACTGTTTAATTAAAAAACACGATGATGTTCAAAAACACCCACAATCGAGCCAAAAACTCCCAAACAAGACAATCAACTTTTTAAACAAATCAGACATCCCCCAGAACAAACCAAGAACCTAAGGAACAGAGAACTATCCCCCAAAACTTTAAAAAGAGACCAAAAACAAAACTCAACGAAAAAATGGGCAAAAAGGATGAAGGCCAGCTCCAAGCTGTTCAGTTTGTAAACCAAACCGAAGATGGACTGAAGAGGCTTTGATCTACTTCGCTGATGCAAAGCAAGAGCGTTTCGAAGGCTATCTGGCCACACTTCAGGCTCCGTCCAAAGTTTACAAAGCAAACAACAAGTTACTCCCCAACAGAGTCGCCAATTTGTGAAACCGGAAAGTGTTCCCTCTGCGAACAAAGGCAACCCCTCTAGTCGTAGAGTGGGTCTAGTCACAAACAAGACAAATCAACAACAATTCTCCTTAAATAGTTCGAATTAGAGGCCTACCTCAACCGATGGTCGGTGAAGATCCTTTACGTCATTTCAGCTTCAGTTTCCTTCTCCAAATGAGTAATCAACCTGAAACAAGGCAAGGAAATACAACAAAGCACATAACCGGATAATAACAAAGAACTATTTACTCACAAGGTCAAGAAATCATGAGCTATCCAATACATCGCATATAATATATAGGAGAAAACCATTGATTGTATTAAATGTAAAATAGAGTAAGCTTACAACCCAGGTCTTGACGTCACAAGCCTTCTCAAGAGGGTCCAACCAGCAAGCTCCTTTAGCATTCACCCTTGAAGATTGATCTCCCAACACAAAGCCTCTCTCACTCACAAGCCTCACACAAGATCAAAAACACTTTACAACCTTCCTCAAGCTCTATAGTAAACCCACACTCAGCACACCAGCTATCTATTAGGCTCACAACACCATCAACGGCACTCCCAACACCAAGAGTTCTAAGACTAGTAGCTGATAGTAATGGTGGAGGCTTAAATAGGAGAAGGAGTCTCCATGAATGGTGGTAAGATGAGCTTATCTCCATGGAAGGTGGCTCAAATGACGAAACAGGTATGCCAGAGAAGGGAGGGCGACATAACCAAGACCAACAACCAGGCCTAGAATCATCTGGAAGGCCGACTGTTAGAACAAACTCGCCCAAACTGGATCAGCGCGGGTCTACAACTGAATTTGAGCGCTGTCATCACTTCTCCATACGAAGGAAGTCAAATCAGCACGGTAAAACAAGCAATTGCCGCGCTTCCTTGTGAAATTCGATCATCGCGGGAATCACATGTACTTCCGCGATGACATCGCGCCCTTTCTATTTGGGTGTGCTCATAAGCGCGTTTATTTTTTACACAGTCGCGCTGATACAGGAAACTTTGGCAAAGTGGGTCATTGGCAATCAGGGGGTCAAGAGCATGCATGATTTTGGACCCATGACACAGCAGGGAGACTAAAAGAAAGGCAGTGACAAATTACTGTGCAACAATCACTTTCATTTTTCATTCACTGTTGCCCAATCCAGCACTGGTACCCAAATTGCTATTTTTAAGAGTTTTATTTTTAGCACTTCTATTTTTAGCATTTCTTGTTGCCATTTTCAACACTCCCTCTCAACAAGAAAGGCTTCAACTCGAAACTGATCCTGTACCTATGGAATGTTTTGCATGCAACACTCCTACCAAGTGTGGTTGCTCCAGCAACTCTCGAAACAAAAAAACTCCCAACTGACCTCTTTATTGGGCTAGAAACATACTCTGATGCTGAAGCTCTACCTGCTGCTGACAAGTGCTCAATTTCTGATCTCTGAGCTACTGCAACACTCCATGCATCTCGCACTATTGCACACCTCTTTGTGCCATCCTGCACTAATACAACACTCATGTGCCTCTCGCATTTTTGCAGCCTGCTAGCTCTACATAGTCCTGGGACTCCTACACTGTAGCTCTCTCTGCCGCTCCATCCGTATCTTTCTCTACCCAATTAGTTAGTCCTATTACTCTTCGTCGGGGCTCCTGTAGAAAAGTCGAATCAAAGAGGTTGGGTACCTTAAGGATCCTTCCCCTCCTCCTTGGGACGATCACTCCACATCACCCCACCTCCTACGTGGAGGTATGTCTGCATGTGATTCCTTTGCCCACCTAGCTCGAGGTTTCCACCTACTGTAGGTCTTTGCATGAGTAGATGTCTCTACTTGATCTTCTCTCAGCTTCTCTAGTTGTGGCTGCTCCACAACCTCCTAAAGCTGCTTCACCAATTGTGGCTCCTCCACAATCGTCTTAGACTTCTTCTGGCACTACATGTTGAGAGGTAATGTACTCTCCCTCTCAACCACCAAGTCTCCATCAGTTTCCTTGCTCTTCAAGGCTTTTCATGCATCTTGAACCTTAAGAGCATACAGGTTCTTGACTAGTGAACTGATCTGCTTCACCTATCTAGTGATGATGTGCCTAAGGAAAACCTTTCCCTTACTAAATACTACATCATAGCCTCTGTCTTCCAGCATCGTGATCGATACCAAGTTTCTCTTCAGTCCTGGTACATACTTGACATCGGTCAAGGTAAGGTGAGCTCCATGCTCCCTTTGAAAAATAATCATGCCTACACCTGAGAAACTATAATTTTCATCATTACCCATCACTATGAGTATTTGGAGATCTTTCTCCTCCAAAGTACTAAAAAAAATCTTGTCGTCGATCATGTGGAAAGAAGCTCCACTGTCAAGAAACCAACCACTTCCCACCATGGATGAAACCATGCATGTGAACAATGTGAAATCCAACTCGAACTGTGAGGCCAATGCCTCACCTTCTGATCCTTCCACGGATCCCTTCTTGGATTTCCTCAGTGGACAATTTGTAGCAAAATAGCCCACCTTATGACAACGAAAGCATCGCACTTTCAATTTGTCAAACTTCTTCCCACCATGGGAAGAACTAGATTTAGAATGAGAAACCTTCTCCTTCCCCTTCTTCACCTTACTCACTAAGGCACAATTTTCTTCATCCTCCATGGATGAATAACCATCTCTATTGCTTCTTCTTATCTCCTCCTGCATCAAATCCGACCAGTGTCGTTCCCAATCTGGCAGTTTCTCTCTTCCATTAACCAAGTCATGGTAGCTATGCCAGCTCTTAGGAAGACCGAAGAGTGCAAGACTCACCATGTCATCATCAGCTATCACAATCCCTACACTTCCAAGCTCATTCGTGCATGTGGTGAGCTTGTTTAGATATGTAGAGATCATGTTGCCCTTTTCGAAGCCTGTCTTTCAATGCCATCTTACTCTAGTCACTGTTATTCTGATATAGATCTTTCAATGTTTTCCACATTGAAAATTGTGTCTCCTTCCCATGGAGACTTGAGACTATGTGATCTTGATCTCCCTCCAGAAGGATTCTCCTTGCTCTAGCCACACATTTCTTCCATTCAGCCAATTCAGCAGCACCAGTCAGCTAGGAGACTTTTTGATCAATGAAGTCCTTTAGATCGTTATCCTCTAGTACTGTTTCCATGCGATCCTTCCAGGCTATATAATTCGAACTGCCATCAAGGGAATATTCTAGTATCAAACCATTCAACACCATAGGTGAAATAGAGATGTGATAAAAACTCGATTTCTATATTCAGGAATCACAAACTTAAAATTTCTCCTTCTTGTATATTGTTCTTCCTTGATCATCTTTGCTCCGATACCATGTAGAAATTTTTCTACAAAACCTCGCTCTGATACCATGTAGAAATTCCCACTGTAGATTACCTAATAATGCAATATGCTAAAGTAAAATACTTGATCTACTTCTAAAACTAATTTAGTGGAATCTTAATCGAACATGAGCAACATAAATAAGAACACATATAACTGATATGGAGAAATCAATCACACATAACACAGAAGATAGAACTAGGGGAAAGCCTCAGCCTAAAACCCCGACTCTGTATTATCATACAAGTGGAAATATAGCCAGTATTACAAAAAGAATCAGCTCAAAAACTATCTTGCTCTCTCTACAATACCTCTGCTGCTCATATATAGTCAAAGGCATCTATCTATCCTCTGGTCTGCCCTCCAAGCCTCCTATTTCTTTGCACAATTTAGATTGGGGTCTAGTGCAGCCACTTGTGTGAATTGGCCTCTTCACGAACTCACTAACCTCTGATCCAACTATGCAGTCCTGAAGGAGATAAATCCTCATCCATGGATGAGCTTCCATTATAGGAAAAAATTTCATCCAACTAATAGTACACTATCCCTTCTTTTATCTCAACTCCGTCTCTATCTGAACTGACATGCATGAGTTATTCATGAAAGAATCTTCAGTTATATGCAAGCATGCATTAACTAACTGAACTCACATTAATTTAAACAAACTGTTTAAATCAATCTAACTGGACTTGAATCAGTTAACTGAGCCAACTAATTGCAACTCAAATTAGAACTCATCCTTATCTCTTTAACTGATGGATAAATTCCTCAATTAATAGAGAAATTGTTGCATGTCCTCCCATAGACTTCATGTTTGATTTTTCACAACTAATTAGCTCATGGAGAATTAATTTATTTATTTTCAAACAGTTGTTAAGTTCAAATTCAAATTTTACTTCCTATTTTTAGTCTAGGGACTGACTAAAATAGGAATCCATCCTAAACTGATAAAAATAGAATGCTATTTTTAGCACTTCCATTTTTCATTCCCTGTTTCCCAATCCAGCACTGGTACCCAAACTGCTATTTTTAGTAGTGCTATTCTTAGCACTTCTATTGTTAGCATTTCTTGTTTCCATTTTCAACAAAAATAATGTAAGAAGTGGAAACTACTTTTTCAAATATTTAAATAAATAAAATTATTCTGACTCTAAAACTATTTAAATTTCCATTTTTGATAAAAACGTTTTGTGAATTTAAAACTACTATTTACTTGTATCAGTCATTATTCAGTTATAAAAATAAAGTAGGGGGAATTTTACTATTTAGCTTATAATGTGCTCGTTCATCACAAGTAGATCCACTGCTACCGGCAGGCATTCATAGACCCGACAGGGTTACCTTTTAACCAACAACAATCCAATATCCCATCCCTTTAATAGTGCAATATATATATATATATATATATATATATATATATATATATATATATATATATATATATATATATATATATATATATATATATATATATATATATATATAACGATAATACTATTCACTGGTAACAATCAAACTGAAGAAGTTAGCTCTTGATGAGGCCCCTTGTCTTACAATTAAAAATTGTAAGCCATTACCCTGATTTGGTGTTTAGTGTGGTAATGTCGATTTAATTGGTTCCCTATGAACATGGTAAGTATGTTCATGATGAGACCTCTTATATTTTTATATTTTAGAATTATACTCCTAAAAAATCCATTTTTAATGGATGGGGAGGATCATTGGCTCCTTAAGAGCTTTAGATGACAAATTTGATTTGAAAATGTTTTAGTCATAAGACGGTCTTTACTTTTTAAGGATAACCTTTTTTTACTGAAACTAGAGTAAAAGGATATAATTTTTTAACATTTTTTAAATATTTGACAACTTAACAGAAAATTTTGATAGTTATATAATTTTTATCTAGTTTTTACAATTTTGGTAACCACTTCTTATAAAATTCCTACTTTCAAATTGAAAAATCATAAAATGGTTTTCAAGAGATGTTGATGAAAGGCCAAGAGTATGTCATATGATAATTGAATTCTCAAGATATAACCATTCACAAGTATGATGACAAAATCACTCAAAACCAAATCTAAAAGGAAAACTTTACAAAATTGTTTATGCAAATTTCTTAACAAGAGAGGAAAAGATTGAAGAAAACGTTTCTTCTTATGTTGAAATCTAGATAAATTGAATTTGCAAAGTTAAAAGCATTTAGTGATAATTCAGTTTGAATGAGGAAATTCACTATTTATTTATCTTTTTCAAAAGTAGAACTTGTAAAAAGTGTTTTAACCATTTTATAATTAGAGTAATGCTTTTGAAGAAAAATATTAAGATTTATAAATTCCCCATTTTGGCTGATTCGATGAAAAATCGTTACTGCTTCTTTTAGCTCGAAGTTTTGATCTGCTAAAGGTGTAAAACTGTTTGTGAAGAGCTGCAAAAGAGAGTTATATATCAATAGAACAAAATAAAACAAAACTAAATCCAAAAAGCAAAGTGAATGAAAGTGAGTATAAGAGACTTACCATTGAATAATTTCATTTAATATTACTGGAAAGATATGACTTTCTCCAATGCAATTTGATTAACTCAAAATCGTTATTTATTGAATCTAATCTAAACTAATCTACTCCTAATTCTAACTTAATAAAGGAAACATAATTATATATAATCATACTTCCAATGTAACCATTATCTCATTTTATTGCCTACATGTATGTAAAAGTCAAACGTTAGTAACAAGATAACAAAAACAATCAAAATGAAACAAAATCTATTTTTTACATCTAATGTAAATTTATGTACAAAAATAAGTTTATTTACAATTAACCTGTTAGTAAACCATTTTTTTTTGGAAAGCATGCTCTAAAAAATATTAATGGGATCATAAACTAATGGATGTATATTTGTTAGAGAATGAAAAATTTGTAATGTCCCTCCATTAATAATACATAATAATAATAAAAATAATAAATAATAAATAATAAAATAATAATACATAATAATACATAATAAATAATATTAAAAAAATACAAGAAAATAAATAATAAACAATGAATATATATATATATATATATATATATATATATATATATATATATATATATATATATATATATATATAATAAATAACCATACTAAAGCTCTAAATAAAAATAAATAGGAATAAAACAAGAAAGCAATATTGTTGCATGTAGACACATGGAGTGTGTGCATGTGGTTCCCCTTCCAATGTTTGATCTATTTATTAGATGGTGAGGAAGATGGGAGGCATTCCATCATTCCAAGATTCTACCATTCATTCTCTTGGGAGAATAGTGTTCTAAGATAGAGGATTCACTAGCAGTAGTACGTTGATTGAGGGATCGGGGGTGGCCAGTTGTAGCAAGACTTTGCACAATTGAGCCTACTGTTGGGTGGAGAGTCACCCCCAAAACCTTGTTGTAGTTAGCAGACGTCAACTAAAATCACAGGTACAGGTAAGTGTTCTACTCATAGTTTTGAACTTGATATTAATTAATTGATAATTCATAAAAGAATTAAAAGTAACCCAAAACATGCAATGTATCGATGTTATGAATCAAATTATATTCATATTGTTGTTTGTGAGGTTTTAATAATCATAAATTTATAGCTTCATTTTTATAATGCCACTATTAGGTAGAGAAATGCCTGTGTTTCTGTTGCTTGACCTTGTCTTGCAAAAATGCTATATGTTGCACTGATTTTGGTAATATACCTATTTCTGGCATTTGGCCCATATTTCTATATAAACTTTTCTCATTTTTCCTCTTATAAGAAGTTGTTATTTGACTCTAGTCATGACATGTTTTGTAATTAACTGCCATGGTTTCATAACTTGCTTTCTGGTCTAAAGAAAAATTATTAAAACTAGCTCGGTTCTCTCCAGAATTGTCCATTGAGATTTACCTCAGGTCCTCATCACATCCTAGCAATGATTACAACGCACCTCTTGCAATAGTATCCCACTGACATGAATTGACCAGAAGTGTTACCAAATTGATTTGGGAAAATCTCTGAAACGGAGATGAAGTAAGCGATTTGTAAGTCTTGCCTCAAGTGGGATTGGGAGAGAACCAATTTTTTATTTATTTTTGTTAAAATTTCCATGTTGGGCCTTTAAACTATGCCCTTAAACCTCATTCCTATTCCATAACTTCTATATGTATTTGCAATGCCAGGGCCCAGGACAGAGACCTTTAGAATAGTGACCAGATTGCGATGGTCTATTCTTCTCACAAATGATAAAGGTATTGGAAATTGAAGGCATAAATAAAGTCTTTTTGGAACCTTTCTCTTTGAAGGCTAAAAACGCATCTAGCAACATTGTTCTCTAGTGCAACACGACTGAAAAGGGTATCACCGAAAAAAAATAAAAATAAAAAATCTTGAAGTTTTGATCCTGAATTCTAGCAAAAGTACCCCTTAAAATTTAATAAAATTTAAATCTAGCTTTTAAATAAAGTTGAGCATGACCATAGGGGTTTTAAGGTGTCATTTTCAAATCTGGCCTTAATGTATTTCAGTAAAATTTTCTCGGCCTAATCTTCATATCTGGATTTTAAGGTATCATTTTCAAATCTGTCTTTAATGTATTTCAGTAAATTTTTCTCGGCCTAATCTTCATATCTGGGCTGAGTGGAATTCTTATGGCCTAGCATAAGTATTCTTGTCTGTTAGTATGCATTGGATTTTCTCTATTTGCATTTGATATTGGTATTTTCTGGGCTGAAATATATTGGAAGACAAGCTACAGCTTGATTGGCAATGGTACAGTGAAGTTCTGATGCATATTTGGTAAGATATTCATTGGTTTTTGGACAGCAGATTGATATAAAATTGACATTTTCTTATTGGTTCAGTTTTTGTTAAGGAAAACCTTTGGATCTCCTCACTAACTGCATTTCCACGCTTGCACAATAAAAAATCTACATGCATTTCATAGTTGAGTTGCATAGCCGTGTCTTTCTTGTTATCCAAGTCTAGTTTATGGTTGAACTGGATTTTCAAATCGCTGTTAGTAGTCTCTGTTGTGCTTGGATACTATCAAAAGATTCACTGGTTTCTAACTGTCATATGACAAAGTGAAATCCTCAACAAAGGTATATAGTATTGTTGTGATTCGTTGATTCATCATTGGAAGAAGTTTTTTTTTGTTATCCTGTCATTCAACAACTTGGCTATAAATGTGTTTGAGTGAAGCAGCCTGACAATATCTTTTAATTTGTATTCTCCAAAGGATTGTTGCTTGGTCCTATTTCATTCAGACATTATTGGTGAATCTAAGTTGACATCTCATTTACCATTTTCCAAGTTTTGTTTTACTAAAAGATCTTTGCTTATCTCAAATTTTTAAGTAAGAGAAAGGACACTATTGGCATTATGAGATATTGTTCTAAAACATTGTCATTATTTTATGGTTTCAATCTGATCTAAAAACACAGAGATAACATTCCTTGAATGCTGATCATTCACTATTTATTTGGGATTGTTGTTCTCATTGTCCTTTAGCGATAGCAGTTTGCTTGGCATTTCTCTGGTCTATTATTGCAAGAACACAACTCTCTGAATATGATCTTCTAACGATGACAACAAATCCTTGATGATTAAGATGTGGTGAACTAATTAGGAGTGCTTACTTAGCTAAGACAAATACTTTTTTATGGAGCATCTAAATCATGTTTTATTGTTTAAACTTTATGATACATCTAAATCATACACTATGATTTTAGTTTAGTTTAATTAACTGTTATGATGTTGAGTATAATGTTACATGAGGTTTCGTGATTCAAGGTTAATTGCATATATTGGATAAAGTTGTCTAAGGAGAAATGGAAAGGAAAAACTTGCAAATTTTCTAATGATGATAACTAATGATAGATCATGTGATTATGGCCAACTTGGGGCTAGATAGATACTTATGGTGGTTGAGAGGAAGTGTCAAAATAAGGGTAAGAAATCAGTAAGAAGAGGCAACCTATTTTAAGAACATAATGGAAGAGTTTGGTATAATCATAATTTGGTACTGTAAAGATATCACTATAAGGTCTATCTAAGGATGATGCACATAAAGAAGAAAATATTGGCAATCAACTAATGAAGTTGAATAATCATGGTAATAATGAAGGTCATTTTTAAGGAACCTGGAAGGTATGATAAAATAGAATGATTGGAGAAGATAAGTTGTGTGCATGACAACATCTATAATAGTTTTCCCTCTAATGGGAGAGCCACATTGTAAAGTTTTCCATAGATGACTAACTATATGAATGAATTATGGATAACAAGATGTATGACCAAGAAATTTTATTATGTTGATGTCTTAAAACAGGAAATGATAAGCGGATTACATTTGGTAGCCATCTTAATGAATTTATTTATCAAGTATTACCCAAGTTGGGAAATAGTAACAACATTTCCAAAGTATATCAGTGCTATGTTTTTAAGAGAGGAGGAAAAGAAACCACAATGACTGGAGGTGAGAAATTAAAGTCAATTTAATAAAATAGAATGAAGTGAAGAAGTTGCCATTTTTGAAGCTAGTAGACATAGAATATTAGGAAATTAAGACTAGGAGAAAAATAAAAATATATCAATGAATATCGGGTAGGAGAAAATGAAGGGATGTTCTATCAAGAAGAAAGTTCTTTTAAGGGTATTGATGAGTGGACCGAGAAACATGATTGGTAATGGTCATAGTGATGATCTACATAGTTCAAAAATGTGAAGAAGTTTTGTTCCCATAGCGTTAAAAGAGGTTGTTTCCACATAACACCACACATTTAATTTTTTCATGGACAATGATGGTAGTAGTGTTTCCAACTATTTCAAAATCTAAAATAATGATACTATTTAATGAGAAAGAGTCTTTTGTCCAACTTGATGAAGGGTGAATTTACGATAAAGCAATCAAGTGGTATTGAGATAGGAACTTGAAGAGATAAGAAAATATTTTTGTGGATGAAAATGATAACTGTTAAGTGATGTAGGTATAAGTCAACATTGATCAACAAACCCTCATGCAAGTAAATTAAGCATGGTATAAAATTAAATCATGATGACCTAGTGTTTATATGCAATTGCATATAGTAGTATTGGAATCGGTAAGCCAAAGGGTAAATGGATGTAAAACCAAGAGATTTTAATTTTGAGATAGAAGATTGTATAACGAGAGATTAAGACTCAACATGATGAGGCTCATGTGAAATTTAACAATTTATTTAGATGATTATACCTATGGTGTAAATGGTCAACTTCCTAGTTGAAATAAGTAGAAATGATTATTGAAAAGTAATTGGTATCTTGATGAAATCATAACACTAATAACCCTGATGAGATAACATAGATCCTAGATGGATGTTGAATAATCTTAGTTCATAGTTGAATGTCTGTAAAGTAAATGAAAATGATTTTTTCTGATGAATCATGATAAAAAATGCTTATAGAGTATTATTCTATATTTGATAAGTATTGAGATGTTTCTCATATTGATGATATGATGGTATAAGGGTAATCATGCACATGTGCTTCATATTTATATAGTTGTTACAATAGTGATGATGTATCCTTAGAATGATGATGATATGCATAGGCATTATGATGTTAGGTCAAGGTATATTGACATATTCATTTACTAAGTGATGATAGGTATTTAATGTTAAATACTCATGATGGATATGATATGCATAATGTAGCATAGGAATTATGATGCTATAATATGAGGTTTATTGACATGTGATTCATTTATTATGTGAAGTCATGATATGTCTTGATGAAAATATGTTGATGTTATAACTTATGAGGGTATTTCATAAGGTGAAGCATGTGATAGTTGCATACAAAGTTATGACATGTATGAACATGCAATTTGTTATTATTCATAATGTTGCGATTAACAATGATGAATGTTCTCATGATGACATGCAAGAGTTTGCATGTGGATTATTTTCTATGATACGATGATGGTATGGCTAATGCATTGGTTTCATGTTGAGGTGTGATGATTCACAGGACTCCACAAATGGGCCGAGAGGGTCGGTTTATTTGATGATCTCGTGTGAGCCCATATGCATGAAGGAGAATAAGTAACACCATATGGGCTGCGGACAAACTCAATCAACACTACATATGCTAGTGATTCCTTTGTCTTGTGTAGCTCTTGATGGATAGCTCTTGAATGGCTATGTGACCATCTTGAGGAGGCCAAATGCCTGATGTTCTAGGCTAGGTGCCTGTTATTGGATTGGGATGCCGAAGTCTGGTGGGGGTGTAAGGAATTCGATGCCTGGGGTTGTACGCCTTAGTAGTTATGGAGGGAGTATGCCAGCCTTGCAAGATGCCTAGAGTCATTGAGTACCGTATTGGATTCCTGCCTTGGGGTAGATGAGGTCTGAGTCAGGCGTGAGCCTTAGGGCCAGCTTTGGACTAGGATACAGGCCAGGGAGGCTTATGCCTAGTTTCGAAAGTGGGAAAAAGGACAGAGATTCCTTGAGATTTTCTAGGTGTTGTGAAACTTTCGATGCCTGCTAGTTATACTAGTTCAGCAGAGGGTGTCAGGCGAACATGAAGTAATAAATAATAAAAATAATAAATAATAATAATAATAATAATTCAAATTAACTTCGGGATGAAGTTCCTTAAAGCAGGAAAATATGTAATGTCCCTCCCTTAATAATAAATAATATATAAATAATAATATTAAAAAAATACAAGAAAATAAATAACAAACAATGAATGATATATATATATATATATATATATATATATATATATAGTAATAAATAATAAATAACCATACTAAAGCTCTAAATAAAAATAAATAGAAGTAAAACAAGAAAGCAATAAAGTTGCATGTAGACACATGGAGTGTGTGCATGTGGTTCCCATTCCAATGTTTGCTCTATTTATTAGATGGTGAGGAAGATGGGAGGCATTCCATCATTCTAAGATTCTATCATTCATTTTCTTGGGAGAATAGTGTTCTAAGACAGAGGATTCACTGGCAGTAGTACGTTGATTGAGAACTCTGGGGTGGCAAGTTGTAGCAAGACCTTGAGCAATTGAGCCTACGGTTGGGTGGAGAGTCGTCCCCAAAACCTTGTTGCAGTTAGCAGACGTCAACCGAAATCACAGGTACAGGTAAGTGTTCTACTCATAGTTTTTAACTTGATATTAATTAATTGATAATTGTGTGTTGAATATAAATTACTTGATTAATTACATGTTTATTTTGGGCCGTTATAAAATTTCCAAAGGAGATGATGGAAAATCATGTTGTGAAGGAAAAATACTCTCAAGATTTAAATTTGACAGATGATAAAATGATTGGAATGAATTTTTGAATGTTGAATTAAATTGCAATAGTTTTTTATATTCAGGATTATAAGAAACCAATTCATCATTTTCTTTTAATAAATATCGATGATATTCCATATTTAGAGATTTAACATGTTTGCAAAAAGAAAATAAAAGAAGATAAAAGGATGGAAAAAAAATTAAATTTTTATGAAAGCTAAAATTACAAAATAATTTTACAAATCAATTCTAGAACCTATCATGGATTTCAGTCAAAGAATTACCACTAAAAGGACATTCCCTAGAAAATTTAAAAATGTGAATTTTTAAAAGAGAATCAAAATGAAATACATTAGAACCTTGCATGATTAATTTATCAAAACTCTTAAAAATAAGTTTGTGTTCAGGAGACAAAATTAAAGCATGTGAATCTTTACAAGATAAAATAGTTTTCAAGATTGGTGCATTTTGTACAAGATGTGATTCTTTGTCATCATCCTCATGATAATCATCATAAATTACCTTCTTTTTATGAAAATAAAATGACTGGTCGAAAATAACAAAATCAGAAAATAAAAAAGAAGAAGATTTTGCAATTAAAGGATTATCATTCAAATGATTGCTAGATGTAGAATTTTTAAAACAAGAACCAAGAAACTTATCAATTGAAATATGAGCATGATCATCATTAACTATAGTCTGATTTGAAAATACATCAGGATAAAGCAAATAATGCATTCCAGAATATAATGATGACTGAAATGAATCATTTATAGAACTTGTCATATTATAATCTAGGTTTAATGAAATTATTTCTTGATTGTGGTTACACGTTCTGAATTTTCTAAAGTTGCCTTCAAAGAAGATAAACTTATATGTTCATTTTTCATGTCTTGTAGATTGGATTTTATTGGACCTACTGATTGATCACATACATTATTAAAATTTGTTTCAATTACATCTTCAAAATGAAAATGAGAATTGAAATTTTCTAAGAAGAACATTGTGATTGAATTACAGTTTTAGGTTCCGGTTCCATAAAATTGTTTAGTGATTCAAGACTAGTTAATGAATTATATGTGTTTTGTTCTTCATTAATTGATTCATTATTTTCAGTATGGGAAGAAACAGGAGAAGTGAAATGTTCAATTAAATCTTCAAATGAAGGAAAATCATCTAAATGAAATCTGTAACAAAATGACCAAAATCTATTATAAGAATCATGTAAAGATTCATTATCATACATGTAAATATTATCTAAATCTAAACACAAACTATTATAACTGTAATTTTGATCTGCTTTGAGAAATACCAGGAAAAAATGTTTCCATGAATGAATCGACTTCTTGGGAAGCACCAAGAACCATTTGCGGGTCTGTCCTCTGAATGTGAGAGTGAAAATCTTTCACATCTCATTATCAATGATTATATTAAAAGATTTACATATATTAAAAAAATCATAAATATGATTTAATGCAAAAATATTACTCTCACCATCAAACTTTAACTGTGACAAGGACTCGATATGCTTCTTGGGCATGCCTCGTGTAGGCTTAGGTGAACTGAATGCATGACCAAGTGTAGGAATGCATATGGGAGCCATGATTAGTTAAAAATGATATAACAAAATTTAAACAAATAACTAATTCAAGGCCTTCCTTCTAGCGCCAAAAATGTTGAGGCCTCGAAAATCATTACAACAACATTGGGGAAAACCACTGGGTCCGAACCTTGAAGAAGATCCTTTTCCATTTGGAATAGTGGCTCTGAATGGTTTAACTAGGTCAAGTTACCTTATCCCAACCACTATCAATTTTAAGTGTGTTTGCAATTGCTAATAGCTAGGGCCATCAAATCAATTCTTCCATATGATCATGCAAGAAGAATGATCCTTAAGTTGTTTTTGTGGAACAACCACACCAATATAAAGTTTTTCCTAAAAAGAGGAGTTCTATAAATGTATAATTAATCTAAATGAAAACTAATTCTAAAATTCAAGAAAAAGGAACTAAATCCTAATCCTATGTCAATTAGGGAGATATAGATCTAACTCAATCGAGAGAAAGATATTTAATTGATTTGGGATTTAAATATGTTTGACTTATAATGAATATCAAGATAATGAAATAGTTAATTTAACTAACATTATGAATACCAAAACATAATATATTTAGAGACATCTTAACAGAAATAATCAACCAATAACATCTAGGAAGTAGTTCACAAAATGATATTGATTGTTAAATCAATAATTCAAATGATTAAACAAGAATATGAAGAAATAGTACACAACATATCATTATTTGTTAAATCGGTATTAAAAGACAAATTTCTAAGTAAATAGTTACACAGAAATCAAAATTCAACACATAAGAGCAGAGATAAATAATAACATATGATTGGGACAGATTACTCATAGTGACAATAGTGCACAAATATGAATAAAATGACACATTCCTACGATCATAAAATTAAACTATTTTAAAAAACAATAGTATTAAAAATACCAATTTATTAAAATGCATTTCTCTGGCTCTGGTCTCTAATAGTCTTTTACAATGCATGAAATTCTTCTTTTAAAACTGGAGCTTTAATAATACAAACTCTGCCCATCAAAACATAATCCAGAGTGCGAAAGAAAAATCCCCAATAATCCCTCACATCTGAGTTTTATCTTATATCCTACAACTCAAAATCCTTTATACAATAGTGCCATAAAAAATTCGTGAATTGCAGAGAAGAGTATAAATACCATGTAATAAGAAATCCGAAAAGATAATTTCACTATTTATTTATGAATAAAAAAAAGGCACAAAGATAAAAATACTAGATGCACATTGCTCAGCTCATAAAAGAAATAGCAATAGTTTATTCCTTCTCATGAAGATGATTTTGGGAGTACAGAAGTACATCTTCTCAAAATTATTTAAGAAAATTCCTAAACAATGTTCTAGTTGTTCTATTGAGAAAAAACAAGAAAGTACATTAGTGCAAGCTTTGTGGCCTTTCTTCATAAAATTCAAGACCGTTATTTCATACAACAAGTAAACTTAAATAAAAGAAAACAACTGAATCCATTGTGTAGAGTGATGAGGGCATTTAAATAGATCCATTTAATACACTTAAACGAAAACAATTTTCTGGTAGCAATGTTCTGTAAGTGATTTGTTGTCTTCATCAACTTTGTTTGCTCCATTGGATTATCTAGATGTTTGTCTATTTGTTTGAACTGAATTACCGCTTATCATCACAACCGTCCTCTTTTGTCATCAACCTGAACAAGAAAAACAAAAATCAATAAGCTGGAAATAAATGAAAATGATATGCGAGTTTTACTTGAAACAAATCACTTTTGTAGGAAATTAGGAAAACTTAGAGTCGTAATAAATTACGTACACAACCATCATGGAGAGTCATGCAAAGTGAGGTCTGTGGTAAGACAAGTCGGACTTTTATGGTTTTATTGCAAAATCACAATCGCTTTTAGATCGGGTGTTGAATTATTGTCATATTTTAAGAAAGGAGAATCCCTATTTAAAATAGATGAAAATTCGAATAATACCAAATTGTAATCGAAATTCATAGAGGAATGGATTAAGGTTTGTGACTTTTGTGATTGTGCGGATGTTGGAATTTATGAATTTCATTGTATAACCCTGTTGGGTCCAGCTATATCACATCTCACAATAACAAAGCAATACAATACCAACAGCCTTGAAAGATTTGCGATTTGAGATATGTAGAATGATGTAAGGGATGACGTCATGGTGACTATTGGGTCATGAAAAGGTATGTTTTTCCTCCTCATTTTCCTAATTAATCATATAGTTTTCCATGAATTTACTCTCATCTTGAGCACATTCTCAAAGAAAGACTGTGAAAAGAAAATAGGAAGTAGTTTTGGAAAAATCGCATGTTTTTGGTATGAAAAACCTAAGTTTCTGCTCATTTATGTGTAGGTGGCATGGATTGGACAACTGTTGTTCCTTTCGGATAAGATGACAACACCAATAAAGGGAGAAGTCATTGATTACAGTTGTGCAAACCATGCTAAACGAAGAGGGAAAATACAAGATTGATGTGGAAATTTGATTGTTCAACTGAGCAATCCTAAGGATATTCTGATCCTCAGGATAACCTTTGATGTTGCTAAGTTGTTCATAGAATATATAATTCTAGTAAATCAGAATGAAAAGTAACTTGTAACTTTGTAATTTGTAAAATTCCAGCAAGACTGCGAATGAAGGTTGAACTTTAAGGAGTCGAAGTGATTATGTAATTCTTTTGACAGTTAATGAAAGACACGGAAGCTTCCATTAAATCCATGTATTGAGTTTCGATAGAAATTTTCTTCTGGAGGCTTTGGGCCAGATCGTTGGAATATCCATTGCTCCTTGTATTATGCTTTTTACATTTTACTGTCGAGATTTACATTGCTATTTCTTCTCTAGGTTGAATTAGAGTAGATCATATAGCTCAGTTAATCTCGTGTTTATTTACAAAAATTAAGTTGTATATGATTGTTGTTCCTTCTTAAATATATGCTTTCTGTAATTATTTCTTGCTTTGAATATTCTTCGTAATTAAGTATGATTTGAATAGTCTCTTTTAATGCACATGGATTTTATTATTCAGGTTGATTTCCTCTCTTGTATTAGGACATTGGATTAAGATCTTGGTTTGAAATAGTTTGCAAGTGATTTATCTTTCTGATTTCGAATTATAGAATAATTCTTATTCTTCATTTCTAAGAATTAAAGAGTTGTTAAGTGATTTTTTATTTCTGCAACGATTAGTTAGGATTAATTACATGCATTTCACTCTCTGATTTTTATCACACAGACAATGCTTACAACCTTGAAATAGACAGACAAATCCTAGTTTGACATATTAATGTAGGATTAAGGTTTATTTATAAAGTCATCTTAGTGCACCAACATTTTCGCGTCGTTGTCGGGGAGGTTGTCAAGATAATAGTTAATTTTTGTCTCTCAAGAGAATTGGGTGTTGAAAATGGGAGGTAAGAACCTATGTGCACATCAAGCAAAAATATTTTTCTAGTGCCTGCTCTCAGAAGATACATAGAGGTTGTGCAGGAATGAATGACTAGGAGAAAAAAGATACCAATAGATCAAAAATCGCTACCAAAAACCACCAAATCCCAAGGATCGACGACTCTTGGAGAGAAACCTTTATAGATGATATCATTCATAGAACTGAATCTCAGGCATAAGTAGGACCCCAGACAACATCTCGAAAGGGATCTAGTTTGATCCCTAAAGCAACAGAATCACCAACTATAGCTTACGTCAAGATCCATAGCAAGACTGAAGGGTCTGAGAAAAGCTTCCAAAGTACAAATAATCAATACTCTGGTCCTTCACAAGAGGGAAAATTGTGTAAGTTGAGAGAATTAGAGGGAGAAACCAATGGAGCTGCTAAGGCAGAACCACAACCATCTGAATTAGGATCTCCTATGATCCTGGATGAAAAATAAGTACATAATATCCCATATTTGAGTAGCGCAGTAAAGCCCCTTCAAATTGTGAGTACTCCATCCACTCAGATAACACCCCCTGACCAGGAAATCCCTGAAGATTATTAGAACATATTCGACCAAATGGTGAATCAACCACCTCAAGGTCAAACCTCGATGTTGGAATATCTCACTGTCGACCCAGTAGCCAATGCCCTGATGAAAGTTATTCCTTTACAAAATATCCCAACCTTTCACTGGATGACCTAAGAGGATCTAGAGACTTTTTATTTTAGTTTTATGTCCTATGTAGATGTTATGATTACACCACTTATCCTCAAAAATTGAATTTGTTCGCATCCACCTTAAAGGGAGAAACTTTGCGATGGTTTATGGGTTTCAGTGGAAGTACGATTAACTCGTTGCATGACATGAAAACTACTTTTTTCACTAAATACCAAGACTAATGTAGGACTAGGGGGTTAAAATATGAAATCTTCAAAATATCTATGAAGGATAATGAAACTTTAGAGGAATACATCGAACTATTTCAGTACAATTTGTAGAGATCCCCCCACTCCACATTATGAAAAGTAGTCTTGAAAGCTATTTTAATAAAGGGGATGAGAAACGAATGGGTAGAAACATTAAATTTGATGGGAAAAGGTGAAATTTCTCAAGAATACTATGAAATTTTTTTATCATTATGTATCAGGTTTTCACAGGGTGGCACACACATCGGGCTAGGAAGCCAAGACTCCATGACTAGAGGAAGAAGACCTCCTAGTGGAGGCATGACAAGAATAGAAATCGACAACCTATTGGAAGATTTCAAGACAGATATCTTAGGCATGCTAACTACATATTTATACATCTTACATGCCAGATAAAGACAAGACGAGGCAGAAAAAGTGCTAGCCATATTCTGCCCATGCTGTTGAAAGAAGCATAGTCAAAGAGAATGTCCTTTCGACATGATTCAGATGTGATTTATATGCACCAAGGACCATGCCATGGATCATCTTCCATCACTTCCCAGGTTAAAAGTAATGCTCAAATAAGCTAAAGAAGGAACAAATCCGACATACCTAATGGCACAAAGTTGACAATGGAAAGCACAACCCTCAAGTATGCCACAAGACCAGTCTTTGTTCTTTCCTACACAATATCATCAACAAAAAAATCCTAGAACAACATGGAAAGGTCAACCACCTTTCTCTTCCTAAAAATCCCAACAGTATTCCATGTCACCCTGGCTAAACCAACCCTTCCTAGGAGCTGGCTAGCCAGATTCACAATGCTCTGACCCCTTTTGGGAAAATTCAACTTGTAGTTGTTACCCTTCACAATGGGATGCTTCCACTTCGCAGAACTTGAATTAGCCTCAAAACTAGTAGTGCCCTGTGGGAATGAACAATTCACCCATGGGAACGGGTTCCAAACCTCAGCCCACATTGCCTAGTCCATTTCAGAACTCTCATATTTCAGTACACCCCCAACTGTCAGCTCAACCAAATCTAGATCCTAATAATAATAGACCAGTCCAATACGTACAAATCCTTGAGAATTCGGATAATGAAACAGAACCAATAGAATGCAATGAGCTTCGGCTAAGGTTAGGGCACATTATTTACATAGAAGAAAATAAAGAAACTGAAAATGAAAAATAACCCACAATAAATCCTTCGATTGTGATTGCTACAGAAATAAAATAGGGAGAAGAAATAGTTGAGCAACAAAATTCTGATAAAATTATAATTTATTCTCCCCCATTCATCGAGAGACTAGCTGTTATGAAACCAGCTCAAGAAAAGATAGAAGAGATAGATCAACGCCTTATAATTCAACCTCTTCGAGGGGGCAACCTCCTTTACATTACATAAATGAACAATTCTTGGATGATACAAATGACAAAACCTTCTTTCTATATATAGGAGTCTAAGGAGTCACAATATAATCCAGCCGACCTAACAATAATAATATAAAGCCACAAAAATAACAAAAGAGGGATTCTATGGGGCACAGAAATAACAACATGGGGGTAATAGGGGCACAACAATATAAATAAGGGGTATAACTACAATAGTAATGGGGTATTCACTAATATTATAGGGACCCAACATGCCCTCTCCTTCAAAAAAGTGTTGTCCTCAATCCTTGAGTAGTTTTGGATACTTCTGCATAAAATTCTCATCCTCCCATGTGGAATCTTCAGCGGATAAGTTCTTCCACTTGATAAGATACTCTGAAATTGATCGATTTCGTAGCTGTCGAGTTCTTGTTTCTGTGACTGCTTCCGGTTCCAATATAATTTTTCCTTCCTCGTCAAGTTCTGGCAATATTGTTTGAACTGGGAGCTTGTCGCCTATAACCTTATTTAAACATGAAACATGGAAAACTTGGTGCAATCGAGAAGCTGCAGGAAGCTCCAATTTGTATGCCATAGTACCAATCTTCTGCAACACCTTGTACAGACCATAATATTTTGGTGATAATTTATTATCCTTCTTAGCTTGCTTTAAGGACATTTGCTTATATGGTTGTAGCCATAGGAATACCCAATCACCTACATCAAAACTTCTTTCACTGCGATGTTGATTTGCCTGTTGTTTCATTCTATTTTGTGCCAACACAAGGTTATCCTTTAAGAGTTGGAGGACTTGTTGTTGATGTTCAATGTGATGTTCCACTGCCTGAACCTTAGAATTTTCTCTTAAATATGATGTGATGGCTGATGGTTGATACCCATAAAGTGCCATAAATGGGGTCATTTTTGTTGCTGTATGGAAGGAAGTGTTATACCACCATTCAGCCAGAGGCAACCATTTGACCCATTGTGTCTGTTTATCAGATACAAAGTAACGGAGATATCCTTCCAAACATTTTTTTACTATCTCAGTTTGCCCATCAGATTGAGGGTGATAAGATGAGCTATGAGCTAACTGAGTACCAAGATAAGAAAATAATTCTGTCCAAAAATTTCCAGTGAAAATGGGATCTCTGTCACTTACAATAATCTTCGGGTTTCCATGTAGATTTTGAATTGTTTCCATAAATGCAGTAGAAATTGTACTAGCTTTAAATGGATGTGATAATGCACAAAAGTGTGCATACTTGGTAAGTATATCAACGACCACCATGATTACACTCTTTCCCTCAGACTTGGGTAAACCTGTGATAAAATCCATTGAAACCTCCTCCCAACGTTGGCTTGGAATGGATAAAGGTTGTAATAGACTCGGTGTCTTAATTGTTTCAGCTTTATTTTGTTGGCAAACCAAACATTCCGCCACAAACTTTTGAATATTTGATTTAAGGCCATCCCAAAAAAATTCCTTCTTAACCCTGTGGTAAGTTTTTAAAAATCCTGAGTGCCCTCCTGAGGGAGAAGTGTGCAATTCCATAAGAATCTCTGGTTTTAGCTGGGAATTCTTAAAAAGGTATAAGCGATCTTTGTACCATAACGAATCATTTTTCTAGCTAAATGTATCAGATGTACTGGAATCTTGTTGTAGATTTCGAATAAGTGCCCACACTTCTTCATCATTCTTCCATTCCTCCCTTGCCTCGTTTATCCAATCTGGTTGGATAATAGAAATGGTGCACAACAATGCTTCCACATCCTCATCCTTTCTTGAGAGTGCATCTGCCACCACATTTTGCTTCCCTTTTTTGTAGATGATTTCAAAGTCATAACCGAACATATTTGTGACCCACTTTTGTTGCTCTTCAGAGGATAATCCTTGTTCTAAAAAGTATTTAAGGCTATCATGATCTGTTTTTACCTTGAAGTGTCTTCCCATTAGGTAGGGTCGCCATTTCTTAAGTGCATGGAGTATTGCCAACATTTCCTTCTCATAAATAGCTTTGCTTAAAAACTTTCCCTTGATTGGACGACTTTCAAAAGCAATGGGTCTTTCATCTTGCATTAGAACAGCACCCAATTCCATTTCCTGAAGCATCACATTCCACAATAAAGGTTTTTGTGAAGTTCAGTGTAGCTAAGACTGGTGCTTGGCACATTGCCTCTTTAAGATGTTCAAAGGCCTTTGTTGCTTCCGGAGTCCATGAAAATGCATCTTTCTTCAATAATGTTGTTAGAGGTGCAGCTATTCTCCCATAATTCTTAACAAATTTGCGATAATACCCTGTCAACCCAAGAAATCCTCACAAATGCCTTATGGATGTGGGGATTTTCCATTCCTTAATGGCTTTAATTTTGCTAGGGTCTACCTTAACTCCTTCATGAAATACAATATGACCCAAATATTCCACCTCCTGGACTCCAAAGAAACATTTGGGTCTTTTTGCAAATAATTGTTTCTCCTCCAATAGTTGTAGCACCTTGTCAACATCTTCAACATGATCCTTCCAAGACTTGCTGTAGATTAGTATATCATCAAAAAATACTAATACAAATTTTCTAAGGAATGGTTTGAAAATTGAATTCATTAAACCTTGAAATGTTGAAGGTGCATTGGTAAGGCCAAAAGGCATGACCAAAAATTCATAATGACCCTCATGAGTTCTAAATGACGTTTTTGGAATGTCTTCAATCTTCATTCTGATTTGATGATATCCCGAACGAAGATCCAACTTGGTGAAGTAAATTGATCCACGCAATTCATCCAGTAATTCATCAATGACAGGAATGGGGAACTTATCTTTAATATTGAGCTTGTTGAGTTCCCTATAATCCAGACACATGCGCCATGATCCATCCTTCTTGTGGAGCAGAGAAAGAACTTTGACTTGGTTGAATTATACCAGCCTCTAACATTTCTGCAACCATACGTTCAATTTCACTTTTTTGGACATAGGGATATCTGTACGGCCTGATGTTTGGAGGAACACTTCCTGCAATCAGATGAATAGCATGATCATGATCACGCATAGGTGGGAGACCTTTGGGAGTCTCAAATACCTGGAATGATTGTCCAGGTCTTTTGGAGATCTGGAGAAATAGATGATTCCATTGTGGAAACATCTAGCGAACATAATTGTGCAATTACACCTCTTTGCTCCTTTTTTAGAAGCTTTGTCATACCATTAGAGCTGATTATCTTTCCTGGTTTCCATGAAATACCCCTTAATTCCACTTCCTTTCCTTCCGTAGAAAATCTAATGAAAAGTTCTTGAAAATTAAAAGCTATTGTACCCAAGGATTGTAGCCATTGGACTCCTAATACAACATTATCACCTCCCATTGGAATGGAAACCATTGGGCTAGTCAATACATATTCTCCCATGGATAGCTTGATATTATGGCACTTTCCAAAGCAATTTATTGTTCCTCCATTTGCAATCATTACTTGACACTCTGTTGTTGGGTATAGGAAGAAATTCAATTCTTTTGCTACCTTACAATGAATAAAATTGTGGGTGCTTCCTGAATCAATCAAAACTATTACCTTTTTCTTCTTGATTTGTCCTTTTATCTTGATCATTTGAGGAGTGGTAATTCCTGCTAATGCATTACAAGATATGGTTGGATTTATTTTTTCTTCATCTAGGCTTTGTTCCTGGAGTATATCCTCTTCTTTTGACCTTTCTTGCTCCCTTTCTTCTTCCTCTTCACAATCTATGTAGAATAATTTCTTCTCAGCACACTTATGGCCTTTAGTGTATTTGCTATAACAACTGTAACAAAGCCCTTTTGCTCTTTTTTCTTCCAATTGTTGTGGTGTCAACCTTATAGGTTGTGGAAGACTATGGGCAACAACACTTCCTTCTTTATAGTTGTGAGTGGTATGCTTCCTGGTTGCCATAATTTTGCTTTCCATTTTTCTTGCTAACCTGAATGTCTTCTCTAATGAATCAGGTTCCCAAAGGCGAACATCATGTTGGATATTATCCTTTAAAGACCCTATGAACACATCAATCCTATGCTCCTCTGGAATATCTTTTACCCTTATGTTCAATTTTTGGAACTCCTCAATGTGCTCCATTATTGAACCCTTTTGTTTGAGACTTATCAATTGGCTAAAAAAAGTGTTGCATTTTGTATCCTCATAATGTGCTACCAATTCTTCCGTAAAAATTGCCCAAGTGATAAATATTTTACGAGAGAAAAGCCATTGATACCATACAAACTGATTTGGTTCCAAATATAAAGTTTCCATACGTACCTTTTGTGTGTTTTGCACATTATTGAGATCGAATAATTGCTCCATCTATAATATCCATGTTGCAGGATCCTTGCCATCAAACTTCCTCATATCGATTTTTGGAATGTGGTGGGTCTTCGATCCAACATTAGAGTCTATGGAATCATGATTAACCTTTCTTTGGTCTCATCATGAGTTTCCTTTACTACCCTTTCACCATTAGTGACCCTTTCTTGTAGTAACTTCTTCAATTCCTCCATTTCTGTCTTCAATTATGTCTTCAAATCATCCATCTTAGCTTCTACGCCTTTCTTTAAACAATCCATCTTAGCTTCTGTTCCTTTTTGTGCAAGTGACACTTGTTGCACTTGGTCTCGTAATTTCGCTATATCATGTTGCATTTCTTCCTCTTCTTCATAAGTCATGCTAGATCTTTCAGGTTGCTTACTAGGTGTTTGAATTTTCTTTCTTCGGGGCATCAATTACTGATAATAATTCTTTACTATGCCCTTTGAATTCCTTCAAACCAAGCTTAAGCAAAAATTAAAAAAAAAAAAAATACACACATTTTTTCACTTTCTATAAGTCTGATATTGAATCTGATGTATCTCTGTAATTTCAGATCATCCGGTTCTGAAATTTCAACTTGTAGTAGCCTTCTGCGTCCTCTTTCCAATGCCACAAGTCTGACCCAAATTGGATTCTCCAAGGAAGAGTTATGTGAAATCTCCCACAGTGACTTGCTTTTAGGCTAATTCAGTAGAGCGAACTTGTACGACGTGCCGCGAGTCACTGTTTCAACCTTTGGATCTAAAACATGCATACAAGAAACTACAGTCCGTCCTCTTTCTGTACCTTCTTACTAAATTTCAATCCGATCCCCAGAGAGAAAGTTATGACGATTTTCCCTAGGTCACCTGTTTTGAATGTAATTCAGGAGTCTGCAAAAAGACCAACTTCCTCAGATCATATCTCCGCAAATATCGTGCGAAAATATCTGACATTTGGAGCCAAGGTTCAGAGCGATTTATTCTCAAATGGGTTTGTTTTACGACTTTTTAAACGTCACAGAAAAATAGTTATAGCAAAAATTCCACGATGACCTGTTTGGAGTAGCGAAACCCTAGAATCTAAAGCTCTGAAACCAAATGTTATGAAACCAGCTCAAGAAAAGATAGAAGAGATAGATCAACGCCTTAGAATTCAGCCTCTTCGAGGGGGCAACCTCCTTTACATTACATAAATGAACAATTCTTGGATGATACAAATGACAAAACCTCCTTTCTATATATAGGAGTCTAAGGAGTCACAATATAATCCAGCCGACCTAAAAATAATAATATAAAGCCACAAAAATAACAAAAGAGGGATTCTATGGGGCACAGAAATAACAACATAGGGGTAATAGGGGCACAACAATATAAATAATGGGTATAACTACAATAGTAATGGGGTAATCACTAATATTATAGGGACCCAACACTAGCAATAGTTAAACCTGTTGTCTATACTCATTTTGATATCTTAGGAGATTTGAAAAATTTTTGTGTAGAGATTCCACTCCCCCAAGCCATACAAGACATCCTGATCTATGTAAAAACAATTAAGGAATTATGTGGGAAGAAGCCTGGGAGAAAATTGAAAAACCCAACAATAGTGCATGTGGTAGGAACTTTATCTGACCTGCTTCTAGATAAACAAGCACCGATTAAATATGAAGATCCAAGGAATACTGTAGTAACCATTCAGATACAAGGCTACACCTTTCCAAACACACTAGTAGACCTTGGAGTAGCCATTAATATTTTGACTACTGAAACCTACACGGTTTTGGGAATTATAGCTTTGGAACCCACCTCAACCTTATTAGAACTTGCCGACATATCAATAGTTAGACCTAAAGGAACCTTATAAGATGTAATTGTTCTTGTCAATTCCTGGGAATATCTTGTGGACATTCTAGTCACCAACCCAAGAAGTAGGCTAGATGGACATCCTTTGATATTGGGTCGACCTTAGTTAGCCACAACAGATGCTTATATAGGATGTCATGCAGGGAGCATGAATATTACACAAGGAAATGCTGTGAAGAATCTTGTTTTGTATCCTGCAGATAAACCAAGTCTACCTTTTGTAAATACTCAGTTACACCCACCTAGATACCTCGAAGAAAACATATGCTCTCCTCTCACATTGGAAGAAGATCTTGAATTTAAGAATCAGATAGAGGATGATGTGATTAACAACTTCATTAATAGGCCAATTTTCATGAATAATCCAACATTCCAAGTATTAAAATCCATTCTTGATAATGAAGCATAGGGAGATCCGGACGCAGACAATCAACGTATACCCATGGTTGTTGTTTATAATAGTAGGCCAATTGATATTGAACCAGGTAAAACACTTAACACTAATGATAACCTCGACAATCATCAACAACAAAGGCGTATTCAAGTACTTTGGAAATATAAAAAATATTTTCCTGGGAATACTCAGACATGAAAGGTATAGATCCCCAACTATGTACCCATCATATCTACATCGAGAAGGATGCTCACACCATTCGGTAGCCCCAAAGAAGGTTGAATCCTCACCTTAGAGATATTGTGAAAGTGGAATTACAAAAGTTGATGGATGTAAATTTTATTTATCCTATCTCAGATAGACATTGGGTCTCCCCGTTGGTAGTCATTCCCAAGAAAATGGAAAATGGAAAATTTGGGTGGACTATAGGGAACTGAACAAAGACACCTAGAAGGACAATTTCCCTCTTCCGTTCAATTATCAAGTTCTCGACACCTTACCATGGAAACATGTTTTTCCTTCCTTGATGGATTTAGTAGCTATAATTAGATCTAGATCACCCCTGAAGACCAGGAAAAAACCATGTTTCCCTCCCCTTGGGGTACATTTGCATACAGAGTTTTACCCTTTATTTTATCCAATGCCCCGGCCACATTTCAGAGGGAAATATTGAGCATTTTTTCTGATGTGATCAACGAAGGACTTGAAATTTATATGGACGATTTTACCCCATATGGAAGTGATTTTGAGTAGGGCTTGTGAAATTTAGAGAAGGTACTTGAACAATGCATTGTCACCAAGTTATGAGTGAGCAACGTAAAGTGTCACATGATGATGACTGAAGGTGTGCTTTTGGGACACTACATCTTTGCGGTAGGAATACAGGTAGATCCGACGAAAATAGAGGTAATTATTGCACTGCCCACACCTAGCACCCAAAGTGAGGTACATAGTTTCATTGGATATGTAGGCTACTACTGCAAATTTATTGAAAACATTTTAAAAATTGTTGCATATTTGTATGTCTTAACGGGTAATGTTTAATTTAATTGGTTTGACAAAGATCTGAAGAGGTTGATTTCAACTGCACCAGTATTACAAGGACCAAATTGGGATTTACCTTACCATATCTCTACAGATGCATAAGACACAACTATAGGAACTATATTTGGAGAAGAAGAGGACAAGAAGCCCTATGCTATCTATTACATTAGAAAAGCCTTACCCATACTAAGTTAAATTACACAGTACCATAAAACTAGTTTCTAGCTATTGTACATGGTATCAATAAGTTTAGACATTATATAACATGCTATCTAGACTTTTTGTATACTGACCACTCTGTCATCAGGTACTTGGCCAACAAACCAATCACTAATGGGCAAGTAACTCGATGGTTGTTTCTATTGTAGGAGTTTGACATCACCATAAAGGACTAGCCAGGAAAATAAAATCATGTTGTAGACTCCCTATCTTGGGTACCTAAGATGAATGATTCATTATTAGTAGACGATCAGTTTCTAGACGAGCACCTATTCATTGTAACAATTAAGGCACTTTGGTATGTGGATGTAGGAAATTATCTAGCAGTCAGGAAATTACCTACCCATCTGTCGCCCAAGGAAAGGAATTTGATGGTCCAACGTAGTGTTCGATTTTCATGGATTTGTGGGTATGTTTTCCACACTGGATCCAATCTACAGATTCAAATATGCATTCAAGAAGATGAATTCTACGACATCCTGAAAGCATGTCACAATGAGCCTTGTGGTGAACATTTCACAGAGCACAGAGCTAGACATAAGATCCTTTGAATGGGCTATAATTGGCCCACCATATTCAAAGATGCTGAGAAATATGTTCAAGCCTGTGATAGTTTCCAAAGGATGGGATGTCCTGGCCAGGCTAATGAAATGCCACTGCAACCGCAGTGGTTGGTGGAACCCTTTGAAATATGGGTACTTGACTTTGTTGGACCCTTTAATCTGCCATCAAATCAAAAGTTTTATATACTGGTTGCCATGAACTATGTAACTAAATGGGTAGAAATAGTAGCCTTGCCATGGGTCACAGAATAAATAGTGATTAATTTCCTTTTTGAACTGTTCATATGATACGACTTACCAAGGGAGGTGATAACCGATGGGGGAGTGCAATTTACAGGACATCAAATTTTATCCACCCTGTGAAATCATCACGTCAAACATCGAGTTACCTCTCTGTATCATTCATAAAAAAAATGGATAGGTATAGACCACCAACAAAGTCATAGAAGCAATCTTGACTAAGACAGTCTCGTCAAATCAATGGAATTGGGCTGCTAAACCTCTAGAAGCCTTGTCGGCCTATCGCACAACATGGCTCAATAGTAATGGATATTCCCCCTACCAACTTGTTTTTGGAAGATAACTAATATTCCCAATAGAGTTTGAACTAAAGACTCTTAGGACAGCCTAGGAGGCTGGACTGGATCTTACAGAAGCCCAAACACAATGACTTCAGCAATTAAACGAGCTAGATGAAGCATGCTTTCTTTCCCTACAATGTACAATAATTATTCAATAGCAAAGGGCCAAGTGGAATGATAGGCTTATTAAGAGGAAATCATTTCAGAAAGGTGACTGGGCACTCCTCTATGATTCCAAATTTCAGAAATTCCAAGGGAAATTACAGACAAGGTGGCTCGAGCCTTATGAGATTCAAGAAGTGCATAACAATGGCACCATAACATTAATCACCATCGACGAGTTTGGTGCTCCCTTTCTAGTGAATGGACACCGGTTGTGACTTTATCACCATCCACTCACAAAGGAACCTTTCTATCAGTAGGTAAGTAATGATCCTACTCTCCAAATCATAGCTACAAGGGATGGTAACCTGAAATGTTCCTTTGCATGAAAAATTGTTTTCTTCTCATATTGTAAATAATGTACATATTTTCTTTTGAAAATGGTTGATAAATTTTATTCTTTTTTTTTCTTATTTAGTATACTGGAATTTCTATACAAACATTGTTTATAATCAATTGATTTTCCTTAAAATCACACTTGTTGTCCCCTTTCCAAGGAAAAAATTGTTGTTACTTTCTCTAAGAAACAATTGTTTTCCCCTTTCCAAGGAAACAATTGTTGTTCCTTCTTGAAGAAACAATTGTTGTTCCCTTTCCATAGAAACAATTGTTGTTCCCTTCTCAAAGAAACAATTGATGTTCCCTTTCTAAAAAAGCATTTGTTGTGCCATTTTCAAGGAAACGGTTTTTGTTCCCTTCTTGAAGAAACAATTTCTATTCCCTTTTCAAAGAAACAGTTGTTGTTCCCTTCTCGAAGAAATGGTTGTTGTTCCGTTTCCAATGAAACCATTGTTGTTACCTTCTAAAATAAACATTTGTTGTTCCCTTTCCAACAAAACAATTGCCGTTCCCTTTTCAAAGAAACAACAATTGTTCCCTTCTTGAAGAAACATTTGTTGTTCCATTTCCAAGGAAATAGTTGTTATTCTCTTCTTGCAAAAATATATGTTGTTCCCTTCTCGAAGAAATAGTTGTTGTTCCATTTTCCAAAGAGAAGTTGTTGTCCCCTCTATGAATGAAACACTTGGTGTCCCCTTTAACGACAAAGAACAAATTGTTGATCCATCACCACTAATGATTATTATTCTCATTATTATCATTCCATGGTGGTTATTCCTTTTGGTTATGAGTTTGATCTAAATCTTTAAAAGTAGTAATCTATAAATCATCATGATTCTTAGCCATTGGTAAAGACTTTTTAAGAAATCTTACATGCTCTATCTATGAATACTCCTGCTTATGTCTATTTTTCAGATACATTATAAGCTGTTCATGATCTATCCCCACCATACTATTTTTTCTTTTATTTCACATTCAAATGGTGATTTCCTCAATAATATGATGGAGAATCTAAGGCATATTTATCCTTGCCATTGTTTTTACTTTTTACACCATCCCAGACTCTTAAGAAGTTGATGAGCCTCCCCTATCTTCTAAACAAAAAAAAAGAGAATAAACACAACAATAACAAATTAAGCTAAGAAAAGGGATAGGGGGTCTCATCACGAGCCAGCTTACCATGATCATAGGAAAGTAACATAAGTGACATTTACATTATGGCTACCACACTAGGTTAATGCCCTTATGACACTAAAATGTCCAAGGACAGGAGGTCACATCACGAGGTAGTCTGTTTACTTTGTTATGATCCCATGAGTGACATTGTTACTATCTTGTTATCACTCCAACAATATCCTTTTTAAAAGGGAACTCATTTTTAAGTTTGGGATACTAGCTCATTTGTGGGTTAAAAGGAAACCTTGTCGAGGTTATAGACACTTACTCATAGCAGTGGCTCTGCCTATGGTATCAAAGTATACTTTGAAGTTGCCAAATTTTATTATATCCTTAGTTCTTCTTTACTAAATAAAAAGGGAGAAAACACCTTTTATTTGTGATTACCTCTTTAATAACTAGTATGAGTGGCATATGTATATTACATGAACCCGTCAGCATTATCTAATAATTCGACGTCAGCAGTCATAAATTTAAAACAATGGCTCATCAGCTTTCATCGCACATACTGCAAAAAGTAAATCTCTTTCCATGATGTAAATTTCATACGCTTTATTTCTCATGATCCTCTCTGACCAATTGAAGGACTATGCATTTATTGCATTCAATTATATCTACTTGACTATTCTAACCACTTTTGGCTGTAATAATGATGTTGCATGCTCTCTTTCCCCTCCACATGCTTCATGGGTCATGGTCACCCTTTTTTCATTAAAGGGGGACAATCATACATTATTATGACATGAAGGCACATGATTAATGAAAAACCACCATAGTCAATATGATAGGATATTAATTACCAAGAATATGTACTTAGTTTCTATTCTTTGTACTCCTACATGAAGTTTATGTTGCTGCATTACGAGATTTGTGGAATTAAATAGTGCATGCAGGTTTGCAGATTGTCCTTGGGAATAGAAGATATGGGTAGCACGTCTATTTGTAGTGGGCCTACACTATTATAGCTTACCATGCAAGCCCAAGATATCCTAGAACATGTAGGATGGGCATAATATCTTACTTGGCTACGAGGGTCTAACGATGACATTGCTCTAGAATCACTGCAGAATTTATAGAATGAAAGAACAATTTTCAAAGGTAGGACCATAGCAGTAACTAAAGCCATTTTGGTAGAGGTTATAGGTCTCCCTAGATAAGGCATAAACTTGGTCGAAAAGCACACAGTATTTCATGAAGTTGTAAAATTGTTCAAAGATCTTAGCGAGGAGTTAATGCGGAAATGAAAAGGCAGCTATCCTACATCCCTAAGCGAACCATGGAATGAACTAGAAAAATTCATTCAGAAATATATCACATGCGATGATCATCATAATGTGGTAAGAAATTGGCACCTTAAATTGTTAGCCGCATTAAAACAAAAAATAGTAATTAATTTACCATTTTTACTAAATATTCTATTGCATGAAGTTGCTCGTAGAGTAAGGAAATCTAGGAACCCATAGGCCACAATCAGTCATCATGGTCTAATTAAATTAGTGGTCATCAAGGAATTAACTCAGTTACAATTAAACTGGGACAATTTTATAAGCTCTAATGCACTACCCCTGGAAGGAATTCCTAAAAACACCCAGCCTCAGGAAGAATGTCAACCCATGGAGATACAAGGCCCAAAAAGGGGAGGAAAAAGGAAAGCCCCTGTTTCAACACCTATTCTTGTTAAATGACAATGGTATGAGAGAATTAACCAGCAAATAAGCATTATTTTAGCCATAGAATAGGTGGGACCATCCCATCGATCCCTTGATAACCAACAAATTTTCTTTCCCTGAGATTATGAGGAAGAGGCAGCTCAAGTCTTAGAAAATCTGAGAACTCTCTTTGAGGAGTTAAGCCAATTTGAGAATTTACATACTCCTATTCCTTCCACTTATCCTCATTGTTCTCACCATACAGAGACATTACCCTCCTCTGAAAATGACAAAGAATTTGAAGAATAAGAAGGGTGTGATTTTTCTGTAGCTAAAAACCAAGAGCCTGAGGCTAATTCAAGGGATATAGCCTCACATGAGAAAAACCATGATAGTGTTGAGGAGCCTAGAGTTGATTCGGGAGATACAACCCCACTTGAATAAAACTCTGATAATGTTGATGAGTCAGAAGGCAATTCAGGAGACACAATCTTACTCAAACATGAGCCTGACAATTTTGAAACTGCCCCTACTTTTGAGAATGTTATTCCTGGCCCTTCTTTCCGAGTAAAGAAACCTACTGTAAGAGTAAAGAGGGGAGATTATGATAGGTTAAAAATGATGGATAAAGAAAACAAGAAGTTGAAATGAAAAATTAAGAAGCTTAGAAAATGGCTAAGGGACTCTAAGAAAATTCATAGGAAAGAAATGGAAACGAAATTAATTGGAACCTCGAGGGGGAATTCTCTTAATTCCACTAGGACACAAATGGAAAACATCATCCCCTGTCCAGTAGGGACTCAGACTGAGGATATCTGTACTAGTTCCATAGAAACTCAAACATATTTCTTCTCTGTTGTTGAATTGATAGAAACAACCACTCAAACTGATTTCTACTATGTTGTTGAATTGATAGAAACAACCACTCAAACAAATTCTCATTCTTCTGTTGAATTGATAGAAATAGCCACTCAGACAAATCTGAAAACAAATCTTTGTTTCCCTATGTCAACATCGAAAGTATTTGTTCAAACAAACCCCCATGTTCTTGTGGTAATAGCAAAAGTAGCCATTCAAATAGAGTTAATAGCAACTAGTAGTAAGACTATTCAGACTAAGGATGTACTTATCTATACCCTATTGTTAGTAGAGGCTATTATATTAACATATTAATCAGGAGTTATTGAAAAAATTTAATGATTTGACCACAATAGAGGATGAAACCTATGCTAGCCTTAGAGAAGAACAAAAGAAAGTGGAGGAACTACAAGGACAATATCATAAAGTTGTGGAACAAATTCAAACTATTTGTTCTGTTTATTCAAATGCACTAGCTTGTAGGTTTCCTGCTACACAATATGCAACTTTTCTTCTCAAACAATATTCACTGTTAAAATTTAAGGCCATACGAGCTGGTCAACCCTTTGAGTTTAAATCTACTCTTGGTTTCGTTAAATTCTATCAAACATGGACTAAGGATGTAAGACGTTTCTTATGTGAATTATATTTGCACAAGTTTTTCTTGGAAGATGATAGGGATGCCAATCCGAGCCCCTTACTCGGGGATGTCTAGTTCCAGGCTTTCCTCTCCTTCACTAAAAACCATCTCAAATGGGCTAAGGATCATGATACTCTCCAAAGAGGAGAAAGTGGACTGGACCTTTCGGTAAGAAGTGAACCTACACTACCCCTACAACTCTGGGTACAAAATCAGAGATTTATGGAAAAAGAAGGAGTTGTTTCCACCATGGGCCCCATCCACATAGACATTATCAAGTCACGTTTGGTATACTTTGAAGACATTAGAGAAGAAGCTCTCTTGGCTAGAAAGAAAAGATGCACAACCTATCCCAACTGTGTCTGAAATCGAGAACCTTTTGGCTATAGGAACTTCACTGTAGCTACAACTAGACTCGCCCGTTATGGTAATCTTGTCCTAAGTGAGGGTCCTACTTGGATTTGATATCGCTATAGAATCCCTATCATTTCGTATCCTCCTGATGTGTATCGATGTAATTATGAATTATTAAAACATCAGGAAAGTTGAGTCTTCGCAGTAATTACAAGAAAAAAATGGTTCCGGGTCTACAAGGAAGAAACATATCCTTCCTATTCTCTAACTCAGTTGCATATTAATTATCTTATTGCATGAGGTGTTATCGGGAAAACTAGTGCCAATTTAGAGATGCTAGTCCCACTAAGACGGGTAGCTATCTTAGAAAAAAACAATTTAAAGTCATTTGTATTTTCTTTTATGAGAGATAGATGAGAGAGAAGCAGAGAGTACCAACCTCAGTCTTTCGCTTGGCTCCTTGCTTGTTTCCTCTCTCCCTTGACAAAGCTTTCACCACTCCTTCCTCACTTGTTTCACTTCAAAGAACACTCGTAGAGTCAAAGTAGCAAAATATCATCAAAGCATAGAGATCTATAACCATAAACAATATAAGATCATATGTATATTAGCCATACAAATGCATACACAAATACAAGATTCATACATATACAAGTATATGGGGGAAAACTTAAATAGCTTTATTGATAGAAGTAGTAGAAGAGAGGATTACAACCAAGCTATCTAATCCAGTGCCATCCTCCCAACATGAAAGCCCTCTTCACCTCATGAAAAGCTAGATCACCCAACAACACAATGTTTCACAGAGAAACCAACAACACTTCCTTACAAAATACAAAATTCCAACCTCAAGATCTCTAGGATGAGGGGTCCATATATAGATATTTGCAGGTGGGTGAGTCAGCTTCTGGGATTTTGATTAGTGTCATTTCTCTGATAGTTCTTGGTTCCACTTGGAGATTTCATGATCTCTTACTCATCCCTAGGCAAATTAAAAGAGGCAAGTGTCAAATGAGCAGTTTCTAGAAAATTCTCTAGGTTTCCACCTAGCAAATTGCCTCTGCCATTTGTCTGCTCTCGCTCATCACATCCTACAGAAGGGATTTTTAGTATGCATCTCACTTTTTGCATGTATCAGGTGAGATGCATCATAGCCTTAGCACTGAGCAGTCTATATGGTCCAATTTTGACCAGTTATGAGTAGTTTTTTAGGGAGAACTTCTGGGAGATGATGTAATCAGCTGACCTTGTTCCTTTAGGGTATGAAACAACACTCTTAGGGGCTTAGAAGCCCTTGGTTTATGAACATATGAGATTGGGGTTGCAATGCCCAAATATGTCTATAACATTTGCCCCCTGAAGCATGAGGTCGTAAATCTTCTCATGTTAGGTGAAATGCTTTATCATGAGGATCTGAGGTTTTTCAAAATGGAAGGTGACTTGTAATAAGATACAATACAATACATTATCTTCATAATATTTTCATGATCTAGCTGAGGTGGGCATTCCCATGCTCATCTTTATAAATTCATTTTCATGTACATATGACAGACAACTGTCTATGTGATAGACTGATGATTCTGGTAGGGCCATCATCCGTTGGCTTGGATGATTATCTGTGCAGCTATAATGTACATTTGATGTCTTTGTTTTCCTGAATATATCGCAGCCCAAATGGATGAAACTAGATCTCGGGTCTTTAAACTCGTTCAATCTTTGCCCGGAGTACAAGTCGATCCATGTGAAAATATGTTTTGGTGTCAAACATGGAAAGACATCGCCTGATTACCAGCCAATGATGTAAGTTGTTAACAGGTGCGATAGGAATCACCTATAATGATAATGACCCTCGAGGTACTACAGTACAATTCATGTGGTGTGAATACATGAGTCGATGTCAAACGTCAAGCAAAATCTTTTGGTCGAAGGCCATTGATGTAAACCTGTCACCAGAAGTGAGAAAATTTCCATTGAGGCATGCAAGCTTCAAAGTACTAAAAGGGTTGTTCCTAAGTCAACTTCTTGGATAATGAGTTGATGTTAACAAGAAGTGACCTGTCGTAGGAGGGCCTTAATGAATCCCACATCTACAACACGAAATTGAGCAAATGATTTTGTGTAGGTGAAAATGATCTGATCATACAAGGTTCAGGGTGGTGGTCATGAAAGAATGAAGCGTGAAGGTATTGCAATGGATGAGATTTTAGCTGGGTTGGTGAATTCTCTGAGCGACTTCTCTTGAACATATCGGCGACACTAAAATGGATTGGTACTGTTAACCCCAAAAATGGATGGTATGGAGGACCAATGGTGATATGACTAGTGAACGGAGTAACCCAACCCAACTCAATCATGGTGATGGAGTGAAAGTGTCAAGTTCAAGAGTGACCTACTACCAATGAAGTTCTTCAAGTTTTCTTCCCAATTTTTCCCCAGTCATTGCTGACCAGTACCTATTTATTTCTGTCAAGCTTGAGGAGGATAACATATGCTTGTTCTATAATTTTCCCTTCGAGCAAACTTATTGCTATGTTTTAGCAAGCCTAGGGACAGTGAAACTTGCTCTTGTCCGTAATGGACACGTTTGTCGCTATTGTTTTAACGAGTTTAACGACAAAGATAACTCGGTCCTTTTCAATTTTAGAGAGTCTAAAAAGAGACGGAAAGGCAACTCCAGTAGTCCTTTTTTGTAGTATAATCTCTTAAGTCTCAAAAAGTATAAAATAATATGAAAGGGATGACTTTGCGATAGTTTTAACGAGCAGAACAAGACAAACACTTGATCTTTTTGTGTAATGATCCCTCAGGTCCAAAAAGATTAAAATCTAGATGAGGGATGGCACTTCCAATCACTTTAACGAGCTGGAGAGGCCAATTTCTTGGCAATATTTTCATATTTTATGAGTCAGATGAAAAGAGCTTAAAGGAGACTCGTTTATGAGGAACGAGTAATATTTTCGGGTAGCAGCTATATCCAGGTATGGTTTGGAAATTTTAAATCACAACAGTGTAAAGAAGGTGGCTAACAGAATCACTCATCGTAGCTATTCCTCAAAAGGGGTAGACAATCAAGTGGAGGCGTATGATCGGCTAAAAAGTGGAAGTGATGGTAAGAACACGACCAAGGCTCAAAAGCTAATAGTAATGCGATCACAAAGGTTATTTACCGAAAGGTGGGTTCATTTTTTAATGAGCTTAAACTCTGTGGGAACATATGCTCATTGCTAGGTTTATTTTTTAAGGAGCTTGAACTTCACGTAAACTTGCTCGTGCTAGTAGTATAATAAGGATGTCTCTCATCAGTAGGTTCATTTTTTAGGGAGCTTGCCCCATGTGCAACTTTGCTCCATAGCCTTTTTTATGCAAGCTAGGAACGACCTACCTACGAGGTTAAAGGGTTGAGAGCCTATAAACTAAGAAAATAAGCTTACAAACTACAAAAATAAAAGGTCGCTTTTCACTTGTATGCAAAAGGTTTGCATGCCCCTAGGTATAAAGAGAAGTAGAGTTTCCAGGTTACCATACAGAAGTTCTTGCATTAGCAAGGTTGTTCCATCTGCATTTCAAACAAAACACTTCCTTGTCTCTGTCCATCGAAATAGACAAAGGTGAATGGTGTAAGTTCCAATCACAGAACCTTTTGACGAGGGAATCTTATTCCAGTCTAATCCCATTTTCTGAAACAAATGGGTGTATCACACTAGTCATATCCTATGCGAAAACCTACCTTATATCTAGGGTTTTCCTGCCGAAGAAGACCAGGGCATATGCCTCCTGGGTTTAGTCACATTCACCGAATCACTATACTCATCAGGTGGACAGACTGGAGATTGATGAGACATTCCTTGTGAAAAAAGACTAGTTAGGGATGGCATTTGACTAGTAGCTCTGTTTGAACTGTGGAATGAAAGTTGGTCTACGAGTTGGATCACTTTGCCTTCATGCGAGAAACACATCACTCGAAAGAGTGAGGAAACAATAGCTACCATGTTATAAATGTAATCATGCCCAAGGAGTAGATTGTAATCTAATGGCCCTTGGACTACCATCACGTTTAGATAAGCAGTTTTCCTTCTCAAAGTTATAGGAAAATTTGGAAGGATCCCTAACAGTCAACTGGTTTCTTTGTTGAAGCCTGACAGATTTCGAATCTCAGGTAGAAGCGATGCTGAACCAAGTGCTTTCCAAGAAGTTGAGGAAATGATACTCATGGAAACCCCTTCATTTATGATAGTACCAGCCATCATCATTTTGTAAGCTTATACTATGATTCAGAATGGTACATTAGATGGTAGGCGGGGTCTCCCTAGTAGATTCCAATCAAAGGAAATGGCTAGATTGCTTGGAGGAGGGACCGAATAAATGGTTGGGTGAATCTCTGATGAACTTCCTTCCTGCAGTAAAGGAATGGCTAGATTTCCCCCAGGTTCATCGGACTCTATGTTAACAAAAATAATTTGAACGGTGTCGTTCTCATTCTCTTTGGAGACTGTATCATCTCAAGATGGACCTTCTGAAGACAAGACTGGGTCGATTGCCATCTTGACTTGTTGACTTTGGTCTGGTGTGGACTCAAAAGGTTTATCTTCAATGATAGATTCTTCGACCGACAACAAAGGTATGTCATCTGGATTTTCAACTAGCGATGGACTAGGCAAGAGTTTCTTGTATCCAGGAGGAAGTCGTTGTGATGAAGCAGGACGATTATCCAAGACTCTTTTAGCTTCGTCCAAGAAGGGACAACGGTAGAGGGCATGATCGCCTTCACACAGCCTACAAGGAAATTTAGATTTTCCTTTTTTTCCATTGACTTCATTTTCACTAGTTGATGGTGTACTTTCAACATGATCGTCAGAGGTTGAAGACACCAGATTGTACAAATGAGGAGACCAGTCCCTTAAGATCCATGGGATGCAAGGACAATCTTGATGATAGTGGTCTCCTTTGAAAATGACACATGGAGATTTAGGTTTGGATGGTGCAGTGTGTGGATTTTTTCCAGACGATGCATGGTTGCCCCCTTTCGCTATTGGCTTCTTCTTCTCCTTCTCCTTCCCTTTCTTCTTCTTCTTAGTTACTTGGTTTTTAGCATTACTAGCTTCACCAAGCGAAGAGGAAGAAGGAGAGGGAGAAATAAACGAAGTAGAAGGTGGGGGAGCAACTCTAGTATCATCTGGTTGCTGATTTTATTACTCAAGAATTACGGTGTTTTGAATGATAGAGGTCGAGAAAAGCCATACTAGCAGGCCAAGTGTAAGTCCTGGAAGGGACAAAGTAGCCATATGAGGTGCACCAACATCTCCCTGAGAGGAGAAGGGACTAGGATTCCCCTCAAGGGGAAATCCTTGGTTGGTGGACTCCATTTTCTCAACCTAAGACCAGCGAGGGAGAAGTGATGTTATTCCGTTTAAAATAAATTTTATGACGCTTTGACACAACTTGCTTTTTCAATTTTTAAGAGTCGAGAAAAAGCTAAAGGTGACTCTAGTGGCCTTCGATTTTTAATGAACTTGAAGTGACAAGTGCTCAGATGGACCTTTTCTTTTAAGGAGTCTGAAAAGGAACGAAAGTGACTTCTCTGGAAATCTAGATAGTGGGATTACCAAACCAATCATAAAACTGCAGAATACTTTTTACGGTACGGCAATCAATCTTCCCGAATGTTGTGTTCAGTGCATTGTGATCGATAGGGTGGTAGACATGGCTTCCTAAGGATAAAGGATATAGCCTATTGTGGTCTTCCAATATATACTCGACGGTACATGGGAGCAAAAGTCTATACTATCACTTGTCGTATCAAAGAGGAGGAATCACCCAACCTATGATGAAAATGATAGTTATCAGGCTTTACAACACCGGAATACATCTCTAGCCTATACTTCTAGATGTTGTGCATTAGGTTCCAAAGCGTTTTTATGTTCATTGAAGTTTATTTTATAGTTGATATTTCTTAAGAAGTTTTCCTTTAAAGTTCACCGCGTGATGTAGATATACAATTCCTAGATATGCAATCAAATATGATAAATTGTCGTTTACTTTCTTTTAGCAATGAAAATCCTAGCTGCTAAGGAAAGAGAAGTAAAATTATTTCAACATGGAGCAGAGAGCGCACACTAAGATGAACTTTCCTAAATCAATTTCTGCATGCAGTCTAAATGCAAATGCACATGCATGTATTTGTTTTTTAGTTTCCTTAATGTGAGAATGACAAAAAGAAAACTAAGTACAGATCTAAACTATCTTTTCTCAAAGAGACACTTCAGCAATTTCTTTTCAAAAACGGAAGGAAGATTAAGACGACACTTTCAATTTCGACTTGAAAACTAATTTCGATACTTCAAAGAATTGATGATTCAAATCAAATATAATGGCAAAAGTGTAATCGACTATCTAAAAGAAGAAGACTTTATGACATTCCTTTCTTCGACTGAAAACGACACTTGCAACACTTTCAAATCAAAAGATGACAGTTCGATTAAGCCACTGTTTGCAAAGGAGAACTATAAATGATGAAAAATACATAAAAAACATTCATAATTCTTTATCAATGGAGGCTGAATAATGCAAAGGAAGAGAGTTTCAATAGTGATATACTGATCATAGACAGAAAAACTACTGAATAAAGCTGAAGACAATGAAGAAAAAACCAAAATCTGGAGGAAGAAAAAGTCTCACTCAATCATCGCACCTGTGCAACAGGGATGCATCTCACCTACAACACACAGGAGGTGTGATGCATCCAGGTTGCCAATGAGAGACAGTGCGATGGTACAGGGACGAGACTGAACTTGGTTTTCACTCACAATTTGTAGTGAAGTTCAGGGATTTAGGCTGAGCTAATGATAGACAGTAATCACAAAGTACAGGGGCTGATCTAATGAGGTTACTTGAGCTACCAACAGGGCACTTAGGATGTTTGTGAGTCAGTTTTTCAGTTCATAAACAAACCTAGAGATTGACTGAAGCAACGTTGATCTACTTTGTACTTGAAAATGCAATTCAAAGGCTAGCTAGCTTAACCTTAGGCTCCATCTATAGTTTATAAAGAAAACAAATAGAAACAAACAAACAAGCTATTCGTTCCCTAGCGGAGTTGCCATTTTGTTATCGAGAAAACTAGTGTCCATTTAGAGCTGCTAGTCCCACTAAGATGGGTAGCTATCTTAGAAACAAACAATTTAAAGTCATTTGTGTTTTCCTTTATGAGAGATAGATGAGAGAGAAGCAGAGAGTACCAACCTCAGTCTTTCACTTGGCTCCTTGCTTGTTTCCTCTCTCCCTTGATAGAGATTTCGCCACTCCTTCCTCACTTGTTCCACTTCACAGAACACATATAGAGTCAAAGTAGCAAAATACCATCAAAGAATAGAGATCTATAACCATAAACAATATAGGATCAGATGTATATTAGCCATACAAATGCATACACAAATACAAGATTCAAAGATATACAAGTATATGGAGGAAAACTTATATAGCTTTATTGATAGGTGTAGTAGAAGAGAGGATTACAACCAAGCTGTCTGATCTAGCGCCATCCTCCCAGCATGAAAGCCCTCTTCACCTCATGAAAAGCTAGATCACCCAACAATACCATGTTTCACAGAGAAACCAATACCACTTCCTTACAAAATACAAAATTCCAACCTCAGGATCTCTAGGATGAGGGATCTATATATATATATATATATATATATATATATATATATATATATATATATATATATATATATTTGCAAGTGGGTGAGTCAGCTTCTGGGATTTTGATTAGTGTCATTTCTTTGATAGTTCTTAGGTCCACTTGGAAATTTCATGATCTCTTACTCATCCTTGGGCGAATTCAAAGAGGCAAGTGTCAAATGAGCAATTTTTAGAAGATTCTCTGGGTTTCCACCTAGAAAACTGCCTCAGCCATTTTTCTACTCTCGCTCATCACACCCTATATAAGGGCTTTTCAGTATGCATCGCACTTTTTTCATGTAGCAGGTGAGATGCATCGCACCCTTAGCACTGAGCAGTCTGTATGGTCTAGTTTTGACCAATTCTGAGTAGTTTTTCAGGGAGAACTTTTGGGAGATGGTGTAATCAGCTGACCTTGTTCCTTTAAGGTATGAAACAACACTTTTAGGGGCTTAGAATCCCTTGTTTTATGGACATATGAGATTAGGGTTGTAGTGCCCAAATATGTCTATAACATGAGGACATGCAAAAAGGTAAGCTAGGGAGTATGCTGGGTTGTGAAAAAGGTATGGTTTTCCTCCTTATTTGCTTAATTAATCATATAGTTTTCTGTGAATTTACTCTCATCTTGAGAACATTCTCGAAGAAAGACCATGAAAAGTAAATACAAAGTAGTGTTGGAAAAATCACTTGTTTTTGGTATCAAAATCCTAAGTTTTCGCTATTTTATGTGCAGGTTTCCTGGATTAGACAATTGTTGTTCCTTTTAGATAAGACGACAACACTAATAAAGGGAGAAGTTGTTGATTATATTTGTACAAACCATGCTAAATACGGAGGAAAAGTACAAGATTGATGTGGAAATCGGATTGTTCAACCATGCAATCCTGAGGATCTTCTGATCCTCAGGATAAGCTCTGATTTTTTCTAAGTTGTTCATAGAATATATAACGCTAGTAAATCAGAAATAAAAGTAGCTTGTAACTTTGTAATTTGTAAAACTCTAGCAAAACTGCGAATGCAGATTGAACTCTAAGGAGTCTAAGTGATTATGTAATTCTTTTGACAGTTAATGAAGACTTGGCAGTTTCCATTAAATCTGTGTATTGAGTTTTGATAGCACTTTTCTTCTGGAGGATTTGGGCACGGTCACTGGAAGATCCACTGTTCCTTGTATTATGCTATTTACATTTTACTGTTGAGATTTACGTTGTTATTTATTCTCTAGGTTGAATTAGAGTACATCATATAGCTCAGTTAATCTCATGTTTATTTACAAAAGGTAAGTTTTATATGATTGTTGTTCCTTCTTAAGTATATGATTTTTGCAATTAATTCTATCTTTGAATATTTTTTTTCATTAAGTATGATTTGAATAGTCTCTTTTAATGTGCGTGGATTTGATTATTCAGGTTGATTTCCTCTCTTGTATTGGAATAGTGGATTAAGATCTTGGTTTGAAATAGTTTGCAAGTGATTTATCTTTCAAATTTCAAATTATAGAATAATTCATGTTCTTCATTTCTAGGAATTAATTATTTGTTAAGTGATTATTTATTTCTACAATTATTAGTTAGGATTAATTACCTGCATTTCACTCTCCGATTGTTATCACACAGAAAATGCTTACAAGCATGAAATAGACTGTTGAATCCCAGTTTGACATATTAATGTAGGATTAAGGTTGATTTATAAAGTCATCTTAGTGCACCAACAATGATGTCACTATGACATGGAGAATAATGTCACGAATGATGACATCGACGATGGGGCAGATGCCTTGGGCTGGATCGTATATCACAATCGATTTTAGCAGGAGTCTTTGGAACATGTGGTCTGGCTAAAAGAACTGTGATAGCCACGGATGTGATATTTTATGAATTGAAATATAATTTTTATCTGGTATGGGGCTTATCGCAAATCACAATCGGCATGCAAAAAGTTTTAGACTACTTTTCTTGCGATTGCGTGGATGTGAGGGATTTATGAATTGGAGTGAATAATATTATTGGGTCTGAGGCTTTATCACAATCGGCATGAGGTAGGACCCTTTGGTAACTACGATAGCTCAGATGTGGGGTTTATGGTATGGATTTTATAATCCCTTTGGGTCTGGCTCTTTATCACAATCACAATTATGGAGGGGTAGATGATAAGAGTTGGCTGGGAGATTTGTGATTTATGATATGTAGGAAGGAATCTTGTCATGGTGATGTGGCGGATGACGTGGAGGATCCACATGAAAAATGACGTGGTGGAATGATGTGTTATCATAGATTGCAAAATAAGCGGAAGGCTTAATGGTTTTTCGGAGGCGTTTGAAAGTGGAAAGTGGTTTGTGAAGGGGGGAGTCTAAAAGAACAGAGGAGTGACGTGTAGAGATAGGGATTAGATGGGAAAACCACTTTTCAAACCCCCGCCCACCCCATGAGAAACTTAAATTTGAGAGCAGAGGGGTCCAAAACCTTTATATGTTCGTTATCTGAGCGGATATATTTGGGCCATTTATTTTATAAGATAAGTTTAGATTTAGTTTTATTGCAATCAATGTTTTCGAAAAGGAGGAAAACATGACATATGGTTGAGGCCCCATAAGAGTTGTGATTTGCAATATGCAGGATGAAATTAGGGTGATGTCATTATGGCATAGCGAATGACGTGGTGTGATGACATAGCAGATGACGTGGAATTGACATGGCAACTGACGTCATATCGCAATTAGTAATCGATATCATATCACAATCAAAATTAGCATGACGCATGATTTTAGAACTTTTTGATTGCGACATAAGCCCCAAGTGTGATATTAATATAAATTGTATTGAGTAATCTAGTTGGGTATAGGCCTTATCACATATCGCAATTGGAAAAAGGAGTGAGGTATGGGCTTAAGTTTTTTTGTTTGCAATAGCTTGCAGACCCGATCTTAATATGTATTTGCATGTATTTTCCAGTCAGGTTTAGGCTTTATCACATATCACAATACGTGGTGTAGAGGGGTTTTGTGTTATGTTGATTTATTATGGGATATGTGATGTAGGGTATGGCAGTGTGTTGGAGTTTGTAAAGACTTCAACCTTCGGGAATCTTAAAAAATATGTTTTATTTTGTTTTTTAATCAAATAACTAATATTGTTTAATACTTAAGCCTAAGTATAGTTTGTGTCTTGGGGGCTATTTGATTTGGTTTTTTGGATAATCAAATACTTTTCTAAAATTGAAGGGTCCCTATTTTATTATAATAAATTTCATAGGAAATTTATAATATATTAAAAATGGGGGTTCTTGAATAGTACAACAACTCCTTTATCCATTCAAACTTCTTACCTTTCCTATGTAATAATGTAATAGGATTCTTACTTCTGAAAAGGCCTTTGAACTCCTACCAACTCAAGTCATCTGTCTTGATGTCTCTAACCTACTTAAGATCTTCCCACCAAACGTTTGCTTTACCTTCCAAGCTAAAGATAAGTATTATGGCCTTCATGTTATCTGTGTACTCATGCAACCCAAATAATTTTTTCATCCCAAGTATCCAAGCCTCTACACGTTCCAACTTATTCACCTATCAATCAGAATTAGCTGGTTTTTCTTTCTTAAACTCATCTGGAAAGTATCCCATGTCACTCCTCGTGTAAGGATGATAACCATGATGAACATGATGTCTGTCAGAACTAGAAATAGAATAATACCTGTACTCATCACCCTTCCTATCCGTAGTGTCCAACGACATGCCATCTCTCATCGTGTCAGCTCTATCTGACCTATGTCTACTAGGAGACCTATTGCCATATGCCCCATTAGTTCTATCCTCCTATCCATGGTTGATCCAAAGTGGCCCTTGTCACTACAATTCTTACAAACTTTGAAGAAGTATTTCATTAATCCCTACTTATTTCTCTTGTGCCTATATGATCCTGTCATTATGTACCTTACAACTCCTTATTTCTTCCTTCAAGCTTCTCAATGTATCCTCCAAATCAGAAGAGTGCCCACCACACTTCTCATCTAATTCATAGGGAGATTCGTTGTAGTCTACCATATTTTTATTCATCTTGACCTTCTTTCTTGCAAGGAATAATATTTCAAATAAAGTAATTCATTACAATCCAATGTGCCTTAGTATCATCCAAATATGTGTGATCCATGTATAATATAATCATAACAACATATAGACATATGGAATTAAATGCATCAACACATAAACAACACTCTAGTTGTTGTCTAGTCATCAATGCAAGGCCATTTCAACAATGCATGATATGACCACATGCATGACAAAAACCATTAATCCACTATACACATTGCCACATGAAACTATCAACATGCATAAGAAATGCATAAGAAACCACACACACGCATGGATGCATGTAATCAAGCATAAGCAATCAATACTTGGAACCAAACCTACAAGACTGATACATGTAACTAAACACACAAGAATTCAACCTAACATAAAAGGATGTAATCAAGTGACATATAAAAACATGTAAGAAACATATATCAACATGTAAATAATATGATACTAGTCATACAATCATGGTGATGCACTCCAAAATAACAACATCAAGTTCCACATGGAAACATAACTACAACCATGACCAACATTATGTAATGCAACAAGCACATGGAATGCAAGTGTAAGAGACACGCATGCAACTGACATGCATGCATGATCAACACACACAACCCATCTAGTCCGAGGGGTGAATCATGCTCTGGTACCATTTTGTAACACCCTTCTCCCACATCTCCCCAATATGGTAAAGGCTCACATTCGCTTCACTTTTGGTGAAGCCCAGCTCGGTGAAGTCACTATTGATCCTGGTGTACCAAGCATGGCATGCTTGTTTAAGTCCATACAACACTCACTTGATTCGGCACACATGCAACTCTAAGTCGAAGGTCGTAAAACCTTCAAGCTGATCAATATAAACCTCTTCCTCAATCATGCAATTAAGGAATGTTGTCTTTACATCCATCTGATATATCTTCCATCCCATTTGCACTGACAGTACCAAAATGGATCTGATTGATGAGTACCTTGCAACAGGAGAAAAGGTCTCATCATAATCAATCCCCTCTACCTAAGAAAATCCTCAAGCCACACACCAGAGCTTATGTTTCTCCACACTACCATGCATTGCTTTCTTTACCTTGTAAAGCCATCGTGAACTCACCACTAGCTTGTTTGCTAATCTTGGGACCACATCCCAAACATCATTCTTAGTGTTTGTAGTGAATTTGTACACACTGATGATGATGTTGACTTTGTAATAACCATGCCATATACTTCTTTCAAACTTCTTGTCCTAAAAAATGTCAAATGCCCACCTTAACACCAAAGATCTTAATGTTGACTAGGGAAAAAAATGTTTTAAAACCACTTCTTCATAATAGCTTCAGAGTTGTGACCAGATATGGCTACTAAAGGAGCTTTATGCAAACCATAAACAACTGGAACTTCAATCCTATAAACAAGCTTACTTAAGGGAAAATCCAAAAAACAAAATTTTGTTACTGCACCTTCTTACAACAATAAAAGCTTGGTTTCCTTAGCCAATAGGTCCAGTTTTCCTCTTTATTTCTCTTGTATCTCCCTCAATTGCTACTTAGTAGCCCTTATTTATTTCCACATAGATATGTTCTGACTGTATACATTCTTCATTTTCCTATGAATTGGAAGGGATCTACTCAACATGTATTTGGCATGATTCATGGCTGGTTGATAAATGTCCATAAGGTCACTCCATTTCTTCCTCATCTTCTAATTCTGTTGATTTAGCCAAGAAATTTCCTTGTGAGCCTCCTTTAATTGTTTTCTCATCCTATTAAAAATGTGTTTACCTTCATCCATATCTGTCTTTTCTTCTTGCTTGGCTTGTTCTTCTTGTAGTTGTCGTTTTCCTTCTTGAATTTGTAGCTTCACTGATGTAGACCTAGTAACCCAGATTACTGGAACCTATGCCTTCTCAACATCTTCCTTGATTACTTTGTCTTTTCCCTTGGACTTGAAAATAAGTGTAGTTTTAACCACATGCACATCTTCACTACGTTGGGATATTTTTTCTAAAATAGTCTTCTTAAGTTGCCTATTTTCTTGTTGCAACTGTGCTATCATGAAATGAGCCTTCTTCAATTATTGTTTCAATTCTACAACTTCCCTGACTTTAGCATCAATCACTTCGACTTTCGGTATGGTCTCCATGGTCTCTAATGTCTCCTCCAAGGGCAACCTTTTTGCAACAGACCTAGTGAGATGTTTCTTAAGGGAAACTACCAGCTCTAGAGAAAATTGTAGTCTCTTCCCTTTCTTCTTTCTTGTAGACTACATGGTAGATGAGGGCTTGTTTACTAAATTCAAACTGGTGATTTAATTTCATTTACAATTACTGAGGGTGTTTCCTTATTAATCAAGGGAATAGTTGGTAAATCATCCACTAATTTTGAAGAATCAACAAATGTTTGCCATGATATATTTCTTTTACTTAACTCCTCTAAAACCAACAACTTGATTAGGGAAAAATGAAATAGACTAGGATCCAATTGACTTTGTTTTCCCTGAACCTTATCTACCATATTATATAGACTCCTAAAAAAAATAAAAGGGTAGGTTCAAAGGGTTCTTTCCAGCGAATTTTATTAGGAGCCTAAAATGGTATTTATATACTCATCCAAACCTTCCCTCATATGTGAAGTACCTTTGAATACCTTTGATTTTCTAAAAAATACTCATTTGGCACAATGGACCCATACTCCTTGTTTATGTACTTAGACTTCAAAAAATCTCTGTAAAGGGTAATATAAAAGGGCATTCCCTTGAACCATTATTATCTGTGGGGAGGGATCTCTATTGTAAATACTATGGTGACCTCTATAACTAGAAAGGTAAGTTTTCCAATATTACCTTTCAATCCATCAAATCGTTTGGACAACTCCTTAGTCAATTGTATATTGAACCCTTGAATTTTGTCACAAAAACACATACACCCCACCTGCTCATAAGCCATTCTGAAGGTTGAGTCTCTATTAATAACTGTGACATATTGTGGCTCAAAACGGATAACAATTCCCCCCTTGTGCTTCTTTTCCTCTAGAGTCCACATGATTTTGTTTGCAGTATTGAATAGTCTAAGGTTTAAGAAGCAAGATTTGCAAAAATACTAATCAACACAATTTTTCTTCAGAAAACCCTTAAACAACTTACAAATGTTTGAAACTGGAGGCAGAGAATTCCAAGGGGTATACACAATGTTAGAAGTGCAACACATTTACAAATGGATTTTCAAACATCTGTTAAACACATAGACTTAGGGTGGGAAGGCTTGAATTTAGTCTAAACAAATGGCATACCTTTCAAATGGAAGCTCTACATAGGAAAAAACATTCTTAACCACGAAAAATACAGAGGATACAAGACTATGTGGAATCACAATAATTAGTAGAAAGCACAATGAATTGAGAAAAATGCAACGATGGATAAATTAGTTATTTTTTGCAGGTTTTCAATGGTTTGGATGGCTCATGCATGCAAAAGGAGAATTCATTCACGACCAAGGAATAAATATAAGCTTGATTTTACACTCGTGAAAGAGATTGACCACCGATTTGCAGATTGATTGGGCCTGATCACATATCGTAGTCGCTTTTAGTAGGAGTCTTTGGAACAAGTGGTATGGCTAAAACAACTACAATAGCCACAGATGTGATATTTTTATGAATTGAAATATAACTTTTATTGGGTCTGGGGCTTATCGAAAATTGCAAGCCGCATGCGAAACATTTTATACTATTTTTCTTGCAATTGCACGGATGCAGGGATTTATGAATTAGAGTGAATAATCTTGTCAGGTCTAAGGCTTTATCACAATCGCAATTGGCATGAGGTAGGACCCTTTGTTAACTTTGATAACTTGGATGTGGGGTTTTATGGTATGGATTTTATAATCCCTTTGCGTCCAAGACTTTATCACAATCGTAATTATGGAGGGGTAGATAATAAGAGTTGGTAGGGAGATTTGCAATTTACGATATGCAGGAAGGAATCATGTCATGGTGACATGGTGTATAACATGGAGGATCCACATGGAAGATGATGTTGCAAAATGATGCATTATCGTAGATCACAAAATAAGCAGGAGGCTTAATGGTTTTTCAGAGGGGTTTGAAAGTGGTAAGTGGTTTGTGAAGGGGAGAGTCCAAAAGAATGGAGGAGTGATGCATAGAGATAGGGCTTAGATGGGAAAACCACTTTTCAGAGCCCGCCTATGAGAAACTTAAATTTGAGTGCAAGGGGGTACAAAACCATTATCTGTCGGTTATCTGAGCTGATAGATTTGGGCCATTTATTTTATAAGATAAGTTTAGTTTTAGTTTTATTACAATCGGTGTTTAAGAATGGAGGAAAACATGACATATGGTTTAAGTCCTGAAAGAGTTATGATTTGCGATATGCAAGATGTCGTCAGGGTGATGTCACTATGGCATAGCGAATGATGTGGAGTGATGACATGGCAGATGACGTGGAACTGATGTGGCAACGAACGTGTTAAAATTGGCAACTAGGGCCAAATTCCATGTGGGTCATCTTATTTATGGAAACTAATATTTTTATTGGATCCCTCTTGTCGAGAGGTGTAGGATTGATATAAATATCATCTGATTCCAATAAGTATTTATGAAGTTATTAATTTATTTATGTTATAAAACAAATTGTCAAGTTGACCAGTAACTTGAGTAGGCTCAGAAGCCCAATAGACAGGTTTATTCATCATCCACATTTTAGTATAAATATAGAGGACTTGAAATCATTTGGACGACACATACTCTTCATGTGTGGTCTCCTCCTGTCCATGTCTTAGGTTTTGCAGAATGAGATACACTAAAGAATATGTTGGCCATAGCTGCGGATGATGCCTTAGCTAATCCAACGCAGTTAATTACCTTATACATTGTTCATGAGGAGACCTTATACGCTGTACATGGAAACCTTATATCCGTTGTCCTAGAAGGCCACAATAAGCAGTCCTAAAGGAGAGTAGGATGTAGTCACCTAAAGATCATACATCTGTAATAAGGAGGAGACTTAGCCGCAGTAAAGAGGTCTATTATATAACTAAAAGAGAAGCCCTACCTATTGTCCAAAGGTACTCTAGCCGCAGGTCTAAAGGAAGTCTTAGATGTAGATATGAAGGTGCTTTAGAAGCCCTACATGCAGTATTAAGGAGCCCTTGATCCACCATACAGATATGCCCCTATCTGTAGCTAGCCATAGTCAAATAAAGGCTGCTATACACAGTCAAAAATGGCCTCGTTTGGGTGTTGTTTCTTGTTGTCAAGAGGAATGTAAATTCACTATTCTAAGTGGTCCAAATCTATAGTTAAGGGTGGATCTAATGTGCCATAATCATAGCAAGATGTCAACATGAAAGTGGCATGGTTTTTGTAACAGTATAAGGTTAGAGGACCAAGTTAAAGGAGCTATAGGTGATAGCATGATAATTCAGGTCTGCTGGAAGGTGGAACTATAGCCTAACTACTTTGCTAGGCTGCAAGCCATAGAAAGCAGCTAAGGATAATATACTTATTGTCGCATAACTTAACAACAAGTGATAGGTAGTAGCCATTGAGGGTAGATCAGCCATGAGTACAACACTGGGTACAAATCTGTGTTGAAGAATAGCTCAATGATTGGAGCAGATCAATGACAGGGGAAACAACATGAAGCGCATAGCATGGTCATGATTAGTGCAAAATGGTGTAGTATGTAGAGGTGCAACAAGTGGAAAAGATGCAACACCATGATAGGTGAAGGAGTCACCTTTGAGAATTAGTTGAAGCAACATGTCTTGAACTGATCCCATATAAATATCAAAAGTCAAAATTTAGACTTCTATTGTAAATGTACTATCTCTCTCTCTCTCCTTCTCTGCTGAAATTTGAAGAACATAAAAGAAGAATTGATCAAGGGTTTCCCCAAATTAGGGTTTGTCCCTGGCTAGCACCACAGCTTGTGTCCTCTTGTATTGGCTTGTCTTCTATGATTTATATTTATGTTCTATCTACAGTTTACTTTATGTTGATGTGATTGCTAATATGGAAAAGAAATTGAAATAAATTTCTCTAGCATAGAACATACCTAAAAATTAACATGGTATCAAAGTTGAGGTGAAGACAATTCCCAAGCAAGAGCTAAAGAGCAATCACTAAAGACAGTTGGGACAGGACAAGAGGATTAATGGGTTCCACATCTTTCTTCTAACTTCACCAAGGGTGAAGTTGAAGCAGAGAATATTATCAGAATGGCGTAGTGGAAGTTTCTGATGGCCCATATAAAGATCACTTCATTGGAAGATCGGATCTCAATGTGGAAGGAAAGGCAGATAGCTAGTTCGGTCATTATGCGAAGGAGTGTCTGAATGGCAAGGACACATCACTTGATGATCATTCCAAGGACATCTTCAATGATCAAAAGAATGACATGTAATATAGTTCATCAAGGAGAAATGGTCGTCTCTTCAAAGAAAGCAAGGAACCCCAGGTATGAAGAATCAAATATCATTTCTGATAAGATAAAGAAGTGTTGTCTTGTATTGGCCCTCTCCTTCAGATTCTTTGGGAATCTAGCTTATTGATTGTAGTGAATAAAGGCACTTCATCAGATAGAAGGGTGCACTCTCTAATTTGGTAGAGATGGAAACAATCATGGGATTATACTTGGAGCCGATGCCACCTATCCCAAAAATGGTGTAGGGAAAGTTACCTCTCAATTGAAAGAGGGTAACTCAATTCATTTATAGAATCTCTTTTATGTACCTAAACGCAAGAAGAACTTGGTGTCCATTTTAGGAATGGAAATTGAAGGTTTTAAGGTGGAATTCGTCGATGGAAAGGTATGTGTTTGAAAATAGAATTTTCAAAGATGTTTTTGAGTTTAGGGTTGTATTAAGTTATAGGAAGTCCATTGGGGACCATGTCCATTGACACATAGCACCAGAGGTTTGTGAGTCAAATGGTGATTGGGAAGCTTGAATTCAAAGGGAGCATGAAAGTACATGTTTGAGATGTACTGAAGGAAAATCTTACAAGGGGACCATTCCCCTCATGTAGCAAGTCCATAGGTTTGGAACATCCGTGGAGTTTTAGATTCATGAATGAGAATATCATGTATACATGTGGAAGAAAGCCCTCTATGGCTTGAAGCTCCGGGCATAGTATGAGAGGATTGATAGATGCTTGATGAAGCTGAAATTCACTAGGAGTGAAACCGATCCAAACCATTACCTAAAGGTTGTGGATGATATACCTCTCATACCAGCACCTTATGTGGATGAGCTATTTCTGACAGATGTAGACGCTCTCATTTGCAGAAGTAAGAGGGAGTTGGATTCCAAAAATATGTTTTGTAGTTAGCATGGTGAGATCATGTTTGGTTGAGCCTCAGTGGATTGGTGCCAAGAATCTTCTCAGATATCTTTAGGGCACAATCTCTCATGGATTGAGATACACTACCCGAAATATGAAAACTGCATGATTATTTGAATGTTGACTGGGTAGGCAGTGTGGAGGATCACTAGAGAACTTCTCAGTGCTGGTTCTCTTTGGATTATGCTTTGATATCATGGATGAGCAGGAAGCAGAAGTCGATTATTATAAGTACCACTGAGACCGAATACATAATTATGAGTATGACCTCGTATGAAGTTTCCTGGTTGTGGAAACTCTTCAGTGAGTACACATGATGAATACCATCGTGATTATCTATGATAACCAGAGGTGGGATTCCATTATTGAGGAATCCTGTATTCAATGATTGCTCCAGTAGATAGATATCAGATACTGCCTTATCTAGGATATGGTAAGTCGATGAGCAAGGAGGCTCCATCACATTGAGATGATGTACAGGTCGCTACATTTTGTCAGAGCCCCAGGGAAAGATCAAATTTGTGATTTTCCCAAATGACTTGGAGTCGTTAAGAGACCCTTTTAAAATGGTCCTGCATGTTACATGCGTTGAGCTCTAGGAGCTCTGGGGACTTGTGGTTCTTGTTGGAGCAACATACGACCACAGGGTGACTCACCCTCCCTTGGTGATGCACACTATGACAATATGATTTGCTCTCTTATGGGATAGGGTGATTCGCTCTCCTATGGATAGGATGATTCGCTCTCCTGTGGAAAAGATGATTCTCTCTCTTGTGGGACAAGATGATTCGCTCTCTTGTTGAACAGGATGATTCACTCTGATGTGTAGCAGGATGATTAGTTCTCCTGTGAGGTTTGGATTATGTGTTCTCCATGACGATTATGTAGCAGGATGATTAGTTCTCCTGTGACGATAGGATTGATTAGTTCTCCTGTCGAGGCATCTTACCCATGCACTCTGGGACTCATGGGAAGTACCTCTCATCTGATCAATGAGTAAGGAAATGAGGATAGGGACCATAGTAGTACCGATGGACTCATCATTGTATCTACCATACTCCCTATGCTAGGATGACCTTCATTGATCTGGGACCAGTGGTAGGAGTTGTACTCACTAAGACACTGACTTCGAGTCATTAGAGGACTAGTCTAGGACCAGTGGTACATACTCTGAGACTGACTTCGAGTCAGTAGAACACTGGTCTAGGACCAGTAGTAGGAGTTGTACCCACTATGACACTAACTTCAGGTTAGTAGAGGACTAGTCTGGAACCAGTGGTACATACTCTGAAATTGACTTCGAGTCAGTAGAATACTGGTCTGGGACCAGTGGTAGGAGTTGTACCTACTATGACATTGACTTCAAGTTAGTAGAGGACTAGTGTGGGACCAGTGATACACACTCTTAGGCTGACTTTGGGTCAGTGGAGAATGGTATGACACATTCTTGATCAATTCTTCTTCTTCATGGTTCAACAGAGCTAAGCAGAGCACAGCAGAGCTAACAGGGATGAGTTGAGCTAGCAGAGCTGAGCAAAGCAGAACATAGCTAACAAATCTAAGTAGAGCAGAGCCAGCAAAGCTTAGCAGAACCAGCAGAGATGAGCAGAGCTTAGGAGAGTAGAGTAGAGCTAGCAGAGTTGAGCAGAACCAGCAGAGCTGAGTAGAGCTAGCAGAGTTGAGCAGAGTTAGCAGAACTGAGCAGAGCAGAGCTAAGAAAATCTAGCAGAGTTGAGCAGAGAAGAGCAGAGCTAGCAGAGTTGAGCTGGGTAGAGTTAAGCAGAGCTAAGAAGATATAGAAGAGCTAAGTGGAGCTAAGCAAAGCAGTGCAGGGAACCCATGGAAGAGATAGTATAGTTGGACAGATGGATCAGCAGATGGAGTTCTCCCTAATTGAGAGGGAGTGTTAAAATTGGTAACTAGGGCCAAACTCCATATGGTCATCTTATTTCTGGTAGCTAATATTTTTGTTGGATCCCTCTCATCAAGAGGTGTAGGATTGATCTAAAGATCATCCGATTCTGATAATTATTTATGAAGTTATGAATTTATTTATCTTATAAAACAAATTTTCAAGCTACCCAGCAACTTGAGTAGGCTCAGAAGCCCAATAGACGTGTCTATTCATCATCCACATTTTAGTATAAATATATAGGAATTGAAATCATTTGGAAGACACATACTCTTCATGTTTGGTCTCCTCCTCTCCACATCTTCGGTTTTTGGAGAAGGAGAGACACTAAAGAATATGCTAGACCTAGCTGCAGATGATGCCCTAGCTGATCCAACGCAGTCAATAACCTTATATGTTGTTCATTAGGAGGCCTTATACACTGTACATGGAGACCTTATATTCGCTGTCTTAGAAGGCTATGATAAGCAGTCCTAAAGGAGAGTAGGATGCAGTCACCTAAAGATCATGCATCCGTAATAAGGAGGAGACTTAGCCACAATAAAGAGGTCTATTATACAGCTGGAAGAGAAACGCTAGCTACTGTCCAAAGGTACCCTAGTCGTAGGTCTAAAGGAAGTCTTGAACGTAGATATGAAGGTTCGTTAGAAGCCCTACATGCAGTATTAAGGAGCCCTTGATCCACCATTCAGATATGCTCCTATCTGCAGCTAGCTGTAGTCAAATAGAGGTTGTTATACATAGTCAAATATGGCCTCATTTGGGTGTTATTACTCGTTGTCAAGAGGAATGTAAATTCATTGTTCTAAATGTTCCAAGTCCACAGTTAAGGGTGGATCTAATGTGCCCTAATCACAACAATATGTCAGCATGAAAGTGGCATGGTTTTGTAACAGTATAAGGTTAGAGGACCAAGTTAAAGGAGCTGTAGGTGACAACATGATAATTCAAGTCTACTGGAAGGTGGAACTATAGCCTAGATGCTTTTCTAGGCTGCAAGCCATAGCAAGCAGCTACGGCTGATATACTTATTGTTGCATAACTTAACAATAAGTGACATGTAGCAGGCATTGAAGGCAGATCAGCCATGAGTACAACACTGGGTACAGATCTATGTTGAAGAACAACTCAATGATTGGAGCAAATCAGTGACAGGGGAAACAACATGGAGTGCATAGCATGGTCATGATTAGTGCAGCATGGTGCAGTATGTAGAGGTGCAGCAAGTGGACAAGATGAAACACTATGATAGGTGAAGGAGTCACCTTGGAGAATTGGTTGAAGCAACATGTCTTCAACTGATCTCATATAATTATCAAAAGTTAAAATGTTGAATTCTATTGTAAATGTACTATCTCTCTCTCTCTTTCCCTGCTGAACTTTGAAGAAGATAAAAGAAGAATTGATCAAGGGTTTACCCACATTGGGGTTTGTCCCTAGCTAGCACCACATCTTGTGTCCACTTGTATTGGCTTGTCTTTTGCGATTTATATTTATGTTTTATTTGCAGTTTACTTTATGTTGATGTGATTGCTAATATGGAAAAGAAATTGAAATAAATCGCTCTAGCATAGACATACCTAAAAATTAACATAATTTCATATCAAAATTAGTAATTAGCATCATATCGCAATTTGAATTAGCATGAGTCATGATTTTAAAACTTTTTGATTGTGATATAAGACCCAGACACGATATTAATATAAATTGTAGTGAATAATCTAGTTGGATCTAGGGCTTATTGTATATCGAAATTAGAAAAGGGAGCGGGGTATGGGCTTAAGTTTTTTTTTCTTTTGCAATAGCCCACACACCCGATCTTAATATGTATTTTCATGTATTTTTCCGTGGTGTAGAGGGGTTTTTGTGTTATGTTGATTTATTATGGGATATGTGATGTAGGGTATGGTAGAGTGTTGGAGTTTGTAAAGACTTCAACCTTTGGGAATCTTAAAAAATCTGTTTTATTTTGTTTTTTAATCAAATAACCCATACGATTTAATACTTAAGCCTATGTATAGTTTGTGTTTTGGGGGCTATTTAATTTTGTTCTTTGGATAATCGAAGACTTTTCTAAAATTGAAGGGTCCCTATTTTAATATAATAAATTTCATTAGAAATTTATAATATATTAAAATGGGGGTTGTTGAACAGTACAACAACTACCACATATTTCATTATATTTGGAAATTTTTTATTACAAGGACATCAATAGAATTGAGTATTTTAGTTATTTTGAAATTCTAAATCTACTATTTAATTCTAAGTTTAATGAAATATGTGTTAACTCCTTTATCCATTCAAACTTCTTACCTTTCCTATGCGATAATGTAATAGGATAATAAATCTGTGTGAAGTTCCTGATGAACCTCCTATAATAACCTGCCAACCCCATGAAAGATCTCACCTCATCCACACTCTTAGGAGCTATCGACTCCATGATGTCTCTTATGTTTTCTAGATCTACTACAATGCCCTCCTTGGAGACAACATGTCCCAAGTAGTGTACCTCAATTTGAAATAAACTGCACTTGCTAAGCTTAGCATATAAATGATTCTCTCTCAACAACCTCAATACTACCACTAAATGTTTGGTGTTCTCTTCCTCATTTTTAAAATTTACCAATATATCATCAATGAAAAAAATAACAAACTTATCCAAATACGAACATAACACACTATTCATCAAGCACATAAATGTAGCTGGAGCATTAGTCAAACTCAATGGAACTACAACAAATTCATAATGCCCATACCTAGTCCATAAAGTTGTCTTGTAAATTTCCTCCACTTTGATGCATACCTAATAGTATCCCAACCTCAAATCGATCTTAGAGAATAGTGTTTCTCCCTTCAATTGATCGTACAAGTCATCAATCCTCGGTAAAGTGTAACTATTTTTTATGGTCACTTCTTCCAACTGCCTGTAGTCAATGCATAATCTGGGAGTACCATCTTTCTTCTTCACAAAAAATATTGGTGTACCCCATGTTGATACACTTGGCCTAATGTATCCTTTTCCCAATCTTTCCCTTAGCTACAAATTTAACTCTATCAACTGAGGTGTGTTCATCCTATAAGGTGATTTTGATGCTAGAGCTACCCCTCTCACTAACTTAATAGAAAATTCTACCTCCCTGTAAGGTGGAAACTCTATAATATACTTAGGAAATCCATCCTAAATCTAATGTAGAGCTAGGTACCTGATGAAGACATCAACATCCTCGACCTCCTTACCCTTGTCACTAGAAACGTGAACTGCAAATAACATACACCCTTTCCTATGACTGTGCTTTTTCTTCATAGCTGTCACCATCCTAACTGATGTGGCTTTCTTCTTACCCTTCAAGACTCTTGGTTCCCCATTGTCATCAACACACTCAATGGATTTGTCATATCAATCTACCTTGGTTCTATGAAGATACAGCCAATCCATACCCAACAACATATTGCATGATCCCAATGATAATACATTTAGATGTGATGTGGTAGGCATACCATTTAAATCAAATGTATAAGTTCTTACGAAATGATGAACTCATTTCTTTGTACTTGTAGCCAACTCCACTAACCAAGATTCTACATTCAATTCTTTACTGAACCCACACATCCACCGAGTGAGGACAAACATAGCTATAATTAGATCTGGGATCAATCAAAATAGAAATAACTTAATCACAAAGCTTACCATCCCTCTCAATGATAGATTCCTAGTGCCTTATCTTCCTATTGTCCATAGTTGCATAAGTACGAGGAAAACTCTTCTCCACATCCCCAAGAGTCTGTGCCTCCTATGAATTGTATATCTTAATCCTACCACCCTAATTATGTGGACAATCTCTCCTAAGGTGTTCCTCACCACATGTCAAACACTCCAAGTGACCAGAGCCCTCACCTATGTGTTGCTATTGTGACCCATGTCCCTATCTAGCTACATTAAACTTAGGCTGCCATTTACCTTTACCTTTGTCTTTTCCTTTCCATCCTTGCTGAGATTCACTCTTATGCTTTGATTGTTCATAGAAAATCTTCTATTTACCAATCACCTCCTCAAGTGATAGAGGCTCTTCATACTCAAACTAATCTATAAATTATAATGGGAAACCAGTAACAAATCTTTGAACTTTAGCCTTCTCATTTGTAAGATATGGTACATACCTCAAAAACTCTAGAAACTTGGTCGTGTACTCTTCATCTGTCATTGAACCCATCTTTAGCTCACAAAATTATTTTGTCTTACTATCGTAGTACCTCTCTGACATGTGCTTCTTTCTTAAAAGGCCTTTGAACTCCTACCAACTCAAGCCATCTATCCTGATGTCTCTAACCTGCTTAAGATCTTCCCACCAAATGTTATCTTTACCTTTCAAGCTGAAGATAAGTATTATGTACTTCATGTTATCCGTGTACTCATGCAACCCAAAGAATTTTTTCATCCCAAGTATCCAAGCCTCTCCATATTCCAACTTCTTCACATATCCATCAAAAGTAGGTGGTTTTGCTTTCTTAAACTCATCTGGAAAGTATCCCATGTCACTCCTCATGTAAGAATGATAATGATGATGAACATGATGTTTGTCAGAACCAAAACTAGAATAGTACATGTACTCATCACCCCTCTTATCTGAGTTGTCCAACAACCTGCAATCTCTAACCATGTCAGCTCTATCTAACATACGTCTACTAGTAGACCTACTGCCATATGCCTCATTAGTTCTATCCTCTTATCCATGGCTAATCCATAGTTTCCCTTCTCACTACAATTCTTACAAACTCTAAAGAAGTATTTCATTAACCCCTGCTTGTTTCTCTTGTGCCTGTATGATCCTGTCATTATGTACCTTACAACTCCTTATTACTTCCTTCAAGCTTCTCAACGTATCCTCCAAACAAAAGAGTGCCCACCACACTTCTCATCTGATTCATAGGGATACTCCTTGTAGTCTACCATATTTTTATTCATCTTGACCTTCTTTCCTACAAGGAATAATATTTCAGATAAGCTAATTCATTAGAATACAATGTGCCTTAGTATAATTTTGGTAGGTTACCTCACCTCCAAGATCGTCCAAATCAATGTGACACATGTATAATATAATCATAACAACATACAGACATATGGAATTAAATGCATCAACACATAAACATCATTCTTGTTAGTGTCCAGTCATCAATGCAAGGCCATATCAACAATGCATGATAGGACCACATGCATGACAACAACCATTACTCTACCATACACATTGCCACATGAAACCAGCAACATGTATAAGAAATGCATAAGAAACCACACACACGCATGGACACATGTAATCAAGCATAAGCGATCAATACTTGGAACCAAACCTACAAGACTGATACATGTAACCAAACATACAAGAATTCAACCTATCATACAAGGATGTAATCAAGCGACATATAAAAACATGTAAGAAACATATAACAACATGTAAATAATATGTAACTTGTCATACAATCATGACGATGCACTCCCCAATAACAACATCAAGTTCCACATGTAAACATAACTACAACCATGATCAACATTATGCAATGCAACAAGCACATGGAATGCAAGTGTAAAATAAATGCATGCAACTAACATGCATGCATGATCAACACACACAACCCATCTAGTCTAAGGGGTGAACCATGCTCTGATACCATTCTGTAACACCCTCCTCCCACATCTACCCAATATGGTAAAGTTTCACATTCGCTTCACTTTTGGTGAAGCCCAACCTGATGAAGTAGCTATTGATCCTAGTGTACCAAGCACGACATACTTGTTTAATCCCATACAATTCTCACTTAATTCGGAACACATGAGACTCTAAGTTGAAGGTCGCAAAACCTTCAGGTTGCTCAATATACACCTCTTCCTCAATCATGCCATTAAGGAAGGTTGTCTTTACATCTATCTGATGTATCTTCCATCCCATCTGCACTGACAGTGCCAAAATGGATCTGATTGATGAGTACCTTGCAACAGGAGAAAAGGTCTCATCATAATCAATTGCCTCTACCTGAGAAAATCCTCAAGCCACAAAATTGGCCTTATGTTTCTCCACACTACCATTCATTGCTTTCTTTACCTTGTAAATCCATCGAGAACTCACCACTAACTTGTTCGCCAGTCTTGGGACCACATCCCAAACATCATTCCTAATGTTTATAGTGAATCTGCACACATTGATGATGATCCTGAATTTGTAATAACCATGCCATATACTTCTTTTAAACTTCTTGTCCTCAAAAATGTAAAATTTCCACCTTGACACCAAACATCCTAATGTTGGTTAGGGCAGAGAATGTTTTAAAACCACTTCTTTAGAATAGATTCAAAGTTGTGACAAGATATGGCTACTAAGAGAGCTTTGTGCAAAACATAAACACCTAGAACTTCAATCCTATAAACAAGCTTACTTAACGAAAAAGACAAAAAACAAGATTTTGTTACTACACCTTCTTCCAACTTTCAAAGCTTTGTTTCCTTACCCAATAGCTCCAGTTTTACTCTTTCTTTCTCCTGTATCTCCCTCAACTGCTGCTTATTGGCCCTTAGTTCTCTCCAAATAGACATGTTCTGATTGTATACATTCTTCATTTTCCTGTGAATTGGAAGGGATCTACTCAACATGTATTTGGCATCATCCATGCCTGGTTGATAAATGTCCATAAGGTTACCCCATTTCTTCCTAATCTGCTCATCCTATTTCTTTAGCCTAGAAATTTCCTTGTGAGCCTCCTTTAATTGTTTTCTCATCTTGTTAAAAGTGTGTTTACCTTCATCCATCTCTGTCTTTTCTTCTTGTAGTTGTCATTTTCCTTCTTGAATTTGCAGCTTCACTAATGTAAACCTAGTAACCTTGATTACTGGAACATATGCCTTCTCAACATCTTCTTTGATCACTTTCTCTTTGCCCTTGGACTTGACAATAAGTGTAATTTTAACCACAGACACATCTTCACTAGGTTGGTTTTTTTCTAAAACAATCTTCTTATGTTGCTTATTTTCTTACTGCAACTGCGCTATCATGAAATGAGCCTTATTCAATTGTTGTTGCAATTCTACAAGTTCCCTAAATTCATCATCAATAACTTCAACTTTTGGTATGGTCTCCATGGTCTCTAAGGTCTCCTCCATGGGCAACCTTTTCGCAACAGACCTAGTGAGAGGTTTCTTAAGGGAAACTACCACCTCTAGAGAAAATTGTAATCTCTTCCCTTTCTTCTTTCCTATAGACTATATGGTAGATGAGAGCTTCTTTACTAAGCTTCCAACTAGTGATGTAATTTCATTTACAACTTCTAAGGTTGTTTCCTTATTGATCAAGGGACTAGTTGGTAAATCATCCACTAATTTTGAAGAATCAACAAGTGTTTGCCATGATATATTTCTTTTACTTAACTCCTCTAAAACCAACAACTTGATGGGGGAAAAATGAAATTGACTAGGCTCCAATTGACTTTGTTTTCCTTGAACCTTATCAACCATATTATAAAGACTCCTAAACAAATAAAAGGGTAGGTTCAAAGGGTTCTTTCTAGTGAAATTTATTAGGAGCCTAAAGTGGTATTTATATACTCGTCCAAACCTTCCTCACATGTGAAGTACCTTTGAATACCTTTGATTTTCTAAAAAATACTCCTTTCGCACAATGGACCCATACTCGTTTATGTACTCAGACTTCCAAAATATCTATAATGTGTAATATAAAAGGGCATGCCCTTCAACCATTATTATCCCTTGGGAGGGATCTCTGTTGCAGCTACTATGGTGACCTCTACAACTGGAAGGGTAACTATTCCAATATTAGCTTTCAATCCATCATATCATTTGGAAAACTCCATAGTCAATTATAGGTTGAACCCTTGAATTTTCTCACAAAAACGCATACACCCCACCTGCTCAAAAGCCATTCTGAAGGTTGGGTCTCTATGAATAAAAGTGACATATTGTTGCTCAAAACGGATAACAACACCTCCCTTGTGCTACTTTTCCTCTAGAGTCGACACAATATTGTTTGTAGTATTGAATATTCGAGGGTTTAAGAAGCAATATTTGCACAAAAGACTAATCAACACAATTTTTCTTCAGAAAACTCTTAAACAACTTACAAATGTTTGAAACTGGAGGCAGAGAATTCCAAGGGGTATGTGCAATATTCGAAGCGCAACACACGAACAAATGGATTTTCAAACATCTCTTAAACACGCAGACTTAGGCTGGCAAGGCTTGAATTTAGTCTAAACATATGGCATACCTTGCAAATGGAAGCTCTATAGAGGAAAAAACTTTCTTGGCCACGAAAAATGTAGATGATACAAGACTGTGTGGAATCGTAACAATTAGGAGAAAGCACAATGAATTCAGAAAAAACACAACGATGGGTAAATTAGCTATTTTTTGCAAGTTTTCAATGGTTTGGGTTTTCAATTGTTTGGATGGCTCATGCATGCAATTGAGAATTCATTCACAACCAAGGAATAAATATAAGATTGAGTTTACACCCGTGAAAGAGATTTGACCACTGATTTGCAGATGGCTTGGGCCTGATCGCATATCGCAATTGCTTTTAGCATGAGTCTTTGGAACAAGTGATATGGCTAAAAGAACTGCAATAGCCATGGATGCAATATTTTTATGAATTGAAATATAATTTTTATCGAGTCTAGGGCTTATCACAAATTGCAATTGGCATGCGAAAAGTTTTAGACTATTTTTATTGCGATGGCACGAACACGAGGGATTTATGAATTGGAGTGAATAATCTTGTCGGGTCTGAGGCTTTATCGCAATCGAAATTGGAATGAGGTAGGACCCTTTGGTAACTTCAATAGCTCGGATGCAGGGTTTCATGGTATGAATTTTATAATCCCTTTGGGTCCAAGGCTTTATCGCAATCGCAATTATGGAGGGGTAGATGATAAGATTTGGCTGGGAGATTTGTGATTTATGATATGAAGGAAGGAATCATGTCATTGTGACATGGAAGATGATGTGGAGGATCCATGTGGCAGATTACGTGGTGGAATTATGTGTTATCATAGATCACAAAATAAGCAGGAGGCTTAATGGCTTTTTTGGAGGGGTTTGAAAGTGGTAAGTGCTTTGTGAAGGGGGGAGTCCAAAAGAATGGAGGAGTGACATGTAGAGATAGGGCTTAGACAGAAAAACCACTTTTTGGATCCCCCCTATGAGAAACTTAAATTTGAGCACATGGGAGTCCAAAACCATTATCTGTCAGTTATCTGAGCGGATAGATTTGGACCATTTATTTTATAAGATAAGTTTAGAATTAGTTTTATCACAATTGGTGTTTCGGAAAGGAGGAAAACATGACATATGGTTTAAGTCCTAAAAGAGTTGTGATTTTTGATATGCAGGATGACGTGAAGGTCATGTCACTATGGCGTAGTAAATGACATGGAGTGATGACGTGGTAGCTGACATCATATTGCAATCAGCAATCGACATCATATCGAAATCGGAATTAGCATGAGGCATGATTTTAGAACTTTTTGATTGCGATATAAGCCCCATAAATGATATTAATATAAATTTTAGTGAATAGTCTAGTTGGGTCTAGGCCTTATCACATATCACAATCAAGAAAGGGAGCGGCGTATGGGCTTAAGTTTTTTTTTTTTGAAAAATCCCGCAGACCCGATCTTAATATGTATTTGCATGTATTTTCCCGTGGAGTCTGAGCTTTATCACATATCACAATACATGGTGTAGAGGGGTTTTTGTGTTATGTTGATTTATTATGGGATATGCGATGCAGGGTATGGCAGAGTGTTGGAGTTTGTAAAGACTTCAACCTTCGGGAATCTTAAAAAATATGTTTTATTTTTTTTTTAATCAAATAACCCATATTGTTTAATGCTTAAGCCTAAGCATAGTTGGTGTCTTAGGCGATCACATTGAGTATGCTAGAAAAAAAAAAATACAAAGACCATGGAGCGTGTTAAAGTTTGGTGAAATCTAACCAATACCCTCCTTTTTTTGCATGGAATCACATTTAGAATTTTAGAAATATGCGGAGTAAGGGTGTATATGAAAACCATAAAGACAAACTCAAAAATCCTATGAATGCCTTTGAACATGAAGGAGGAGAAGTAACCACAAGGAAACCATGTAATACATGCAAGTAATCATCAACTAAAATCAAGGGTGAAACAATACAAGGCACAAAGATTCGATGTAAATATAAATTTATTAATGAATAGAATGAGAAACTCGTCATTGAAATACCTTTCAAATTAGCGTGTCTAGAGAGTCACAATGTAGTCTCAACTCTTGTCCTCCTCATCTCCTAACATATACTTCACAAAATAAATCAAGAATAATAACTAAACGTGCAAGAAGAATAAATAAACATGTGAGAGAAAACACATTGAATACCCCTCTAAAATCCCACACATAATTGAAAATTTGGCATGCAAAAGCCAAGGTTCATGCTATAGTGGAGGAGTAAAGGGCAGAATAAATGTCAGCGTAAGGGTTGGCGACTTAGAGAGTTGATTCATAATTGAAATCAAAACTAATAAGAAATGCAAGTCTTCATGTCAAAATCACCCCCAGGTCTTCACAAATGAAGAGATTCCATTTCGAAGTGGCTGGAAAAATAGGATGATGAGTAACCATAAAATTTAGACAATCATTTTATAGACAATAGATCATGCTGTTAGAATAAATTAGTGGCTAGATAAAACATTAATTGTGGCCTTGAATGAAGATTGAGGCATTCAAAACAAAACTCATGGTTAATCGCTAGTGGCATGCTTTACTAATAAAGAGTCATCACTGGCGAGTAATAGGGAAAAAACAAAAATCCCTTTTGGAGGCTTCACACCAAAGAGAGTTTCCACATAAACAGTGTCACATTTGAAGTTCTTGCCAATGGCCAAGGCATATTAAATGTGCCAAAATCATATCCCTCATCTCAAGCATATCCAATATCTAATGCTATTACCTTCTAGGACCTTAAACCATCACATATTTTGATATGCATATATAAAAATTTGTGACAAAAGTATTTAACATCAAGAACATCGATGTATGGCTTTTCCTTTATATGAACATCAATGTTTTAATAATATTTGTATCATAAAGGTATGATGAAAATGTCAAGTTGGATCAGACATAGACCTTGTTGATAAGGAGGTCCTTCAATTCATTGTGGATTACGTGTAAAGGAGTGAACATATTGATAATGATCTTAGCTAATGGAGACTAAGAGAAGTTAGGTATTCTAGAGAATCCATTTCTCTATTAAGGAGAAGTGACAAAATTAATTACAAAAATGTATTATTCTATTGTATTAGTGTTGCAATGTGTTCTTCTAGAAGGTGTTGTTTTTTAATAAGTGATTTGTTGTCATGTAGTTCTATTATCACTTGAGATTGAATAAGGTATCCCCTTACTATTATCACTTGAGATTGAATAAGGTATTCCCCTACTATAAATTATCTGTTTACATGGGATTTTGGACCTTAGTGAACAAAGGGTATGTGACCCAAACGAGGCTCTTGTCTTCAAAAATCTCATAAATCAAATTACAGAAAATTAAGAAGAGCATGAATGAAAAGAAAGTATGGAAAATAAAATAGATACAAGTATTACTTGATTGAGTCAAATAAAATCAAGACATTGATTTAAAAAGGTTTAAAGTAATTCCACATTCATTGTATAATTTATAAAGCATTTCTTTCTGTATTATCCCCATTTTTCAATTTACAAACTAAAGGATTATATATAGGATGATAAGCCTCACCAAGTTCCAAAAAGCTTACAAAATAAAAACTATTTATAAAAAGATACATTGATTGTTTTTGACCTATCAATCGAATCTTAACTGCTCAAAAGAAATAAATATAGAAAGTTACATGACCTTCTCGCATGATTTGAGACAACATCATGGCATCCACAATAACCTCTTTCGTGGAAAGCGTGATCATCATTCAATGAATGGGCACAACTTGTTAACAAATAAATAAAATAATATTAGAAATCAATATTGACATCAAAATAAGGCTGCTAGATAATCTTTTCCTTTTAAATTTAGTAGACATAATCATAGAAAACATACCTAAAATTTCTTTGATCCTGAAAGTTAGATCTATTTAACAGAAATTTATTCATGCATGTATTGACTGATAAACACCTTAACATTTGGTGACTTAATGATTATATGGGTGTTATTTAACTATGTTTTCATGTCAAGTTCTATGGATTTTTTCTTATTTTGGCTTTCCCTCAAATGATTTAGGGATCTATGTTGATTGTTTTCTTGTACCAGATGAATAAGACAATTCTGAAGGTGACGCACTGTAACAAAAAATTGTTGGTGCCAATACATATCGATTATGGATGCATCCGAGCCAATATCACTATGTGGGCATTTTCTTGAGTTACTATCTCCATCATTAATATCGTTATCATTATCAACAAAACAAAAATTATCCTTAGTCTAAAAAATAATTTTCTTTGGCAAAGATTTAGTACGCATTTCCAAGTCAGGAAGAACATCCTTAACTGAGAATTTCCTACCCCTGTTACGTCGAGCCTGAGAAATCTTCTTTTCCATTTGTTTAATTGTTGCTCTAGACTAAGGGTTATGATTGGGATAACTAGCCTCCTCTTTTTGTGTAGGTTTGAAAGAAGGATTATCGTCTAAGAGGTTTAATTCACCATTATCAATAAATTTTAACTTTAATTCAACATTATGGGACTGAGAATTTTTAACCATACTTCTTGTGGCATGGATAGGTATTCTTTTATATTTTCAACCTTATAGCCGCTAGAAAAATATGACTACTCAACATGTAATGACTCATCAAGGTCATCTTCATTGACATCATGAGAATCAAATATAGTTGGTCTGACCAGTGGAGGACCGTGTAAAACCTTAGGGACAACATGGGGTTTTTCATAGTCATTGTGAAGGGGAAAAGCATCCCAAACATTACCAATTTTGGTCAGATGATGCTCGACCAAAATGCAGATGAGGTCATGATGGAAAAGGGATCTATTAGGTTTTTTGTGTTTGCCTTGATATGCCTTGGCCATTTTGGCCACACTTTTGTGTAAGTAATATAAGATATGAATTTCATAAACTAAGAAATCCATTGGTGGACGAATGTGGTATATAAACACTAACATGTATCTTCCCTCACACATTATAAAACCCCAGAGAAAATAGAACAAATATTTCCATATAGGTTTAAAATAATAAATCAACATGCCTTTGACATTATATACGTAATTCTTGTTTGCAAGTAAATTTTCCATGGTAACACTATGCACATAATGATTCTTCGATCAATTCTCACCCTCCATAGAGAGATGAGTGGCGTCTATTGTGAAATTAACATCCACTAGAATCTATAGGTTGCTAACCTTTGCCTCTTTCCATTAGAATTAGAGGAAAAGGCATTTACTACTCCATCATTAAAACCATAAAAAATATAAACAAATTCCCACTTCCCGACCCATTGAAATAGAGCCAAATATTCATCACATGTTTCAACAATATCGGATTCTATTAATGCAATTCTAACCAGAGTCGGCATGACTAAGAAACTGGTAGAATTTCAGCAAGGATTTGATGTAAAAATAAGTAAAAAGAGTTGAAACCCTAACTAATTATATACTTACATGCAGAGGTTTGGACAAGAAAATGAAATGCATAGAATGCATAAGAAAAACCCTATGTGGTATATGGGATGACTAGCGCTCACGATACAAGGTATACCAAAAAGTAATGATTACAGGAAAAGGACAATTATGGCCTGAAAAATTGAGTCATGACAATGGTGAACACTGTGAATAGATGTCAAAATCCTCAATTAAAAACTCGGAAAGGTTGTTCCATGTTACCAAAAAACACAAATCTTTTATTCAAAACAAATCCCATTGAATCTTCCTACCACCGCCAAATATTGTTTCGGTACATTGTAAATCGAGAACTTTCGATTGTAGAGTTTAATTATACATAAAACCATAGGCCTGCTATTAAATTAATCATAAAGCAAACTATACAAGCAATGAAAAATTAATCCAAAGTCCAATAATGGTAAGGGATATCATAGGGTTATGGAATGACACATTTCGCATATAGGTATAGAAACCCTTTCAAAAACATGTAAACCTATGTTATGACTATTGAAAAATAAAGAGGATTCATAATTTAATTAGATTTTTCTTTATTTTATAACTATTTGTGATATTAGTTGGCTTCTTAGTTGTTCAATTATGTTCTTCTTCATCAAACAATTATCAAAGCGCAAAGGATGAAGATCACAATAAATCATAGAACACAAGATATAGGCTTGAAGCTAAGGAAAACCCCTCTAAGGGGAAAATGTAGAAAAACTCCTTTCATATAGAATCAGATCAAATGAGATATCTAAGGCCCATATCCACAAAAAAATTCCACCTCTAGATGCCAAAGTCAAGCCTTCCTTCTTTCCAACATATCCATCAACAAAAGACCAACAACTATAAATGTTCCAAAGTGGAATTCCGCAAATTCTAGCTCAAGAAAAAATCGTTTCTTTTAGACTTCAACTCTCCACTTCTTCACTAACCTCTCTTTGATATTTCAGACCACAATGCACCAGGTGTGTGTGTCAAAATGAGCTCCACCTTCCCTCTATTTATATAGTGTAGAGGGGTTGCAAATAGACATGTCCATCAGGGCTGACTTGGCACCTAGAGGGGTTTCTGACCCAAAATTACATATTTTCTTTTTCCCTTTTCCTTTACAATAGGTCCAAGGAGGATTTTGACTCTTTAACTCAAAAATCTAGAAGCATGAAGAACATACTCATCTAGAAAAATAATAATATTTTTTCCTTTTTCTTTTCTTTTGATTTTGACATAAAACACATAATGGCACAAATTATCAAAACCTAACTTAGTTACATTCTCCAACACACCCTATTATATAGGGAGGTATTCATAATTGTACACCCAATATAGGGTTACTCTCAAACTTCAATATTCTCATAAGAAGAGTCAGATTGATAATCCATCTTTAAGTGTCAACATCATAACCAACATTGTCAACATAGTAAGGCCTTCAATTGATAGAATTAGAGCTTAAAATGATGGTTATCAAGGCTTAGAGAGGTACTAGTTATGTCCTTTTGGGACTATTCTTTTCTTGGATTTCTAATCCTCAAAGAATATCAGTTCCCTTGACCACTCTTGGCATGGATACTTGTCCTATCCTTAATGCCTATTGGTCCACTTCCTATATTGAAATATGTATCCTGAAGGAGTACCAAACTCAGATGATTATCCAATCCTCCATACCCCTTTCTCCCTTCACAACCTTCACTATATGTAAGGTTCTTAGTCCTTTCCTAGTGTATGACGCATGAAGAAGAAAATATAATGTTGATCATCACTTCCTCTCAGGCAGAGAGGAGATCCTCATTCCCTCTTGATCAGGGAATAGATGCTTTCTCCTTGAACATTTTAAGGAGTCTTCTTATACCCTCTTAAGCATAGAGGATATTCCTTGCTTCCTTTCAACTAGGAAGGAATGACCACAAGTTATTTAGTGTGTCTTAATTAAAACATCAACTACTAGTTCTTCATGGGAATCTTCAAGTAGCTGCATGGATCCTCCCTTCCATTGTATCTCATCATATTGAGCTTTTGTGTTGGATCCAAAATTTATTTTGTGACATGGTTAAGGCCATCAGCCTTTCATATCACTTTCCTCTATGAATAATCACCAAAGGAATTATATTGAGCCAATCAAGGTAGAGCTAAACCATAGCTTCCTTTAATCATGAAAGTGATATTCACTATTATCAAAACATCAGGTTATCCTTTTGTATTTCTACCTTTCAATCCCAATATGATATAGACATCTTGAACATGTAATCCTTTAAGGATTACCAAAACCATCCACTCAATCCATGTATTCTTTGAGTTGATTCCTTAACTGTCACTATAGAATTTTGTAACATTCTTCTAGGTAGAAAATCCAAATATGGACCAGATAGCCAATATTAAAACATTATGATAACCTCAACATGATGGTCTCTTGTCATGTTCTACTTACTTGTTTCCTTTTAGATCAACATATTTTTGCATGGTCCATCTTTTTGTTGTACAAAAAAACTTTCTTTGTGCTTTCATTTTTCAATCAAAGTGCCCACAGAATGAACTAATAAACAACCAACAATATCTTCTTCCTTGGAGTTGTCATTATCAACTCTCTCTTTCTTCAGGGGACCATATATGATGTTGATAAATTTTGTCAAATGAACTCTCCTTCCAGCCTCTTCACATGCTTTTGCAATACGCGTTACTAGGGAGCCAAGTCATATCCCATGCAGATCATCAATAGCAAAATTTCCAAATTATAACATCCTCTAGTCAGAGTGTCATGTCAAAATCTCCTACTTTCTCCCTTTGAATTCAACATTCCTTTGCATGTTTAATATTCATATTGAAATAATATTCATCTTTATCTTTAAATCATTAAAGAGTTCTAGGAGTGAATTCATGAGCTCGAAGTCTCTATCAGGGTCCTTACAATTCCCTCTTTTTATCATGCTCATCATTTTCAAGGAGTCATCGATAAGCATGAGTGTTTCTTTGCTTTTTTCTTCCATCCTTTTCAACCTTCTTCCTTTATTATGTACCTACAATTTTCACTGACAAGTACAACCAAGTAAAACATACAAAGAGAAGAGCATGATGTAAATTTTGTTAATCAATTCTCTAACCTAGTACCCTGTAACCGCCCCTCCCACATTTACCCAACTTTACAAGCTTGCTAGGGCAAACATGACATGAGTGTCACTATGACATGACCTAACCTTCAAGTTCCAGTTATGAAAGTGGGGTTGACAACTTCATTGACATCCCTCAGAGACTACAAACCACTAAGAAGGTTGCAAACCACCCTAGGTGGTCAATTACTGAGTGGAAACCCTTTTTTTCTGACCTAGCACACCAAATGAATGCACAAAAATGAAAGAGTGCGGTTATGAGGGCCCAATCACATGAAAAATCATTATTCTATGTGGTTATGGCCTAAATCATCCAGTTCAGTACCAACGGTTCCCAGATTTGAGCCACTTTTTCAAGATAGACTTCAAACCACTACCCAAAACTGCATGTAACCTTTCAAAATCATAAAATACATGACGACAATGCCAAACATTCAAACGTGAAGCCATAACTTGACCTAGACTACCTAATCCATAACAAACATTTCGTCAAACATATGGAAAACATGTATGCTACTGTCATGAATGCATATATAATAATAAATTGATAGTCTTCACCTTAGAATCACCAAGAAGACTCTAATCCCTCTCTATATAGATACCATAACACTTGTTAGTCCATGTATTCATTAAACAATCAATAATTTATCAAAAACTTTATGAACCATAGATAGATTACATCATATAACAAAAAAATAACCAACATAGAAACCATGGAAAATAACAGATAATGTCAACAAGATAAATAATACAAGTACTCATAAATCACCATAGGAAAAATATATCTTATTAACATATGAAAATTCCAACGAAGTCAAGGATTTCCATGTACCACCTGACCATAAATTGGCATGAACCAAATCCCTCTTTCAGCCAATCACCCCTGACCATATTCCAAGCATGAATGTGGGATCTCATGGAACAAACCAAGACAAATCCAACCAGGGCTTCTAGAGGCAAAACCACCTCAACCCTCAAGCAAAGTGATTCCGCCTCTATGGTTTGGAAATCACTAACATCAACCAGATCGGTCCCTACCCAAGATATCTAGGGAAATACGAACTAGTAACTGTTATAGACATATTTGGGCACTTTAACCCCAAGCTTATATGTCGATAAACCAGGGCTCATCAACCCCTAAAAGATTTGTTCTATACCCTAAAAGAATATGGTCATCTAATTAAATCATTCCCCAAAAGTTCCACCTGAGAAAACACCCAGAAATGGCCTAAACTGAACCATACTGACTGCTCCACTGGCAAGGTGCGATGCATAATGAGTATTACACTAGCCAGGTGCAATGCATACTGTTTGGGCCTTCTATAGGGTGCGATGGGTGAGGATGGACAAATGTCTAAGACGGTTTGCTCGGTGGTTTCTCATGGAATCTTCTAGAAACTTCTCCTATGACACTTGCCTCTCTGAATTTGCCCAGGGATGAGTAAGAGATCCAAGAAATCTCCAAGCGGAATGACACTAATCAAAAACCCAGAGATGAATCACACCTTTGCACACATCTATAAATGGATCCCTCATCTAAGAGATCCAAAGGCTGGAATTTGGTGAATTGCAAGGAAGTGCTGATAGTTTGTATTTGACGAAAGAGCATTGTATTGTTAGTGCGATCTTGCTATTTCATGAGGTGAAGAGAGATTGATGCTGGGAGGATGATGTTGGATCAGAAAACTGGGTTGTAATTATCCTTTCTATTTAATAAAGTTCTTCAAGTTTTCTTCCATATAATTGTGCACTTGTGAATGTTCTTATTTGTGAATGCTATTATATGTTCATTATACATCTGATTCTGTAATGCTTATGATATAATAGATCAAGATGCTTTGATGGCTCTTTGTTATTGTGTCTCTATAGGTACTCTCCAAGCGGGATAAGTACGAGGAGGAGTTGCAAGCTCTATCAAGGGGGAGAAATATCAAGCAAGGGAATAAGCGGAAGTTACAGTTTGGTCCCTTTGTATTTCTCTTATCTATTATAAATAGAAGAAATCGTGAATTGCTTTAAACTATTGTTTCTAGGGTAGCTGCCAAACCTAGAGGGCTAGTCGTTCGAAAAGACACTAGTTTTCCCAAAAACAAAATGTCGACTCCACTAGGGACTGAATAGATTTTAGTTTGTTGTTGTTGTTTGTTTTATAAACTATAGATAGAGCCTGAAGTCAGCCAGGTAGCCTTTGAATTTCTCTTGCTCTGCAATTTCATAGTAGATGAATGCTACTTCAGTCAATCTCTGGTTTAGTTTATGAACTAAACATTTGACTTACATACATTCTAGATGCCCTTCTGGTAGCTCAGTAACCTCTCAATACATTCCTCTATACTTTGATCTTTACCGTCCATCATAGCTCAGCTTAACTTACTAAAAACAGCTGCTCATCTGAGCCAAAACCCATTTCAGTTGCGCTCCCTGGCCCATCGCACTGTCTGTCACTGTAGACTAGTATGCATTGCACCTCCAGAGTGTGTAAAGTGTGATGCATACCTGTTTCTATGAAGCCCAAGTGCGATGAATGACTAAACCTATTTCCATTCTAGAAATTTGGGTTTTTTGTCCTTGTTTTCATTTTTGTTTAGTTGTTTTTGTTACTTATGAACAATGCCTACTTACTGAAGCCTGCTTGCATCACATATATCAACCTCTTTTGATTAGGCTTGGTAAATGTTTTTATGTATTTGGCCATCATTTACAATCCTTTTTAGAAAAGATTCTTAAATTGATCTGTCGCTTTGGTACAAAAAGTGTCGTAACTACCATTTTGTGTCAAAAAGAGAAGTGTTGTGGATTCTTCCTTCCCTGAATAGTCGATTGAACTTTCATCATGTATTTGGTTTGATTTGTTGATATTCGAAGTGTCAAAAGCATTTTTTATTCAAAATTGAAAAGTGTCGTTTAGTCTTCCTTTATATTTTGAAGAAGAGATTGTCGACAATGTCGCTTTGAAAGAAATATTTCAGATCTTTGCTACACTTAGTTTTCCTTTTTGGTATTTTTCACATTAAGGGGAACGAAAAACAAATACATGCATTTTCATTTGAATTTAGTTTGTGTGAAAAAAATGATTTAAGGAAAATGCAGTAGTGTGTGCTCTTTGCTCTCTTTTTTTAAAGAATTGTAATCTTCTTTCCCTAGTAGCTAGGATTTTCATTGCTCAAAATAAACAACGATTGTTTATCATTGTAAATGGAATTTTAGGAATTTCAAAGTCATCATCACGTGGTGAACCATTGAAAGGAAAACTTTAAACAAGATGAACTCTAAAATAAATTTCGATGAACTTAACAATGCTTTGGAACATAACACAACACATCTAGAGGTCTAGGCTAGAGACGTGTTCCGGCATCGTAAAAACCAGTAACTATTGTTTTCATCAAAGGTTAGGTGATTCCTCCTCCTTGATACAACAAGTGCTAGCATGGACTTGTGCTCCCCGTACCATCGTGTATATATTGGGAGACCACGATACGCTTATATCATTTATCCATAGGAAGCCTTGTCTGCTGCCCTATTGATCGAAATGCATTGAACACAACATTTGGGAAGATTGACTACCGTACATAAGTCCTTGTAATTTCTCTTTAATTTACCACCAAGGTGTATATTGCAGTTTTGCAATTAGTTTGGTAATCCCTCTGTCTAGATTCTCCAGAGTAGTTACTTTCATTCCTTTTCGACTCTTTAAAATAAAAGGTCCATCTGAGCACTTGTCACTTCAGGCTCATTAAAAATCGAAGGGGACTAGAGTCATCTTTAGCTTTTCCTCAACTCTTAAAAATTGAAAAAGCAAAGTTGTGTCAAAGCGTCATTAAAATTAATTAAATTCAGAATAACATCCCTGTTCCTTAGTTGATCTTAGGTTGAGATATATGGAGACAAATCTAGGATCCACTAATCAAGGAATCCCTTTTGAGGGGAATCCTAGTCCTTTTTCTTCTTGGGGAAATATTGGTGCTCCGTATATGGCCACATTGTCCCTTCCAGGAATTACAATTGGCCTACTGGTATGGCTATTCTCAACCTCTGTGGTTCAAAATACCATGATTCCTCCGTAATCGAATCAGCCTCCAGTTGACACTAGAGTTGAGCCCCCACTTTCTTCTTCATTTGTTTCTTCCTCCCTTTCTTCCTCTTTGCTTGGTGAAATTAGCAATGCTAGTAACCAGGTGACTAAGAATAAGAAGAAAGGGAAGGAGAGAAAGAAGAAGCCAATTCAGCAAAGGGGAAACCAAACATCATCTGGTGAAAATCCGCACACTAGACTTTTCTTGAGAGAATGGTCTCCCCATTCACAACATCCTGTGTCATCAACTACTAGAGATCATGTTGATAACACACCTTCAACTAGTGATAGTAAAGTTCATGAACAGACAAGAAGCTTAGATTTCCATGTAAGTTATGTGAAGGAAACCATCGCCTTCACCTTTGTCCCTTTTTGGATGAAGCCAAAAGAGTATTGGATAACCATCCTACTTCACTACAACGACTTCCATCTGGCTACAAGAAACTCTCCCCAAGTCCTTTACTGGTTAAAAAACCGACTGACTTAAATCAACCTTTGGTTGAAACCACTCTCTCTGAAAGTGAGTTTTATGAGTCTATACCTGACCAAAGTCAATAGGTCGAGGTGATAGTTAACCCAGTTTTACCTTTAGAAAATCATACCATCCCTGAAGAGAATGAGAACGATACCATTAAAATTCTTTTTGTTACTTCAGATTCCAATGAACCTGGGGGCAATCCGCTCGTTCCTTCACAACAGGAAGAAAATCCCCCAACTCTCATAAATCAAGGGGTTATTTCTCTCATTTACCCGATACCCCCTCCAAGCAATCTAGTCACTTCCTTTGATTGGAATCGATTAGCAAGATCCTGCCTTCCTTCGAATGTACCTTTCTGGATCATAGTACAAGTTCGTAAAATGATCGTATCTGGCACTATTATAGATGAAGGGGCATCCGTGAGTATCCTTTCCTCAATTTCTTCCAAAGCTCTTGGTTTGCCATTGCTTATGCCTATTACAAAAAATATGTTAGGCTTTAACAAAGGAACAAGTCGACCGTTAGGGATCCTCCCTAAGTTACCGATCACTTTGGGAAGGAAAATTGTTCATCTAAACGTGATGGTAGTCCCAGGACTGTTAGATTACAATATAATCCTTGGGCGTGATTATGTTTATAACATGAAGGCTATTTTTTTAACACTCTTCCGAGTGATGTGTTTCCCACATGAAGGCAAAATTTTCACCATTGACCAGCTTTCATTTCCAAGCCCAATCATAGCTCCAAGACAATCATCGTTCCTAACTTGTCCTTTTACATCAGTTGTATCTCTTGAACCTTCATTCCATCCACCTGATTGCCATGAATAAGTCTGGTGAATGTAACGAAGCTTAGGGGGCATGCACCCTTGTCATTATGCGGATGAACCCAGTTGAAAAGATAAGTTTCCGTGCAGGTTATGTGATTGGTCTGACACACCATTCACCTTTGTCTACTCTGTGGATGAAGCCAAGGAAGTGTTTTGTCTATTCTACAAACGAAACAATCCTACCTAACCACAGTAATTTCCATATGGCTATTGGAGACTCTCCTTTTCATCACGCTGGGGGCATGCAAATCATTTTCAGTTTCATCTTCAATTTTTAGATTTTGTCATTTCTAGCTTTTTAGTTTTGTCATTTCTAGATTTTTAGTTTTGTCGTTTTTAGCTTACGTTAAAAACATGAAACCAAAAACCGAGCATAGTTCCCCCATGTTTCAAGCTTGTTAAAAAATGAACCCACCTGGAGTAATTAACCTTCGTGATTTCCATGCTATCAGCCTTTTGAGCCCTGGTTGTGTACCTCCCATCACCCCCAATCTTTTGGACGATCATACGCTTTCACTTGGTTGTTTACCCTTTTTGAGGAACACTTGCAACGAGTGGTCTTGTTAGACAACCTCTTCATAGAAACAACCATGTTTTGAGAAGTTCCAAGCTTACCTGGAACTAGTTGCCACCCTAAACACCACTCATTCCTCAAAGTCAAGTCTCCCTAAAACCCTTTTCAGACTCATTAAATATGAAAAGATTGTCAAGCAATTGGCCTTTCTAGCTTGTTAAAGTGATTGGAAGCACCATCCCTCCTATATGTTTTAATCTTTTTTGAACCTGAGGGATTATCTCACGAAAAAGTTCGAGCACTTGTCTTTTTTAGCTCATTAAAGTGATCGGAAAAGTCATCCCTTCTGTATTATTTTATCTTTTTTTGTCCCTTTTCAAACTCTCTAAACATGAAAAGGACCGAGTTATCCTTGTCATTAAACTCGTTAAAACAATAGCGACAAACTTGTCCATTCTAGACAAGAACAAGTTTCATTGTCGCTAGACTCGTTAAAACATAGCGACAGGTTTGCCCGAAGAAAAAATTATAGAACAAGCATATGTTATCCTCCCCAATCTTGACAAAAATAAATAGGTACTGGTCAGCAATGACTGGGGAAAAGGGAAGAAAACTTGAAGAAATTTATGGTAGCAGTTCACTCTTGAACATGACACTTTCACTCCATCACCATTATTGAGTCGGGTTGGGTTATTTTGTTCACCGGTCATCTAACCATTGGTCTTCCACACCATCCATATTTTGGGGTTAACGCTACCAATCCATATTAATGTCGTCGACATGTTCAAGAGAAGTCATTCAGTTGAGAAACCAAAATCTAGTTAATGCCTCATCCACTGCAATACCTCCAGCCTTTATGTTTTCATGACCACCATTCCTGAACCTTGTGTTGTCAGATCATTTTCACCTCCGGAAATCATTTGCTTCATTTCGTGTCGCAGATGTGGGATACATCAAAGCCCTCCTATGACGAGTCGCTTCTTGTCAACATCAGCTCTTTATCCAAGAAGTTGACTTAGAAACACCCCTTTTAGTGCTTTGAAGCTTGCATGCCTCAATGGCAAGTTTCTCACTTCCGATGACAGGTTGACATCAATGGCCTTTGACCGAAAGATTTTGCGTGGTGTTCGACATCGGATCGTAAATTCACACCACGTGAATTGTACTGTAGTACCTTGAGGGTCATTATCATTATTGGCGATTCCTCTCACGCCTGTTAATAGCGCACATTATTGGCTGGTAATCAGGTGATGTATTTCCATGTTCGACTTCAGAACATCTCTTCACATGGATTGACTTGTACATAGGGTGAAGATTGAAGGAGTTTGAAGACCCCGAATCTATTTTCATCCGTCCGGCCTGTGATATATTCATGGATATAAAGACATCAAATGTACAAAGAAGCTACACAGATGGTAATCTGAACCAAGGATGATGACTCTACATCTGAAGAATCACCAGTCTGCATATACAGACAACTATCTGTTCTATGTACATGAAATGAATTTATAAAGTTGAGCATGGGAATGCCCGCCTCAGCTAGATCATGAAAATTATATTATGATGATGTATTGTATTGTATCTTATATAGGCCACCTTCCAGTTTGAAACCTCCGATCCTCATGATAAAGCATTTCACCCGAAATCAAGATTTATGACTTCATACTTTAGGGGGCAACTATTATAGACAAATTTGGGCACTTCAACCCCAATCTTATATGTCGATAAACTAGAGCTCATCAACACCTAAAAGAGTTTTTCTATACCCTAAAAGAACATGGTAATCTGATTACATCATTCCCCAAAAGTTCCACCTAAGAAAACACCCAGAAATGGCCTAAACTGAACCATACTAACTGCTCCACTGGCGAGGTGTGATGCATACTGAGTTGGCCAGACGTGATTCATATCGTTTGGGCCTTCTATAGGGTGTGATGGGCGAGGATGGAAAAATGTCTGAGATAGTTTTCTAGGTGGTTTCTCATGGAATCGTCTAGAAACTTCTCCTATGACACTTGCCTCTCTGAATTTGCCCAGGGATAAGTAAGATATCCAAGAAATCTCTAAGTGGAACCAATTGTAACAAGTGGAATCAATTGTAACAAGTGGAATGACACTAATCAAAAACCCGGAGATGACTCACACCCTTGCACACATCTATAAATGGATCCTTCATTTAAGAGATCTAGAGGCTGGAATTTTGTGAATTGCAAGGAAGTGCTGATAGTTTGTATTTGAGGAAAGAGCATTGTATTGTTAGTGTAATCTTGATATTTCATGAGGTGAAGAGGGATTGATGCTGGGAGGATGATGCTAGATTAGACAACTGAGTTGTAATTCTCCCTTCTATTTAATAAAGTTCTTCAAGTTTTCTTCCATATAATTGTGCACTTGTGAATGTTCTTATTTGTGAATGCTATTATATGTTCATTATACATCTGATTCTGTAATGCTTATGATATAATAGATCAATATTCTTTGATCGTTCTTTGTTACTGTGTCTCTACAGGTACTCTCCAAGCGAGATAAGTACGGGGCCGATTTGCAAGATCTGTAAAGGGCGAGAGAGATCTAGCAAGGGAATAAGTAGAAGTTCCAAGTTGGGCCCTTTGTCTTTCTCTTATCTGTTATACATAGAAGAAATCATGAATTTCTTTAAACTGTTGTTTCTAGGGTAGCTGCCAAACCTAGAGGGCTAGTCATTTGAAAAGACACTAGTTTTACCAGAAACAGTTACTCAACCCACATCCTTCCAGGACTCTAGAGCGTTTGTTCCAAATGTAGCTTTAGGGACTAGTAACTCATCCCACCAAGGGCTCTAGAGCATTTTTCCCAACCTACAGCTCTAGGAGCTAGTAACTCAACCTAAGTTATTCCAAGGATTCCAGAGTGTTTGTTTTAACCCATAGCCATCATGAACTTAAGCACGAATTATAAAAACAAGTGTAAAACTAAAAAAAACATGGCTATCCAAGAAATGGAAAGGGAAGGCTGAAGAGATAGGTTTTTATTCTCTAAAGACTTCAAATCCATGATTGGCTCCAAGGCCCCAGTCCTTGGGGCGTTCCATATCTCTCTAGAGAAATTTATTGAAAACTAATTTTTAGTGGGGAAAGACAGGTTTGTGATATCTAAAGCTTGCAAATGTGAGATTGGCTCCAAATCCCCACGACTTTGGATCTCACGTGTCCCTTCAAGAAGTCATTTTATCCACACCATTCAGGAACTATGCTTTGATGGAATCTTGAAGAGAAACATAGGACCTACAAGTGGCAAGGGCACCAATTGCAACCTATCTAGAAATGTCATCCATAAGTCACCTTGAGGATGATAGAGGACAACAAAAAAACTTGTTGAACCTAGTGTTATCTTCTAGGGGCTTGTCCTTTTCCAAAAGCTTAATAAAAAGCAGATCAATTATGTGTGGAATTCTCTACCGATTGTATCCACCCTTTAAGTGTCTCAGTAGGATAACTTGGATCACATTGAATACGCTAGAAAAATCCAAATATGAAGACCATGGAGCGGGTTAAAGTTTGGTGAAATCTGACTGATAACCTCTTTTTGTTGCATGGAAGCACATTTATAATTTTACAAATATGGAGAGTAAGGGTGTATATGAAAACCAGAAAGAAAAGCTCATAAATCCTGTGAATGTCTTTGAACATGAAGGAGAAGAAGTAACGACAGGGAAACCATGTGATAGATGTAGGTAATCATCAACTAAACTCAAGGTGAAGCAGTACTTGGCACAAAAATTGGATGTAAACATAAATTTATCAATGAGTGGAATGAGAAACTCATCGTGGAAAGACCTTTCAAATTAGCGTGTCTAAAGAGTCAGAATGCACTCTCAACCCTTATCCTCCTCACCTCCTAACATATACTTCACAAAATCAATCAAGAAGAATAACTAAACATGTGAGAGAAAACACATTGAATACCCTGCTAAAAGGCCACACAAAAGTGAAAAGTTGGCGTGCAAACACCAAGGTTCATGATGTAGTGGAGGAGTAAATGACAGAATAAATGTCATCATAAGGGTTGGAAACTTAGAGATTTGAATCATAATCGAAATCAAAAATAATAATAAATGCAAGTCTCCATGTCAAAATCACCCCCAAGTCTTCATGAATGGAGAGATTCCATGTCGAAGTGGCTAGAAAAATAGGATGATGAGTAAGCATAATAGTCGAATAATCACTTAAGAGATAATAGATCACACTTTCTGGAGAAATTAGTGGACAAATACACTATTTAATTATGGCCTTGAATGAGTATTAAGGCATTCAAAATGAAAATCACGGTTAATCTCTAGTGGCATGCTTTACTTACAAAGAGTCATCACTAGCAAGTAACAGGGAAGACACAGAAATCCCTTCCGGAGGCTTCACACTATAGAGAGTTTCCACATACAAAATGTCACATTTGAAGTTCTTCTTGATGGCCAAGGCATATTAAATGTTCCAAAATCATATTCCTCATCTTCATCATATCAAATATCCAAAACTATTACCGTCTAGGACCTTAACCTGTCACATCTTTTGATATGCATATATAAAACTTTCTAAGAGAAGTATTTAACATCAAGGACATTAACATAAAATGTAACTATGTCACATGGGGTGAAAACCATACAAATATCACTATGAATTTGTTACCATTATCTCAGCTATGAATGAAGTATACCATTTGAAATCATACTATAGTAGGTTATACAAAGTTGCCCCATCATATATCTGTAAATGAACTTTATAAAAGTTGAATTTTACATAACATACTTTATGTCCATCCATTTCATGCCTTTCTTTTATTTCTAACATAAAGCTTATGAGGTGTGAGCTTGTTTCAGAGACTATGTCACTATCCCAAAAAAAAATTGCAAAATCTGTAGTTTTAATTATACCAGCATAAATCTATTTTAAATATGGATCTATTATGAGCTAAGAGAGGTCCAATTTTTTCATGCGTTATCTTTTTTATGAGTGAACATTATTTAAATGTTTTGCATAGTTATTTTTATTTTTATATTTCAGATAGGTTTATATTCTTTAAAGACTACACATTCATGATTGGCTCTAAGGCCCCAGGCCTTGGGTATTCCATGTCCCTCAAGAGAAAGTTGCTGAAATCCAATTTTTAATGGAGAAAGACAGGTATGTGTACTATGTAGCTTGCAAATGTGAGATTGGCTCCAAATCCCCACAACTTTTGATCTCCCATGTCCCTCCAAGAAGTCATTTTATCCATACCCTTCAAGAACTTCTCTTTGATGGAATCTCGAAGGAGAACATAGGACCTGTAGGTGACAAAGGCACTAATTACAACCTATCTAGAAATTACATCCATAAGTTATCAAGTTATCTTGAGAATGATAGAGGACAAAAATAAAATTGTTGAACCTACTATTATCTTCTAGGGGCTTGTCCTTTTCCAAAAGCTTAATAAAAAGCAGATTAATTTAGGGGCTTGTCCTTTTCCAAAAGCTTAACAAAACGCAGATTAATTATGTGTGGGATTCTCTACCGATTGTCTCCACCCTTTAAAGTGTCTCAGTAAGATAAATCTGATCAAATTGAGTATGCTAGAAAAATCCAAATACAAAGACCATGGAGCAGTTTAAAGTTTGGTGAAATCTGACCGATACCCTCTTTTTGTTGCGTGGAAGCACATTTAGAATTTTACAAATATGCAGAGTAAGGGCGTAGATGAAAACTAGAAAGACAAACTCAGAAATAGTTTGAATGCCTTTGAACATGAAGCACGAGAAGTAACCACAGGGAAACCATGCAAGTAATCATCCACTAAACTCAAGGGTGAACCGCCACAGGGCACAAAGATACGATGTAAACATAAATTTATCAATGACTGGAATGAGAAACGCATCGTTGAAATACCTTTCAAATTAGCGTGTCTGAAGAGTCACAATGTAGTCTCAACTCTTGTCCTCCTCAGCTCCTAACATATACTTCACAAAATCAATCAAGAAGAATAACTAAACATGCGACAGCAAACACATTGAATACCCCTATAAAAGGCCACGCAAAAGTGAAACGTTGGCATGCAAAAGCCAAGGTTCATGGCGTAGTGGAGGAGTAGATGGCAAAATAAATTTCATCGTAAGGGTTGGTGACTTAGAGAGTTGAGTCATAATAGAAATCAAAATTAATAAGAAATGCAAGTCTCCATGTCAAAATCACCCCAGGTCTTCACGAATGGAGAGATTCCATGTCAAAGTGGTTGGACAAATAGGATGATGAGTAAGCATAATAGGCAGACAATCATTTTAATACACTGTCAGGGGAATTAGTGGCCAGATACACTATTTAATTGTGGCCTTGAATGAAGATTGAGGCATTCAAAACGAAAATCATGGTTAATCCCTAATGGCATGCTTTAGTTATAAAGAGTCATTGCTGGCGAGTAACATGGCACACACAGAAATCCCTTTTGGAGGCTTCACACCGTACAGATTTTCCACATAAACAATGTCACATTTGAAGTTCTTGCCCATGGCCAAGGCATATGACATGTGCCAAAATCATATTCCTCATCTCGAGCATATCAAATATCCAAAATTATTACTATCTAGGACCTTAACCCGTCACGTCTTTCTATATGCATATATAAAACTTTCTGGTAGAAGTATTTAATGCCAAGAACATTAACATAAGATGTAACTGTGTCGCATGGGGTGCAAACCATACAAATATCACTACGAATTTGTTACCATAATCTCAGCCATAAAACAAGTATACCATATGAAATCATATTATCGTAGGTTATATAAAGTTGCCCTGTCATATATCCGTAAATGAACTGTAAAGGTTGAATTTTACATATCGTACTCTATGTCCATGCATTTCAGGCCTTTTTTTGATTTTTAACATGAAGCTTATGAGGTGTGAGCTTATTTCATAGACTATGTCACTATCCCAAACAAATGTGCAAAATTTGTAGTTTTGATTATATCCACGTAAATCTATTTTAAATATGGATCTATCATGAGATAAGAGGGATCTAATTTTTTCACGTGTAAATTTTTTTATGGGTGAACAAATAGCGTTACACATCATACTGGGTTGTAGAATGAGCCTCTCGGCTCAAACATGATCATGATAATTTTTTGGTTTTTTTTGTTTTTTTTTTTCTTAAGGGTAGGGTCCCACCTACTAGTTTTATTTTATCAAGTATATTTATTTTGACTTTCTTGTAAAGGGAATGGGAATATATCTCACTATGGTTAGTGAAAATTATAAAAACATTGACATGCATCAACAATATCATGTATTAGTCCTAAGAGAACATTTCATCATGTACTTGGTATGTCCATGGACAATGTATGAGAATTGTATGTAAAGTCAAATGATAATGTAATTATGATGAGGAAAAATGTACTCCCATAAAATTCATGGTAATCTAAAATCCACTTTGTAGAGGAAGGTTTGTTGTTAATTGGAAACCACTAATGTAGTTTATGTTTTGTGGTCAACCAAAACCATTTGATGCAATGTTTGTGGTAAGCAAGAAACCATTTGAGGTGTGATGGTTGAGGGTTATCCACAAAATCCCATAGGTGTAATTCCAGAGTGTGGTTATGGGTAAGCCAAGGAAAAGCTAGGATAATGAAGATGCAATGGGAGCTAAAAGAATAGGTATGAAGATGTGATGTAAGAATGGTTGAATGAACCATTCAAACTATGGAAATCCTACTAGACCAACGATTGCAACAACTGGTTACCCATGCATTTCGATGTATGGCTTTTCCTTTATATGGACATCAACTCTTTAATAATATTTGTATCATAAAGGTATTATGAAAATGTCAAGTTGGATCAGACATAGACCTTGTTGATAAGGAGGTTCTTCAATTCATAGTGGATTATGTGCAAAGGAGTGAACATATTGATAATGACCTTAGATAATGGAGATTAAGAAAAGTTAGGTATTGTAGAGAATCCATTTCTCCATTAAGGAGAAGTGACAAAATTAATTACAAAAATGTATTCTTCCAATGCATTAGTGTTGCAATGTATTCTTCTAGGAAGGGGTTGTTTTCTAATAAGTGATTTGTTGTCATGTAGATTCTATTATCACTTGAGATTGAATAAAGTATCCAATTACTATAAATATGAGATAATATTTATGTGTGGATGAGATATACTATAAAGTATTTGTTGACGCGGGATTTTGGACCTTAGTCAACAAAGGGGATGTGACCCAGACTGAGGCTCTTTAAATAGCCCAGGATATTTGGGATGGTCACTCTCAATGGGTTTAAAGGCTTCATTGGCCTGAATGCCTCTTCCTCTTTTGAAGGAAAAGATGTGGGTTTATCCTATTGTTATCCTAAAGTTAACCTAAAACTAGTGTTTGTGTTAATGCACCTAATATACCAATTAAATATAATACAATCACGTAGTTAGTACAATAATATACAATATCATATAAGAAAATATAGCACATAAAATGTACAAAAATATGATACAAAAGAGTAAAAACTAGAGAGCACTATAACTCGTGAAGAATGAGTAAAAATAAATTTGTACAATGCTAAATGTTTAAGATGCAAACTAATTTTAATTTTTATATGAAATTATAAATTAAAATTAATGATAATCCTTAATGAAAATAAATAAAAGACTAAGAACTAAAAAAATGTAAGCTTCATATATTTTAAATTAACACAGAACAATCAGTGTTTGTTTTAATAATTCACATCAAGAATAAATCATATATGCAAAAAACTAACTAATGTTATCTAACTGCTAATTCTTAGGAGAGGTAAACTAGAAAGATAAATGTAACAATTTCTACAATTATTCTTCAATAATTCTTTTTTTTGGTCAAATAAGAGTGGGGCCTTCTATTAACCGTAAGATAGATTACATAATTTACAAAGTCTTACAAAGTAAGGACCGAAACAGGCTAACACAGGTTTTCTAAAGTTGACCGGCTATAACAAAACGCAGATGACTCAAAACCCTCAATGAGAGGCTTACAAAAACCCATCCAAGATTTTGTGAAAACCAACGGTCATAAAGACTAGCAGAAAGATACCAAGCATACCTATTTACCAAAACACGGATTTGAAAAAATGAGAGAGAGCTAACGTTTAATCAAATTTCAGGTCTTGCTTGACACTAAAGTTACGAGCACTTTTTGAGCCCAATGCCCGTACGATCCTACCCCTGAAGATCTACCGCTTCTTCATGACTTCAAGGCGGAAAGTTGCACGTCCTTTAACTTTCAAATCAGACCTGAAAAGGAATATAAACCACCAATCTATAAAGCATCGGGTCCGAATTGGCACTAAAGTTACGAGCACTTTTTGAGCCCAAAACCCATACGATCTGGCCCCAGAAGATCTGATGCTTCTCCATGATTTCGGAGTGGAAAGTTGCACGTTCTTTAATTTTCCAATTGGACCCGAAAAGGAATGAAACCACCAATCTATAAAGCATCAGGTCCGAAAAGGCAGCTATCCTCCATGTGCTTTTCCACCCGAAATCCATATGATTGCGCAGGTAGGTGTGATCCACTGTCAGCACCCAGCAAAGGTGCCTGCTGTTTATCCAGAGCTTTTCTCCTATGGAGAGCTCATTTTCGCTCCATTTTCTTCTCTCTTCACCTACGAAAGGCTTACAAAAGGCTTACACTTCCACTTTCTCCAGTTTCCTCTTGTCTTCCTTCATGTTCAATCCTAGTGGTGTGGATTTCTTCCATGTCTTTGTCCACCTGTCTTTGACAATCCTCCCGCAATTTTCCCAAGGGAGTTGATTCCCACTCATATCTTTTGTAATTGTCTTTGTATACCACTCCTCCATTCTCTAGACGATCAGCTGGCATGTTTGCTTTTCTATTCTTCAATCATTCATTTATGAAACAATTCAATAAATAAATAACCAAATAAAGTAATACATCAAAAAATTCTAAAACATATATACCAATTCAATTTATATAAAGATAACATTTCTCAACAATCTAAATCACTCAAAACAATTCACAAGAAATTGGATTAGAGGAATGTTCATATTGATATCATCCTTAGAACAAAAGTATTTGAAGGGTGATTATGATTGAATGTAAATAAATATAAATTGAACTAACACGCATAAAAATAAATGCAATAATTCACTACCTATTCATGGATAATAAAATAGATACAAGTACTACTTGATTGAGTCAAATATAATCAACACGCTTACATAAAATGGTTTAAAATAATTCCACATTCATTGTAAATTTATAAAGCATTTCTTTCTGTATTCTCACCATTTTTCACTTTACAAACTAAAGGATTATGTATAGGCTGATAAGCCTCACCAAGTTCCAAAAAACTTACAAAATCAAAACTATTTATAAAAAAAATACATTGATTGTTTTTTACAAAAGAAATAAACATAGAAAGTTACATGACATTCTCGCATGTTCTGAGACAACATCATGGCACCCACAATAACCTCTTTCATGGAAACCATGACCATCATTCGATGAATGGGCACAACCTGTTAACAAATAAAGAAAATAATATTAACAATCAATATTGACATCAAAATAAGGTTGCTACATAATCTTTTCCTTTTAAATTTAGTAGACATAATCATAGAAAACATACCTCAAAAATTCTTTGATCCTGAAAATCAGATCTATTTAACATAAATCGATTCATGCATGTATTGAGTGATAAACACCTTAACATTTGGTGACTCAATGATTATATGGGGTTTATTTGACTATGTTTTCATGTCAGGCTCTGTGGATTTCTGCTTATTTTTGTTTTCCCTCAAATGATTTAGGGCTCTAAGTTGATTGTTCTCTTGTACCAGATGAATAATACAATTCTCAAGGCGAGGCACTGTAACAAAAAATTGTTGGTGCCAATACATATTGAGTATGGATGCATCAGAGCCAATATTTTTATGTGGGCATTTTCCTGAGTTACTATCTCATTCATGAATATCATTATCATTATCAACAAAACCAAAATTATCCTTAGTCTGAAACTTAATTTTCTTTGGTGAAAGCTCAGTAGGAATTTCCAAGTCAACAAAAACCTCCTTAACTGAGAATTTCCTACCCATGTTATGTCGATCCAACAAATCTTCCTTTCCATTTGTTTAATTATCGCTCTAGACTGAGGGTTATGATTATGATAACTAGCCTCCTCTTGTTGTGTAGGTTTGAAATAAGGATCATGGTCTGAGAGCTTTAATTCACCATTATCAATAAATTTTGACTCTAATTCAACATCACAGGACTGCGAATTTTTAACCATACTTCTTGTGGCATGGATAGGTATTATTTTAGGATTTTCAACCTTATTGCTGCTAGAAAAATCTGACTTCTCAACATGTAATGGCTCATCATGGTAATCTTCATTGACATCACAAGAATCAAATAGAGTGGGTCCGACCAGTGGAGGACTGTCTAAAACCTTAGGGACAACATCAGGTTTTTCATAGTCATTATGAAGGGGAAAAGCATCCCAAACATTAAAAATTTTGGTCAGATGATGCTTTACCAAAATGCAGATGAGGTCATGACATAAAAGAGACCTGTTATGGTTTTTTTGTTCGACTTGATATGCCTTGGCCATTTTGGCCACGCTTTTGTGTAAGTAATATAGGATATTAAGTTCATAACCTAAGAAAACCATTAGTGGACGAATGTGGTATATAAGCACTAACCCGTATCATCCCTCACACATTATAAAACCCTAGAGAAAATATAACAAATATTTCCATATAGGTTTAAGATAAGAAATCAACATACTTTTGACATTATATACATAATTCTTGTTTGCAAGGAAGTTTTCCATGGTATCACCGTGCACATAATGGTTCTTCGACCAGTTCTCACCCTCTGTATAGAGATGAGTGGCATCTGATGTGAAATTAAAATCCACTAGAATATCTAGGTTGTTGACCTTTGCCTCTTTCCATTAAAATTAGAGGCAAATGCTTTTCCTACTCCATCATTAAAACCCTAAAAAAATCTAAACAAATTCCCACTTCTCGACCCGTTGAAATAATGCCAAATATTTGTCTTATGTTTCAATAATATCATATTCAATTAATGCAATTCTAATCACAGGGGGAATTAATAATAAACTGGTAGAATTTCAGCAGGGATTCGATCTAAAAAGAAGTAAAACAAGCTGAACAGAGGTTTGAAACACTAACTAGTTATAGAACGACACACAAAGGGTTGGACAAGAAAATGAAATGCATAGAATGCAGAAAAAAAACCATATGCAGTATATTTGATGACTGATGCGCGTGACACAAGGTATACCTAAAAGTAATTATCACAGGCAGAGGATAGTTATGACTTGAAAAGCTAAGTCATGAAAATGGTGAACACTATGAACAGATGTCAAAATCCTTAGTTAACAACTCGGATATGTTGTGCCATGTTACTAGAAAACACAAGTATTTTATTCAAAACAAATCCCATCGAATCTTCCTCCAACCACCAAATATTATTTCGCTACATTGTAGATTGCTAACTTTTGATACTAGAGTTTAATTGTGCACAAAACCATAGGCCTACTATTAATTCCAACATAAATCAAACCATACAACCAATGGAACATTAATCAAAAGTCCAATAATGGTAAGGGATATCATTGGGTTATGGAATGACACATTTGGTATATAGTTATATAAACCCTTTCAAAAACATGTAAACCTATGTTATGACTGTTGGAAAATCAAGAGAATTCATAATTTTATTAGATTTTTCTTTGTTTTATAACTATTTGTGAGATTATTTGGCTTCTTAGTTGTTGACTTATGTTCTTCTTCATTAAACAATTATCAAAACACAAACATGAAGATCACAATAAAACAAAGAACACAAGATATAGGCTCAAAGCCAAGGAAAACCCCTCTAAGGGGAAAATGAAAAAAAAATATCATCATATAGAATCAGATCAAATCAGATATATAAGACCCATATCCATAAAAAAAACTCCACCTTTAGATGCCAAACTCAAGCCTTCCTTCTTTCCAATAGATACTTCAACAAGAGACCAACAACTAGAAATGTTCCAAGGCTGAACTTCCACAAATTATAGCTCAAGAAAAAATCCTTTCTTTTAAACTTCGGCCCTCCACTTCTTCAGTAACCTCTCTATGATATTTCAGACCATAATCCACCAAGTGTGTGTGTCAAAATGAGCTCCATCTTCCCTCTATTTATATAGTTCATAGGGAGTGCAAATAGACATGTCCATCGGGGTCAACTTGGCACCTAGAGGGGTTTCTGACCCAAAATTACATATATTTTTTTTCCTTTTTCTTTACAATAGGTCCAAGGAGGACTTTGACCTTTTGACTCAAAAACCTAGAAGCATGAAGAACATACTCATCTAGAAACATAGTAATATTTTTTATTTTTTATTTTCTTTTGATTTTGACATGAAATACATAATGGTACAAATTATGAAGACCGAACTTAGTTACATTCTCCAATACGCCCTCTTATCTAGGGAGGTATTCATAATTGTACACCCAGTACATGTATCCTCCTTTCCATTGTATCTCATCATATTGAGCTTTTGTAATGGAGCCAAAATTTCGTTTGTGACAGGGTTAATTCGTATCACTTGTCTCTGTGCATCATCACCAAAGACATTATATTGAGCTAGTGAAGGTACACATCAATCATAGCTTCCTTTAATCATGAAAGTGATATTCATTGTTATCGAAACATCAGGTTATCCTTTTGTATTTCTAACTTTCAATCCTAAGATGATATAGACATATTGAACATGTAATCCTTTAAGGATTACCAAAACCATCCACTCAATCCATGTATTCTTTGAGTTGATTCCTTAACTGTCATTATGAACTTCTGTAACATTCTTCTAGGTAGAATAACCAAATACCGACCAGATAACCAATATTAAAACATTATGATTACCTCAACATGATGGCCTCTTGTCAAGTTTTGCTTACTTTTTTCCTTTTGGGTCTACATATTTTTGCATGGTCCATATTTGTATTGTACAAAAATACTTTCTCCATGCTTTCACTTTTCAATAAAAGTGCCCACAGAATGAACTAATAAACAACCAACAATATCTTCTTTACTTGGAGTTGTCATTATCAACTCTCTCTTTCTTCAAGGGACCATACATGACATTGATCAATATCATCAAATTAACTCTCCTTCCAGCCTCTTCACGTGCTTTTGTAATATGCATTACCAGGGAGCCAAGTCATATCCCATGTAGATCATCAATATCAAATTTACCAAATTATAACATCCTCTAGTCAGAGTGTCATGTCAAAATCTCCTACTTTCTCCCTCTGAAGTCAACATTACTTTGCATGTTTAATCTTCATATTGAAACAAGATTATGCTTCATCTTTCAATCATTAATGTTTTCTAGGAATGAACTCATCAGCTGGAAGTCTCTATCAGGGTCCTTACAATTCTTGCTTTGTATCATGCTCATCATTTTCAAGGAGTCATGGATAAGCATGAGTGTTTCTTTTCTTTTTATTCCATCCTTCTCACCTTCCTTCCTTTATTATGTACCTACAACTTTCACCGACAAGTACAACCAAGAAAAACATATAAAGACAAGAGCATGATGTAAATTTTGTTAATCAATTATCTTGATAGCACCATGTAGCCGCCCCTCCGAAATTCACAAAACTTTACAAGTTCACTAGGGTAAACATGAGATGAGTGTCACTATGACATGACCTAACCTCCAAGTTCTAGTTATGGAAGTGGGGTCGACAACCAACAACTTCATTGACATCCCTCAGAGACCACAAACCACTCAGAAAGATGCAAACCACCCCAAGTGGTCAATCCCTGAGCGGGAATACTTTTTCTCTGACCTAGCACACCAAATGCACGCACAAAAAGGAAAGAGTGTGGTTATGAGGCCCCAATTGCATAAAAAATTCTTATTCTTATTCTTGCCTAAATCGATCAGTTCAGTACCAACGGTTCCATGATTTGAGCCACTTTTTCGAGCTAACCTCAAAACCACTGCCCAAAACTGCTTATAACCTTTCAGAATCATAAACTACGTGACAAAAATGCCAAACATTCAAATGTGAAGCCAAAACATGACCTAGATTGCCTAATACATAACAAACATTTCATTAAACATGTGGAGATCATGTATAATAGTACATGTCATCAATGCATATCTAATCACAAAATGATAGTCTTCACCTGAGAATCACCAAGAAGACTCTAAGCTCTCTCTAGATAGTTGTGATAACACTTGTTAGTCCATGCATTCATTAACCAATCAATAACTTATCAAACAAGTCATGCACCATAGATATATTACATCATATAACCAAAAAATAATCAGCATAGAAACCATGGCAAATAACATAATGTCAACATTATAACTAATACAAGGACTCCTAAATCACAATAGGAAAAGGATACTTTATTAACATATGAAAATTCCAACTAAGTCAAGGACTTCCACGTACCATCTGACCATAAATTGGGATGAACCAAATCTCTATTTCAGCCAATCACCCCTCACCATATTCCAAGCATGAATGTGGGATCTCATGGAACAAACCAAGACAAATCCAACTAGGGCTTCTAGAGGCCAAACCACCTCAACCCTCAAGAAAAGTGATTCCACCTCTATGGCTCAGAAATAACTAACATCAACCAGATCAGTCTCTGCCCAAGTTATCGAGGGCAGCAGAAACTAGTAACTCAACCCATAACCTTCCAGGGCTCCAGAGCGTTTGTTCCAACTATGGCTCTAGGGACTAGTAACTCAACCCACCAAGGGCTCCAAATAATTTTCCCCAACCTACAGCTCTAGGAACTAGTAACTCAAACCAAGTTGTTCCAAGGATTCTAAAGCATTTGTTCTAACCTATACCCATCAGGAACTTAAGCACCAAACATAGAAACAAGTGGAAAACCTAGAACATCGTGGCTATCCATGAAACGGAAAGGCAAGGTTGAAACCATTGTTAGTCCAGGAACATATCCATGCCAATGACGACATATAACTAGAAAACAAGATGCATATGCCATGCATCCAAACATTAGAAAGGAAATTGTTATCACTCCATAATTTTTGAGGTTGCAGAGTAAAGTCAAAGGTAACCTTAGAACCACTTTGGAAACTTGGAATCCAAGCCTTCCAGTTTCAAAGAGGGATCTCTTTATATGATTTAGCTTTGTTTTACTAATGATATTAGGTTAGTTATCATGTCCAGGTTTGGGTTTTTTGTATTGTTGGGTTGAGATAATGGAATTCAGCCATTGGGTAATGGAGTCACTGGTTTAGGTTGATCAAACACAAAGTTTACAGGTTAAAATTATAGGGCAGGATAAGCAATTTCACTGGATCCTTTAAAATCTATGGTGTGGAGGAGAAGAAAACGATTCAGCAATCCAATTAAAAATAGAGCAATTAAGAATTATGTTTTTAATTTTCAATAGAAAACATAGAAATTATTCATAAATGAGATACAGAATGTACTTTTATACAAATTATGTTCATACTCTTCTTAGAATAATTTATATTTCATAAACATATATGAAAAACAATGAAAACATTTAATCGATAAATATGCACTTCAACAATGAAATTGACAAAAGAATCTTGTAATGCTTGCATTGTATTACTAAAATATGATCAAAGGTAGTTCTGTGAGCTTCTTTACAACATAAGTCCTTTCTTAAAAACTAATCCCAACAATAATACTTTGATTTTTTAAGTATTTATACAAAAATATTTACAAAATATCTTGATTTAAAAGATCAAGATGGAATCCTAAAAATATATAACTAATTACAAAAATAGTAAAAAATTTAGGAATCTTCTAACTATTGGAACTGTTGGTACTAACTTCGAGGAAAATTGTTGATGACTTGGCCTCAAAATGTGTTTCCTTGTTGTTTGTCTATTGGAGATGAAAATCTTTCACTCAATGGTTTCATACAATTGATCCCATCTTTCATCACTGGGGATAGAAAGATTGAGTAACGTTCTATACACTTCATCGACTTTAGTATGTTTCTCAAACGTTGGATTTTTTATGAAGATGTTTTTGACTTCATCTTTGATAGTTAAATCAAACTCCAAATATTCTAAGAAATCTTTCCTTGTGATGTGTCCCTTAATACCTGCAAATTTGGATTTATTTGTAGCAATAGTATAGATTTTCCAATAGTAATTCTCCAAGATCATCAATCTGTCATTTGGTGCTACTGATCCCGGCAATCCTCTCTAGTTCAATAAATTGGACTTGGTGTGAAATCTCTCGACAACATTATACAGAGTCCAAGTTTGGGTCTCCAATTGTGTCATCAAGTTTCTTTTCTGCAATACTTTCTTGATCTCCAAGATAGTCTTTGTCTTGTCTGAAATCTGCATATTTTCTAATTCTAATCTGGTCCTTGAATTCAACACTTTAATCATGGTTATGGCCTCACCTGGTTTGTGTCCTAGGGCATTTATAACATGTTCTATTGATGTATTAGATCTTTCTATCAGCTCTTCTTGCTAAAAAATGATATGAATGGATGGCCAAATATCAGTCATGGCTTGACTAATTTCTAGCCAAACATTTTCCCTAGCCTGTGAAAAAGTCTAAGCCATCAGTGACTCATTTTCCAATCTTTAAATCTTCTGGGAAATCTGGCGATATTTCTAAAACTCAGCTACATATAAGTTTTCAATTTTCAACTTCTATTCTTCCATATTCTTCAATTTATCCTTTAGCTTGTCTTATCTTGTCTCATAAGAGACAAGTCCCGCATGAGTTTGTTCAATTCACTTGATGCTGATGTAGAATCCTCAGATATCCCTACAACATAAATTGGCATAGTTGTGACTGTAGTCATAGCTAATTATGCAACATCTTATTTTTCTTTTAGTAAATTTTCTATTTTCTCTTCCATCTCCTTAATCTGTACATTTTTTTCAATGATGAGTTTGAGCATGTCTTCTTTATCCTGCTCATTTTCTTCAATCTCTCTTGCTTGTGGATCCTCTGTAGATGGTAATTTAAGCTTCTTTATAAGTGCTTCTATATATGTATTCTTTTTCTTCATAATTTCTTCCACTGCTTTGACATCACTGGGATGATAACCTAGTTTGATCACCAAGTCCTCCAATGATTTGATTTTCTTGTCTTTTGATAATGAGGAGATTTTATCCAACTTTAACTATGATTGGAAATTGCTAAGTGATGTCCTTAACTTTGAAGTTGTCATAGTAGTGTTGGTCATGGTGGAGAAAATAATTTCTCTAAACTGTCTATGCATATCCATTTGATCTATAGGATGTATTTGCTTTGCATCAAATGAAAAAATAGTCTTCTTGTAATCTGAAGGGGACTTTGGGAATGACACTTGAGCTTGTAAAAATTCCATATGCATTCTTCCTTTCTCACTGTCAAATGATGTTAATAGTCTATGATGGGAAGTAGAGCTTTGTTTCCAAAACTAAGCATATGTGTTGGCCTTGAGTGTTTCATTCTTCTATTTGATTTTCAGAAATTTATTGAAGATGTTTGGCTCATCTTGATTATCTCCCAATTCTATTGACTACACTAATTTTGAAGGATCCTGTGAGGTTGAGGAGGATGGAGTTGCAGAGAAAAGATCCTCTGACCCTATTGAGACCCATGAACCAATAATGAAAATGGTTTCCTGCCCTTCATCATGTTGAATGGTGATTGTTTTGGGGTCAATCTTCTACCTTTTTTGATAAATAATGAATTCCTTGACATTGATTTTTGTAACTGGTGAATATATTTCTTTCCTTTTTATGTTGTTCTACTTCTCTTGAGGCAATGGAGTTTGGGAGGTGGTTGTTGACAGAGTCTTCTCCTCTGCTTCTTGTAGTGTGCTTTCCTCCCACTGGCCTTGATACATGAATTTCTCGATCTCTAGTGTGGGGGTATGATTATAAGGTGTGGTTTTATGCTCCACCCTTAAATTAGAAATTATATTGAAGGGGTCATATGACCAGGTAAAATTTGGGTGGAAGTTTATTTGTTTGTCGACTGAATCTGTCTCATTCCTTGCTGATCTATTATTACATATAAAAGGTCCCACTTGTGACTTAATTTTAAACTGTGATTCTCTCTTACTTGAAACAAAGTGGAGTTCATCCATGTTAATCATTTTCCTAATATATTCCAGAGAAAAGATCATCATTGGAAAATATTTGGGCAGCTTATGTGGGGGGTAGTTCACACCCATATACTCTTATTTCTGTATAGCTCAGGTACAAATACCAGTCTTCAGTTTTGATCTGCTCACTTAGGTGAAAAATCCTCTTAATTTCTAAATTGATCCTTGCCTCAATCTATCTATTGAGAAGCCCTGCAGATGTATGAATAAACATGTCTATGAAATCTGTAAAACTAAACTCTATTGAATTTCTTCTCACCAATGAGGTACACTCTATTACTGAATGACTGATTCCTTGATGATTTTTCTTTTACAATGCTATTGGAAATTTGCCACCTTGCTACAAGAGGAACATGTAAACTAATATAGATGGATACTTGAACAAGCCTTTGATAGTGATCTTCATCAATTGTTGATCTGAAAATGAGATCTTAGATTACTTTTAAAGTATTACAGACCCATGTGCAGGATTTTCCTATATTACTTAGTGCAACGAATCGAAAAGATTGCGAATAATATAGACAATGAGTAGTTAGAGAACCATAACAGACACACACACATAACACAACAAATAATCAAGGAGTTCACCCAAAACTCTTGGGCTACATCTCCTGGTCCAACTTTCAGTGGTGACCTCTCTATTATGTCTTCAATAGTAGAGTTTCTACAAATGTAAGATCAAATTGAGTCTCAACACAACAAGAATAAAACAACAGGGCTTTACATGGAACCCCCAAGTCTTTTGAGTACACAGACTCTCCCTCTCACTCTTTGTCCATGTTTTCTCTCTATCTCAACACTACTTGCCCCTGTCTCTATCATTCAGTAGCTTTTAAGCCAATCAGTGCTTGTCTATTTGTTTTCCCTTTCGGGATCTCTAGCTCCCGGCCTCTGTCCATTCAAATCCCCTCTGAGCGTTAAAAAATCATTGTTAAACATCTTCAGGGATGGTGGCCACCTATTTTGTAACAAAAGGGACCATTGTTGCATTAGAAATCCCAGAACAATCATTCTCTGTTTACACAGAGAAATACACATAAACACTATAAAAATATGCCCAAACGCCTTTTATTGAACTTGAAATATTATCAATTCCACCCTAAAATCCATCGGGTCCGCCTTTAAATCACTATCGCAAATCGCTTAGTCGTGGTTTTCTTTGTATTTGGGTTTTTAATGAAAAACCCCAAATACAAAGGAAAACTCATCATATCGAACTACAAATATTATGTATTCTCTTATATAAATCCTATCAGGTCCTATTATATATCGCTATCACATATCCCTTTTGGCTTCCGATCATCGATTGCTCCGATCGGCCTTATCGGGGATTGGTGCATCGGTGTATCACATGGTTGCTGGCCTATGGCATCACCCCTTACATAACTGTGATGCAATATTGCGCGAGTAGATCTGGATCGTCGGATCTGCACGCTTGATCCATATCGTGATTTCCATAAGGCTGCACTCGATTTACTCCACCTGCTACCACCAATTGCAATATGCCGATCAGATCTAGACCATTGATCGGCCAGATCCGACGGCTCCTGTGCATTGTTGTTTTAGCCTTCGATAGGCCCTGTTTTCACTATTTCTGCGTGCTTTTCTTGCCCGATAATGTAATCCACCATTCTTGAAGGTTTGTCCTTTGCAATAATTTTTAAGTATTAAAGACTTAGAGGGTTTTTCGGATCCATTTTGGATCACGCCTTCCCACTGAAAAGCTTTTGGACCATCAAAAGTTGGTTTTTAAGCATCGATCAAGTGAAGATACAACTTCCTCACTTGTCCAATCTCTATCCATCATGCATTTCTTGGTTTTGAACCTTTGAGTCTGATTCTGAGGTACTCAACATCCCCTCTATGCATAGTTCTCACCTTCTTGTCCAGAACTACATCTTCCTACAACTCATTGAGATATTCATCCAACAGATCATCAATAGAAGGCAACTGACTTTGCTCTTCAGTATCTTCAATCAATGAAGGTTCATACAGCCTTAAGTTCTCTGCATTAACAACTAAATAGATTTTCACCAATTTTCTCAAGTATCTTGAAAGGCCCCTACCTTATTGGCTTCAGCTTCTTACCTTCACCTAGCATTCTATCTTTGTTGATGTAGAGCCAGACTTGATCACCAACCTGGAAGCTATGCTCAATTCGATGTTTTTCATGCCTTGCCTTGTACTTGGCCTGGCTTCTTTCCAGTTGTTCCTACACTGCCTGGTGAATTTCTTGGATATGTTCAATGAACTTGGTTTCTTTGTCCACAACACTGTGTCCATCAATTTTTATGTCTTTTCCAAAGACAAAATCCAAGGGAGACATTGGTGTAAAACCAAAACATGTCTCAAAAGGAGATCTCTGAGTAGAAGAGTGCTTGGCATAGTTGTAAGCATGTTGCACATAACACAAATGTTCATCCCAAAGCTTGGGATGCTTGCTGCAATAGCCTCTGAGAAACTGGATCACTGTCCTATTGAGCACCTCTATTTGACCATCTGTTTGTGGATGAAATGTTGTGCTCTTCTTCAATCTAGTTTCCATCAACTCCCATAGATTTGACCAAAACTTCCCAACAAATCGGGTATCCCGATCAAATACAGTAGAAGTGGGTAACCCAAAATGAACCCATACATGCTGAAAGAATAACTTCATTGTTTGTTCAACTGTCACCTGCTTGTTACAGGGTATCAAAATACACATTTTGCTGAACCTATCCACAATAACATATAAATAATCATGACCTTTTCTAGATTTTGGTAATCCCCGAACAAAGTCCATGGAAACACTTTCCCAAGGATGAGAAGGAACTGGAAGTGGAGTGTACAAGCCTATTTTTCTATTACTGGGCTTGCTTTTAGGACACATAGTACACCCTTTAATATATCTAGAAATTGTTTCGTGTATTCTCGGCCAATAACAGAACCTTTGTAGCGGTGCAACTATTTTACTTACACCAAAATGTCCTGATATAAGAGAAGTATGTGCTTCTCGGATTATGTCAACTCTTTCAGTTTGTGGAATGCATAACTTTCCGAAATGATACAAGAGTTAGTCCTTAACATAATAATCCAATTCTTCTACTTGTTTTCCATGACTCAAAGTTGCATGTACATCTTGAGCATATTGTTCAATGTAGCATTCATGCATTACTGAGTTATGCTTAAGTATAGTAGATGCATTTATGATGCAACCTTATTGTGTATGCCCTTCTTATATCTGATGACAAGATGAAATTTATATAGGAAACCAATCCACCTATAATGTCTTGATTGTTGCAATGTAGTTTGTGAGTGAAAATATTGAAGTGGTTGATGATTTGTATGTATAATTGTTTCCTTGCCCATTAGGTAATGTTTCCACTTTTTCACACTCTGCACTAATGCAAACAATTCTTTGTCATATGTGGGATAATTAACTACTGGATAATTAAATGTCTCAGAATGATAGCATATGGGTTTACCATGTTGCATCAACACTGCTCCCATGGCATAGTCACTAGCATCTATTTCAATCTCAAATGGTCGTTGAAGATATGGCAGTGCTAGTACTAGTGTTGTACTAATTTTTAGTTTTAAGGTGTTGAAGGATTTCTGTTGTTTGCCTCCCTACTGAAACACCTTGTTCAATCCTGTTAAAGCATGGAAGGGAGCTGAAATCAAGCAAAAGTTAGCAATAAACTTTCTCCAATATTGTGTTGCTCCTAGGAAACTCCTAACTTCTGTAGCAGATTTGGGCTTAGGCCAGTTCACAATGACTTCAACCTTAGAGGGATCTATCTTCAATTCACCACCCCCTACAATATGACCCAGATAATTTAAAGATGTTTTTCCAAATTCGCATTTTGATAACTTCACATAGATATTATCTCTTTTCAAAACATCTAAAGTCTGCTTTACATGCTTCAAATGTTCTTCCCATGTTTTACTGAAAAGAAGAATGTCATCTAAATATACAATTACAAAATCATTAATAAAAGGTCTGAGTACATCATTCATAACTCTCATGAAAGTGGCAGGAGCATTAGTTAAGCCAAAAGGCATAACCAGCCATTCATACAGCCCTTGCTTTATTTTTAAAGCAAACTTCCATGCATCTTATTCTACTACTCTGACCTCATGATAGCCACTACACAAGTCTAACTTGGAGAAGTAAATTGCTCCTTTCAGCTGATCTAATAGATCATCAATGTGAGGAAGAGGATAACGATTCTTGATTACTATTTTATCCAGTTCTCTATAATCAATGCACATCCTCCACGAACCCTATTTCTTTCTCACCAGTACGATTGGAGATCCACATGGTGATGTGCTTGGTCTTATGAACCCTTTTTCGAGCAGCTCCTGTACCTGCTTCTTGATCTCTGCATTCTCGAAAGCGAATAACTTGTACATTCCGATGTTAGGTAATGGAGCATCTTGCCACAAATGAATATCATGTACTATTTCCCTTTTGGGTTGCAGACCTTAAGGTTCTTGAAATAGGATATCATATTCTGAAAAAACTTTATCTAAATCAGCTTTCTGTTTAGCATCACAGCCTTCAAATACATTGGTTTTATCAGGGTTATTTTCCTTTACAACCATTAGTAAAAATTTCTTGCGTGAATTTACAATTCTTTTCATCTACCCTGTGTTTATGAGAGTATAGTTATTTTTGAGTTTATGACCTCTTACAATATATTCTATTGCATCTTTAGTGAGTTGATACTTATTTTCAGCTCTATAGAAAATGGCATTTCTATCATACAAGTAAGGACTTCCTAAAACAATACCACATATATTCAAGGGAACTATATCTAACTCAACCTCATATACAAATGTTGACCTAATAGCAAACCTAAGTTTACATTGTCTAGTCACTTGTAGCCTTGCTTTATCACATACCCAACCTAATGGATATGGCTTCTTGTGAGGTGTTGTTAGTAATCTCAACTTTTTTACAATTGTTTAAGAAATCAAGTTTACTTGTGATCCACTATCAAATAAAGTATCAATCTTTTGGTGCTTGGAAACAACTCTAATATGAAAAAGCTCATGTGTTTTCCTCTCATTATCTTCATTATCAATAGATTTTGCAAAATTACTTGTAGATGCTTCATAATTTTTATCTTTTATACCTGTGGCTATGACTGTTGTTTCATCACCTGAGTCTGACCCCGAGTCTTTTTGAATAGCAGTAGCAGTCTTCTTCTTCTTACCACTGAACTTTTTGGGTTTCAGCTCTAGATTCAAAGATCACTAGTGTTCATCATCGTGCCCATCCTTCTTGCAATGAGTGCATGAAGGTCTGTCTTTCTGTACAACGTTTGCCTTCCTCTCCTTCTAGCGCAGCTTCTTCTTTTCCTTGTTCTTGCTTGCTGAGGGTTTTGATGATCCCCAAATCTCTGGGTTTACATTCTTGCCTCTAGCCTCTAGATGTGTAGCCTGAATTGATACGTCATCTAGGCTAGTGGGGTTAAACATGAGAATGGTGTGCTTCAAATAGCTATGCAAACCACCTATATACTTTAACAAAGTTTCAGGTGAGTCTAGAGATATGCCTAGAGTTAAATCTCTTTTTCTAAATTCCTGGGTATAACTTTGTGCACTTTGGCCCTTTAATTGGTGAAGAGTTTTCCAATTCATCATTGCTTGCTTCATATAAGCTAGATGATAGAATTGTTTTTTGATGGAAGAAACAAATTCCTTCCAGGTAGAAATAATTTTACCATGTTTCTTCAGATCAGCTTGGGTCTTGCCTTCCCACCACACTAATGCAGTTACTCCAAGGCGAAGGTTAGCCAGCTGAATCTTTCTCCTTTCTGAATCAATGTTCTGCACTCTGCAATATACCTCAATCTATCTAATCCAGTTTTCTAGCTTTTCTGCATTTAATTCTCCATCATAAATTGGCCAATCAAACTTTACATCTAATTTAATCAAAGAAGTTTTCTTCTTTTTCTTATCAAGTCTAGGAGATGAGGATGATGAAGGAGATGGTCAAGGAGATGATGGAGGAGGCTTTTCCCCTTTCCCTTTTCCCTCTGGAGGGGCATCTAGAGAAGGTTCCTCTGCTCCTTTGTCTTGTTTGGGTGTTGAGGTGCTTTCACCTTAACCCTTCTTAAATTCTCAACACATCTCTTCCACCATGGCTCGCATGGCCATAAAACTGTCCATAAACTAAGATTCTGATTCCAATGAAATTTCTTCTGCCATTCTCCTCCTAGGATAGACTCTTCCAATTTCTAGATTGGCCTCAACAAGTTCCCCTTTTCCCAGTTTGAGCTTCGACCTAGTTAGCATTCAAAAAAGTCCAACACAAGTTTGTCTAACCTTAACAAACCAAAAACCAAAAGCTCTGATACCACTTGATCTGAAAGTGAGATCTTAGATTAATTTTAAGGTATTACAGACTCATGTGTAGGATTTGCCTATATTACTTAGTGCAATGGATCAAAACGATTGCTAATAATATAGACAATGAGAAATTACAAAAGCATAACAGACACACACACATAACACAACAAATAATCAAGGAGTTCACCCAAAACTCTTGGGATACATCTCCTGGTCCAGCATTCAGTGGTGACCTCTCTATTATGTCTTCAAGAGCATAATTTTTACAAATGTGAGCTCAAATTGAATCTCAACACAACAAGAATAAAACAACAGGGCTTTACTTGGATCCCCCAAGTCTTTTTTAGTACACAGACTCTCCCTCTCGCTCTCTGTCTCTGTTTTCTCTCTGTCTCAGCACTACTTGCCCCCGTCTCTATCATTCAGTGGCTTTTAAGCCAATCGGCGCTTATCTGTTCATTTTCCCTTTCGGGCTCTCTGGCTCCTAGCCTCTATCCGCTCAAATCCCCTCTGAGCATTAAACAAACATTGTTAAACGTCTTTAGGGATGGTGGCCACTTATTTTGTAACGGAAAGGACAATCGATGCATTAGAAATCCCAAGACAGTCGTTCTTTATTTACTCAGAGAAATACACAGAAACACTTTAAAAATCCACCCAAACGCCTTTTATCAGACCTGAAATATTATCAATTCCACCCTAAACTCCATCGGGTCCGCCTTTAAATCACTATTGCAAATCGCTTAGTCGTGGTTTTCTTTGTATTTGGGTTTTTAACAAAAAACCCCAAATACAAAGGAAAACTCGTCATATTGGACTTCAAATATTATGTATTCGCATATATAAATCCTATCGGGTCTGGTTATATATCACTATCGCATATCCCTTTTGGCTTCCAATCGTCGATTGCTCCAATCAGCCTTATTGGCGATCGGCGCATCAGCGTATCACATGGTCGCTGGCCTGTGGCATCACCCCTTACATAACTGTGATGCGATATTGCGTGAGTAGATTTGGACCGTCGGATCTGTGCGCTTGTTTGATGGTCCTCATCTAATTGTGCTTGATCCCTATCACGATTTCCATAAGGCCACGCCCAATTAACTCCACCTGCTACCGCCGATTGTGATATGCCAATCAGATCTAGACCGTTGATCGACCAAATCCAATGGCTCCTGTGCATTATTGTTTTGGCCTCTGATAGGCTCTGTTTTCACTATTTCTGCAGATTTTTCTTGCCCGATAATGTAATCTGCCATTCTTGAAGGTTTATCCTTTGCGATAGTTTTTAAGTATTAAATACTTAGAGGGTTTTTAGGATCCTTTTTGGATCAATTGTTCATGCATATTATCATCCAAAAAGTGACTTCAGTTAAACATGAATGTTGTCTTATGCTCATTAGAGAAAATGGAAAGAAAGCCTAGAATAGGCTCAACCACCCATTGGTTTGACTTGAACCCTAAAAGGTAAGACACTAAAGAGATGATATGTTTAGTTTTTTTTTGGGAACGTGGAAGTCGGATAGGGGGGACTTTTCTTGGGAAGTTGAGCATCCACTGGGAGGAAAATCTCAAAGATTTGCGCTCTCTGAGGGAAAGTGAGTTTATGATATAGATCCATTAGGGAAGTTGTAGAAAACTAATTGAGAGAATCATTTTTAGGAATTAATAACATTTGATTTATGGTTTCTAGCAAAATAATGACAAGAATGTCTCCATTTTGGGCCACGATGGTTCTTTGAACCGGATTATATTTAGCTTGACACCATATGATGAAATCAAGAAAATGGTGGACTTGTGGAAACATAAACATGGTCCATAGGGATTCCCAAATATTAATGTCATCCCCCTAGTCCAGATAAGTTTACTTCAGCTAGTCATGAAATTTGAACAAGTCGAATTCACACTCAATATTAGCAATTTTGTAATATTGGTCCACCAAGGGTAAATGGTCGAGGTCCAGGGTGGTAGAGGACATAGGGTTTTCATCATTTGGTTTGGGATTGGAAGATTTCCCCTTTCCCTTGGGTGCCATGTCTGTAAATTGTGGAAAGACAAAGGAGAGGACAAAGACTCGATCTGAATGCTACCTAGATGGGTAATTTTAGCCTTGAATTGCAGGAAATGACAGGCGCTGGTGGTGGACGCGAAATGCAATATCAGAGATCAGTACCTGTAAATCAAACAACCAACAGTGAAAAGGAGGAACGTGTGGGTTTACCAGGGTTTATTTATAGTGATCGGATTAGTGGTCATTGCGCGTAGATCCGTTATAGAATGAGTGGATTAGGGAATCGATGATTAAATTGTTAATCACAACAGGAAAATGCATCGGGTTTATTGTGTAAGAGATAGGTTGATTGGTGAACGAGGGAGAGACAGATGGCACAATGATGTGAGTGGAGAGTATGGTATGGGAGTTGAAGTGGTGGATCGTTAGTTGGAGTGGAGGAGAGAAAGGTGGTTTCCGGGTGGGGGGGGGGGGGGGGGGGGTGATGTCACGAGCGTCGACCATGTAGCGTGGAGCCTAGGGATTTGATTACCGCTTTTCGGACCCCCCTCCCCACTGATAATGGCAGGGTGGACTGTGAAAACGATCCCTCGTCATTGATCCAGGCGAGGTAGATCGCGATCGTTGAATCATGTGCCCACTATATCACATAATGACAAATCATTTCTGTCATTCTTCACTTTATAATAAACTCTAATGTTTACTATTGAACACTTTATTACAAATTATTAATCATGTTTAAATAACATGATTAATTATCATAAGCATGATTATTATCCTAAAACACATCTAATTAACCCTAAGGGTGAATTTTGTCTAGCAAGCCCCTTATTTTATTTTTCCTATTTAAAATAATATGAAATTTTATTGAAATACTTAATCCAACTTTAGCCAAGTTTAGACAGTTTGGCTAACTTTTCTCTAATCTAACTAACCATTTCAACCAAGATTAAGCTAGATGGTTGATTTATTTCCCTAACCTAACCTATTGGATCAAGTTTAATCATGATTATCCAGTATGATTAAATGAACAATTTATTTCTAAGTGGCATTTAAACAAGTTGCACACTTATATACAAACATTTCTAAATGAAGGTCTTCATGTATTTTCTGTTTTTTCTAGTGGCATTTGGACTTGCTCACCTAGGGGGACATTTTTCATATATATATATATATATATATAGATATTTTTCTTTTTTTCTTTTTTTTTCTTGTCTTTTCTTTGTTTTTTCTTTTTTCTTTTCTTTCATTTTCTTTATTCTATCTTTTTTACTATCCCCTACAATTTCATTTATTTCTCCTTTTTTTCTTTGGAAATAAATTTGAAATATGATACATCTTTACATTTGAAAACATAAAATCACCAAGTATAAATATACAACTCATCCTATGAAATATAGGATCCTAACAGAAACCACACATGCAACATGTTACCCACAAAGCAATCTAGTTGTAGTTGTTGATACAACTATTCCCTTGTGCTTCCCTACTTTCCTTTTCCTTCTTTCTCAAAATCCAAGTGAACACTAGAGTGCTCCAAGAATCCTCCAAGAATCCTCCAAGAATACTCTAAGTGTGCAAGAGTGTATGAGAGAGTGAATGAAAGGAGAGCTCCACCAAAAAACCATTAAAAAGCTAGCAATTATTTCTTTGAAGCCTTTTTATCATTGATTCCTCTATTTTCTTCATATTCCTTCATTTTCCCTCTATTTTCTCTTGCATGTAGATTTGTGTCCCTTAAACTTCCTTTTCTCCTATTTTCCTTTATTTTCATTAATAAATGCCAATTATTGCCTCTTTTCTTTTGCTAGTTTCCATAGCCATTATTAATCACAAGAGATGCCCACTATAATGGTTTTCCAAACATTTAGCTTGGAATACATGTCCTATGATCTTGGTCTTATTTTAATTACATGGAAAATCAACCAAGGGTTGTTACAAACCCCGACCAACATATAACGAGTATTCCTCAAATTTATTAATATAAAACTAGTATTACATATAACCAGTATATAACCCAGAATAAGTGTACATGGTTATATGTAATACTGGTTATATGTAAACGAATATTGTTTATATACCCCATTATATTGTGTGATTATTTAGAGAATACAAAATCTAGGGTAATTATCTTCATTATCAAGGGAAAAGTGGATATCTGGTGGGAAGAGGTGAAGCATTGCAGAGGCATCAAGACAAAGGAGTTGAGTTGGCATCAAGTTAAAATAATCTTCAAAAAGAAGAACTTGTTTGAGAGATATTATGATGAAAAGGCTAAGGATTTCTATGAGATGAAGATAGGTTCCATGACAGCTGAAAAGTACATGATGAAGTTTCTAGGGCTATTGAGGTATGTGCCATATATTAAGGATGAGAAGACAAAGTTCCAAAAGATCATCAGTGGATTAAATTTATCATTTAAGGATAAGATTGAGCATGATGAGCCTCAATCATTAGAGGAAGTTATTGGGAAGTTGAAAATTTTTTATGAGCAGTCTAAGCGTACGTCTAAGCCTAACTGAGATTGGAATGGTAATGATAGGACTAAAGGAAAGTGGGTTAAGAAGTGGAAAGACCTCAATATGTAGGCGATAAGGAGAATGTAACACCTTATAAGAAGTTCAATGTAGTTGGTGGAGGACATGGATTTTAGCCTGGGGCATAGAACAAGGGAGATGAGAGGAAGCATTTGCAGTGTTGGACTTGTGGTGGAGAGAATCACAGGAGAGATTTCCACAACATCATGGTGGCAGACCTCATATTTATAGTGCTTAGGAGGAGACATTGGGCAGAGTATTCATCGGGTTTCTGAAGTACTGGATAATAGGTAGGATGGTCAGTAGACATCCCTTATTCTGATGGAAGGTAAGATTTGTGATCAAGTTATTTCTATTTTGATTAATATTGGATCTAATTATAGTTATATTAGTCCTGACCTGGTGGATAAGTGTTTCTTGAATAAAGAAGTGCATGCAAAATATTGGTTGGTGCAATTGGATACAGGGACCAAGGGAAGAGTTTATCATTGGGTGAGAGTTTGTGGACTTGAGCTTAATGGTATGCCTACATCAACACATATAAATGTTCTTCCTTTGGATTCATACAACCTTCTTTTGGGCATGAACTGGTTGTACATTCATTGGACTAAAGTGGACTTCTATGACAAGAATATTGAGTGTATGGATAATGATGAGGAAAGAAGCATCTTGCAGGGAAACAAGAAGACTACATCAGTGAGAATGGTTACAACTATGCAATAAAATCACAGTTGTAGGAAAGGATGTGTATTGTTTGCAATCCATATTTCCAATGAAAAAGGGAAGGATGTTGAGGATGATGAAGTCTTGAAGAGGTATCCTATTTTGTCGCAAATTTAGGAAGTGTTTTGAGTAGATATTTCAAAGTTACCACCTCATAAGTAAGTGGATTTATATACTGAGTTGGTACCAAGAGGAGCACTATCATCTAAGGCACCTTACAGGATGAGCATTCTAGAGTTGGTGGAATTAAAGTTGCGGCTTAAGGAAATTATTGATAAGGGATACATTAGGCCAAGTGTATTTCCTTGGGGTGCACCGGTGTTGCTTGTGAAGAAGAAGGATGGTACTCTTAGGTTGTGCAATGATTACAAGAGGTTGAACAACGTGACTATCAAGAACATATATCCTTTGTCATGGATTGATGATTTCAATGATCAGTTGAAGAGAGCAACAATGTTTTTTGATATTGATTTGAGATCAGGATATCATCAGGTGCACATCCAACATGAAGATATTTACAAGACCAAATTTCATACCATGTATGGATATTATGAGTTTGTGGTGGTTCCTTTTGGTTTAATAATGCTCCAGCTACTTTCATGTGTTCAATGAACAATGTGTTGCATCCTTATCTGGACACGTTTGTGATAGTGTTCATTGATAATATATTGATATATTCTAAGAATGAGGAAGAGCATGTGGAGTACCTGGAAATAGTATTAAGATTGTTGAGAGAGCATCAGTTGTATGCCAATCTTAGCAAGTGCATTTTATTTCAGACTGAAGTTCGCTAGCTAGGGCATGTTATTTCCAAGGAAGGTATAGTAGTGGACCTAGAAATGATTAGAGTTGTCATGGAGTGGCCAACTCCTCGGAATGTGGATGACATTCGATCATTCATGGGACTAGCATGTTATTATAGAGTTTCATTAGGAACTTCTCACAAATTTTCTATCCTCTTACCTATTTGTAGCAAAAAGGAAGTTTCATTAGGAACTTCTCACAAATTTCCTATCTTATTACATATTTGAAATTGGCTTCCCGTGATTATGCATATTAGCGCTTCCAGGTCTTCTGAGGTATAGTATTCTAGGTATAGTCCCTCTCTCTTGTCCTTAATCTCTAAATAGTTTATGAAAATGTTTAACTAGCATCCATTAATAAATTGTTTAATTAACAATCAATAAAAAAACTCTTAAAAATTTATAAAGCAATTTTACCAACTTCCATTTTGAAATTAGATTATTATTATTAATTATTAATAATTAATAATTAATAATTAATAATTATTTAGCCATGATTATAATTATTTATTTATTCACTCTAGAATAAGTTAACTAAATAAATAAATAAGTATTATTGATAATATTATTTACATTATTATTTATTAGTTAACAAACATGATTATTTATTTATGGATAGCAAAATAAAAAAAGTTATTATTTAGGTTAAATTAAATAGAATAAAATTTATCTAATTTATTTTTTAGGTTTTGATGGTTATTAATAATGTTTTATTATTAAAATTATTTAAAAATTAAATAAATTAATTAATTTCTTATGAGTAAGAAGATATTAATATTAATAATAATTAAAATGAGTTTATTTATTTCATAAAATGATTTTTCTGATTTTAGAATTTTGCATATATTAAAAATTAAAATCATTTATTATTAGGATATAAATAGATTAAAAATTCTTATTATAAAGTAGTATTAGGTTATTAATTTATTGCATATTAAATTAAATAGAATATCTCATTGATTTTGATTTTAGTTTTTAGTTTTTAAATAAAATTAGTTTTTAGTTTTTAAATAAAATTAAAATCTTTATTATTGGAAATAAATTTTAAAAATCCTTATTATTAGAAAATAAAAATAAAAATGAAATAAAAATCTACATATAATTATTAATATAATAATTTACAAGTAGTCTTAGGTTTAGCTTTTAAATTAGTCAGCTTTTGTTTTGGTTTTTTTGCATTTGGTATTTATTCGACTGGTCGGATAGCTCATCCTTCATTCTATCCTGAAGATGGATCCCCTTTGGGATTCGAAATGTCGACAAGATGCACATAATACTGTGGATGATCCAGTCATAAATTTCCATAAGTTTGAATGGACTGAGTAGTGTGCATCTAGTTTGAGAAGTTGAAGCATTTTCTTACAAATGTTTTTGTTTTGAAGATTGCATACCCTAATAAAGAGATTGTGGTATGTACAGATGCTTGCAAGAGAGGAAATGGTGGAGTATTGATGCAAGAACGATAGGTGTTACGTTGTAATTGAAGAAAGTTAAATTAGCACGAGAGAAACTATGTGACTCATGATCTTGAGTTGGCGGCTAGCATTCATGCATTAAAAATGTGGAAACATTATCTTCTTGGCAGAAGGTTCATTTTGATGAGTGATCATAGTGGGCTAAGGTACTTGTTTGACCAAACTAATATGAATGCCAGGAAAGCTAAATTGTTTGCTACCCTCAGTGAGTTTGACTTCGAGATCAGATACATTATGGGTAAGGATATTAGTGTTAAATATTCTCTCAGAAGGAGAGTGCATGTTAATCACATTGGAATTGTGAGTTCTTATGGGACAGATTTGTAGCAGCGTATCTTGCAAGTAGGACAACATGATGATAGGTATCAACAGTTATTAGGTCCCTATAATAGTAGTGATTCCCCCATTACTATTGTCATTGTATCCCTTATTGTTATTTTTTGTACCCTTATTGTCCCCTTGCTGTTATTATTCTGCTGCATAGAAGCCCACTATTGTTATTATTGTGCCCTGATATTATTATTATTATGTCGGCTTTGATTATATTGTGACCCGTTAGACTCTTATATATAAAAAGGAGGTTTTGTCATTTGTATCATCCAAGAATTGTTCATTTGTGTAATGTAAAGGAGGTTTCCCCATCAAAGAAGCTAATTTTGAAGGCGTTGATCTCTCTTTTCTTCTATTTTGTGAGCTGGTTGCATAACATTTAGTATCAGAGCTTTGGATTCTAGGGTTTCACTGCTCCAAACAAGTCATCGTGGCATTTTCACTATAACATTTTTTCTGCGACATTTCAAAAGCTAAACAAAACCCATTTGAGGAAAAATCTCTATGAACCTCGAGTCCAAATTTCAGATCTTTTCTCTCTATATTTTCAGAGGTATGATCCAAGGAAGTTAGGGTTTTTTCACGATCTCGAATTATATCTCAAACAGGCGACCTGGGGAAAATTGTCATAACTTTTTCTCTAAGCATCAGATTGAAATTCCGTCACTAGTTACAGAAAGGGTGGCTTGTCATTTTCTTTATATTGGTTTCAAGTCATAAGGTCAAAACAGTGACATGTGGCACTTCGTACAAGTTCACTCAACTGAACCAGTCTATAATCAGGTCATCGTGGGAGATTTGGCATAACTCTTAATCAGACTTGCGGGGTTATAAAGAGGACTCAAAGGGATACCGCGGGATGCAATTTTAGACCTTGGAGATCTGAAATTACATAGATACAATAGATTCAATATCGAGCTCCTACAAAGTGAAAAAAAGGTGTGTAGTTTTTTTACAATTTTGCATAAGTTTGGTTTGAAAAAATTTGTTTGAAGGAGTTCAAAGGGCATAGTAAAGAATTATTATCATTAATGGATGCCCCAAAGAAAGAAAATGGAAACACCTAGTAAGCAACATGAAAACTCTAGCATGACTCATGAAGAAGAGGAAGAAATGCAACATGATATATCTAAATTACGAGACCAGGTGCCACAAATTTCACTCTCACAAAAAGTAACAGAATATAATATGGATGGTTTAAAGAAAGGCTTGGAAGCTAAGATAGATGGTATGAAAGGCAACATTGAAGATTGGAAGAAATACATGGAAGGTTGGAAGGAAGTTTTGACAAAGTTTCTACAAGAAAGGCTTCCTAATGGAAAAAAGGTAGTAGAGGAAACTCATAATAAGAACAAAAGAAATGTTAATCGTGATATGAATCATGACAACATTGAATATTTGAAGAAAGATGTGGAAGGTTTGACAAATTTGCTACAAGAAAGTCTTCTTAATGGCGAAAAGGTAGTAGAGGAAACTCATGATGAGAACAAAAGAAATGTTAATCATGATTTCATAGACTCTAACGTTAGAACAAAGACCCACCACGTTCCAAAGATCGATATGAGGAAGGTTGATGGTAAGGATCCCGTAATATAGATACTACAAATGGAACAATATTTCGATCTCCATAATGTGCAAAACACACAAAAGGTACGCATTGCAGCTTTATATTTAGAACCAAATTAGTTTATATGGTATCGATGTCTTTTCTCTCGTAAACAAATTGTCACTTGGGAAATTTTTACGGAAGAAATGATAGTACATTATGAGGATACAAAAAGCAACACCTTTTTTAGCCAATTGATAAATCTCAAACAAAAGGGTTCATTGATGGAGCACATTGAGGACTTCCAAAAATTGAATATAAGGGTAAAATATATTCCATAGGAGCAGAAGATTGATGTGTTCAAAGGGACTTTAAACTATAACATCCAACATGAGGTTCGCCTTTGGGAAATTGATTCATTGGAGAAGGCATTCAGGTTGGCAAGAAAAATGGAAAGAAAAATTATGGCAATAAGGAAGCCTACCACTCACAACTATAAAGATGGAACTGTTGTTTCTCCTAGCGTTCCACAACCTACAAGTTTGACACCACAACAATTGGAAGAAAAAAGAGCAAAAGGGATTTCTTACAGTTGTGATAGAAAATACACTAAAGATCATAAGTGTGCTCAGAAAAAATTCTTTTACATAGATTGCGAAGAGGAGGAAGAAAAGGAACAGGAAATGTCAAAAGAAGAGGATATACACCAAGAACAAACCCTAAATAAAGAAGAAACGAATCTTACCATAATTTGTAATGCATTGGCTGGAATTACCACTCCTCAAACTATCAAGATATAATAACATATCAAGAAGAAAAAGTTAATAATGTCGATTGATTTGTGCAGTACCCATAATTTTATTCATTGTAATATAGCCAAGGAATTGAATTTTTTCCTATATCTAGCACCGGAGTGTCAAGTGATGGTTGCAAGTAGAGGAACCATAAATTTCTCTAGAAAGTGCCATAATATCAAGCCAACCATGGGAAAATATGTATTGAATAGCCCAATTCTTTCCATTCCAATGGGTGATGCTGATGTTGTACTAGAAGTCCAATGGCTACAATCCTTGAGTACAATAGATTTTAAGTTTCAAGAACTTCACATGAAATTTTCTTCGGAAGGAAAGGAAGTTGAATTAAGGGGTATCGCATGGAAACTAGGGAATATAATTAGCTCTAACGGAATGACAAAGGTTCTAAAGAAAGAACAATGAGGCATAATTGCACAATTATGTTCACTAGAGGTTCCCACATCGAAATCATCTATTTCTATAGATCTCCAAAAGGTCTTGGACAATCATTACAAGGTATTTGAGACTCCCAAAGGCCTCCCACCTATTCATGATCATGATGATTCTATTCATTTGCTTCTAGGAAGTGTTCCTCCAAACACAAGGCCTTACAGATATCCCTATGTCCAAAAGAGTGAAATTGAACATATGATTACAGAAATGCTAGAGGCTGGTATAATTCAACCTAGTAAAAGTTCTTTCTCTACTCCAGTAGTATTGGTGCACAAGAAGGATGGGTAGTGGCGCATGTGTCTAGATTATAGGGAGCTCAACAAGATCACTATTAATGATAAACTTCCCATTCCTGTCATTGATGAATTATTGGATGAATTGCATGGATCAATTTACTTCACCAAGTTGGATTTTCATTCAGGATATCATCAAATGAGAATGAAGACTGAAGACATTCTGAAAATAGCATTTAGAACTCAAGAGGGTCATTATGAATTTTTGGTCATGCCTTTTGGGCTTACCAATGCACCTTCTACATTTCAAGGTTTGATGAATTCCATTTTCAAATCCTTCCTTAGAAAATTTGTGTTAGTATTTTTTGATGATATACTAATTTGCAGCAAGTCTTGGAAGGATCATGTTCAACATGTTGACAGGGTTCTCAAACTATTGGAGGAGAAACAATTACATGCAAAAATCTCCAAATGTTTCTTTGGAGTACAAGAGGTGGAATATCTGGGTCATATTGTATTTCATCAAGGTGTTAGGGTAGACCATAACAAAATTAAAGGCATTAAGGAATGTAAAATCCCCACATCCGTAAAGCATTTACGAGGATTTCTCGAGTTGAGAGGGTATTATCACAATTCTGTTAAGAATTATGGGATACTAGGGCACCTCTAACAACATTATTGAAGAAAGATGCATTTTCATGGACTCGAGGAGAAACGAAAGCCTTTGAACATATTAAAGAGGCAATGTGCCAAGCATCAGTCTTAGCTATGTCGGACTTCACAAAAACATTTATTGTTGAATGTGATGCCTCAAGAAATGGAATTGGTGTTGTTTTAATGCAAGAAGAAAGACCCATTGTTTTCGAAAGTCATCCAATCAAAGGAATGTATTTACACAAAGCTATTTATGAGAAGGAAATGTTGGCAATACTACATGCACTTAGTAAATGGAAACCCTACCTAATTGGAAGACACTTCAAGATAAAAATGGATCATGATAGTCTTAAATACTTTTTAAAGCAAATATTATCTTTATAAGAGAAGCAAAAATGGGTCACAAATATGTTGGGTTATGACTTTGAAATCATCCACCAAAAAGGGAAGAAAAATGTTGTGGCAGATGCACTCTCAAGAAAGGATGAGGATGTGGAAGCATTGCTTTGTGCCATTTCTTTTAGCCAATCGAATTGGATAAACAAAGCAATGGATGAATGGAAGAATGACGAAGAAGTGTGGGCACTTATTCAAAAGCTACAACAAGATCCCAGTACATCTCACACATTTAGCTGGAAAAATGATTCGTTATGGTACAAAGATCGCTTATACCTATGTAAGAATTCACAACTCAAACAAAATATTCTTATGGAATTGCACACCTCCCCCTTAGGAGGGTACTCAGGATTTTTAAAAACTTACCATAGGGTTAAGAAGGAATTTTTTTGGGATGGCCTTAAATCGGATATTCAAAAGTTTGTGGTGGAATGTTTATTTTCCAACAAAATAAAGTTGAAACAATTAAGTCCCCAGGTCTATTACAACCTTTATCCATTCCAAGCCAACGTTGGGAGGAGGTTTCAATGGATTTTATCACAGGTTTACCCAAGTCTGAAGGAAAGGGTGTCGTCATGGTGGTAGTTGATAGACTTACCAAGTATGTACACTTTTGTGCATTATTGCACCCATTTAAACCAAGTACAATTTCTACTGCATTTATGGACACAATTCGAAAGCTACATGGAAACCCAAAGATTATTGTAAGTGACAGAGATCCCATTTTCACTAGAAATTTTTGGATAGAATTATTTTCTTGTCCTGGTACCCAGTTAGCTCATAGCTCATCTTATCATCCTCAATCTGATGGGAAAACTAAGATAGGAAAAAAATGTTTGGAAGGATATCTTCATTGCTTTGTATGTGATAAATAGACATTGTTGGGAAAAATGCTCAGGGGGGGGTGAATCAATATTTTAACTTTCACAATAATTATTTTCTTTCTTTCAAACAGTATACGCTACTTTACTTAAACCAGTCAGCGTATGTTTGTGACTATAATGAATGAAACTAGTGTATATATGATAAACAACTAATTCATTGTCTTAAATCAGAGTGTGATGCATTAACCAGTAAACAAATGGAGTAAGAACAGAATAAATCAACACACATAAGCAACAGACATAAACACTAGGATTTGTCAAGTGGAAACCCAATGTGGGAAAAAAACCACCATTGTTGTCATCTCAGTCTTCAATCTTCTTATAATAAAAAGTGTTTACAAATTTTGTATTGGCACATACTTTTCCAGTACATAGGCATGTATATGCAGAAGGCTACAACCTTCACTCATTTTCCAGCTTCTACTAGAAGGGAGCTCCAACCCCCTAGCTCTTGTACTGGTTGATATTTTTACCAGTACATACGTACTGACCTATAAAAGGCTACTACCTTCACTTTTCCTCCAAGGACCACGTTTCATTAATTTTCAGATTGGATACTCCTAGTACATAACAACATTATATGAAGGCCATGTTTCATCAAATTTTCATACTATAGCCATCAGTAACATTGAAGCTCAAAATAAATCACCACTACAATAACTGCATCAACCAAAAATCAGTCAATCTAAACAGTCAGATCATTGTCACAAGAACATTGTGCTGAACCCAGAAAACTGCATCAACAACTAGAACCAATTGCAACATCAAAAATCATATGTCAAAATGTATATGCTACATCAATGAAGCCAACCTAAATGTATACGCTACTTCGTTTAACCCAACCTACATATACCTATAAAAATACTTAATCATAAAAATTCTTAACCAAAAACTGTACCTACCAGTAGCATTCTGAATATCTACTATCAAATTTCAGAATTCTAAATAGACGGAAACAAATATCACCCTTCTCACTTAATTAATCAATCATCCAGACTCAATCTCCTTATACAGATAGTTCTACTTTCAGATCTAATGAAGACATCATTGATAGACAATAGTAAAACAACAGCACTGATCAGATAGATTAGTCATCTCTGAACAACGGGGTTTTCTTCTGCATACGCTACTTGGAAGTGCCGAACTAGCGTGTATACATGCCTTCACCAAGGTGAACCAGTGTATAGATCTACAAATTATAACTTATAACTTCACAACTATTCCAAACTTCAGACATACCCATATCATAACATTTAAAGAATAAAACATGAAACATGTGTTAGCATTTAGATCTAGCCCAACCATTATCAGATCATACAATGATAAGTCATTTAAGGTCTCATGATCCTCATCCAACATTGTATCCAAAGGTGCACAAAATATTTCAGATCATATCATAATCATAGCCCCTGCAACATAAACTATATTTCAGATAGAAGTATTCCTAAGAAACCCTTTCACTTGCACACTTAGCCCTTTGATCTTCTCATCCTTATATAGCTTTAGCCTTTCTCAATACCTTGGACCAAAACAACACTTAGAACTTGTGGTATTATTAGACAGGATAAAGTATCCGTTATTCCACTCAATATTGTGGGCTAATACCATGGTATGGACCCTTGGTATTTATTTATCTTAATTTCCTTGATTTTCCATCTCATAAGCACTTGTACTCTTGTGAAAGTGCGTGCATACATATACGCGCTTTTTTTTAGTGAACCTGCTTGTATATGCTACTTGGACTAGGTGAACTAGCGTATACAACTTAATACAACTAAAAAAATTATTTTTCTTCAATTTCTTGACTTTGATCTGTAGTCCTTTGTTCTGACATCTTGTTCTTCTGTACCATTTCCCTGTTACCTCTGAATTGACCTATTACAATGTGACTTTCCCTTTATCAAATCTAAAATGACCTGCGAGAGGGTTGCCATCAAGGACAACACCTGTACCATAATGCCAAAAGACACAATAGGTCAAATGACTACCTCTGGCTAAATGGTGGTATAACACTTCCTTCCATACTGCAGTAAAAATGACGCCATTTATGGCACTTTATGGATATCATCCACCGTCCATCACATCATATTTAAGAGAAAATTATAAGGTTCAAGCAGTGGAAGATCACATCAAGCATTAACAACATGTTCTCTGACTCTTAAAAGATAGCCTCACTTTGGCACATAATATAATGAAACAACACACATATGAACATCGCAGTGAAAGAATTTTTTATGTAGGTGACTGGGTATTCGTAAGGCTACAACCATATAAAAAAATGTCCCTCAAGCAAGCTAAGAAGGATAATAAATTATCACCAAAGTATTATGGTCCATACAAGGTGTTGCAAAAGATTGGTACTATGGCATACAAATTGGAGCTTCCTGTAGCTTCCCGAGTGCACCCAGTTTTCTATGTTTAATGCTTAAAGAAGGTTGTAGGTGACAAACTCTTAGTTCAAACAATATTGCCAGAACTTGATGAAGAAGGAAAAATCATAGTGGAACCAGAAGTAGTCATAGAAACAAGAACTCGATAGCTACAAAATTGATCAATTTCAGAGTATCTCATCAAGTGCAAGAACTTACCCGCTGAAGATTCCACATGGGAGGGTGATAATTTTATACAGAAGCATCTAGAACTGCTCAAGAGTTGAGGAAAACACTTTTTAGAAGGAGAGGGGCATATTAGGTCCTTATAATACTAGTCATTCCCCCATTACTATTGTCATTGTAGCCCTTATTGTTAGTGTTGTGCCCCTATTGCCCCCATATTGTTATTATTGTGCCCCATATAAGCACAATATTATTATTGTATATGATTATATTGTGACACATTAGACTCCTATATATAGAAAGGAGGTTTTGTCATTTGTATCATCCAAGAATTGTTCATTTTTGTAATGTAAATGAGGTTTCCCCCTCCAAGAGGCTAATTTTTAGGGCGTTGATCTCTCTTTTCTTCTATTTTATGAGCTGGTTTCATAACAGCAGCTGAGGCACTAATTGCAATAGTAGGGTGAAGGTGATAGGGATGAGGAGTATCACCTCACAATATATGACTTGCTGGGATTCAAGAATATGACATATGTGTTGAACAACAGTGAGCTCAAGAAGCTTAGCTTGAGGGAGTTTCTTATCAAGTTGTATTTAGGTCACCTGCGATATCAGAAGAATCTAACAGGAGTTAAGAAGTTCTATCATTGGCATAAGTTGAAGAAATAATTGGTTGTGTTTGTTGCAATATGCCTAGAATGTCAGTAGGTGAAAGTTGAGTGTCAACGCTCAGTTGGTTTATTATATCCTATTCCAATTCCAGAATGGAAATGGGAGGGAATTTCCATGGATTTCATTACAATTTTGCTGAGGACATTGAGACAACATGATTCCATCATGGTTGTGGTTGAAAAGTTGAGTAAGGTAATTCACTTCATTGCATTGAAGTCAACTAATTCAACTATCAAGGTAGCTCATATATTCATTAGGGAGATAATGAGATTGCATGGTGTTCGTAAGAATATCATTTCAGATAGAGATATCAAGTTTACTTCCAGGTTTTGGAAGGCATTATTTGCAAATTTGGGGAAAGAGTTGGCCTTTAGTACAACTTATCATCCGCAGACAAATGGACAAACAAAGAGGGTTAACAATACTTTTGAGGAGATGATGAGGATGTATATCATGCAGCAATAGCTAAAGTGGGGGGAGTATCTTCCACTGGTGGAGTTTTCATATAATAATAGTTATCAAGAATCGTTGAGGATGAGTCCATTTGATGCTCTTTATGGGCAGAGTTGTAATACTATTATCAACTGGAGTGATCCAGTGAACATGATTCTAATTGGACCGGATATGTTAGATGAGATGGAACAGGATATGCAAGTTATCAAAAGGAATTTAAAGGCAACGCAGGACATGTAGAAGAGATACAAATTAGCATAGAGAATTCAAGGATTTTTAGGTTGAGGAGGATTTGTACTTACACATCCAACCCAAGAGGAGCTCCTCGAGGATAAGGTCATGTGCCAATCTGGCACCTCGGTATTGCAAGCCTTTTCTAATCCTTGAGAGGATTAGACCAGTGACCTACCTAATTGTAATTACACCAACATTAAAATTCCATGATGTTTTCCATGTTTCATTGGTTAAGAGATATGCCCATTATGTTGATCATGTGATTGATTGGTCTATATTGCAGGTGGAACCAGAGGGACAATTTGAGCCAGAACCTTAATGAATTTTGTAGCAGAAAACACTCATGTTTCGAAATTGTGTGTTATGAAACCAGCTCACAAAAAGATAGAAAAGATAGATCAGCGCCTTAGAATTCAGCCTCTTCGAGGGGGAAACCTCCTTTACATTACATAAATGAACAATTCTTGGATAATACAAATGAAAAAACCTCCTTTCTATATATAGGAGTCTAAGGAGTCACAATATAACCCAGCCGACCTAACAATAATAATATAAAGCCACAAAAATAACAATAGAGAGATTCTATGGGGCACAGTAATAACAATATGGGGACAATAGGGGCACAACAATATTAATAACGGATACAAATAAAATAGTAATGGGGTAATCACTAATATTATAGGGACCTAACATGCCCCTCTCCTTCAAAAAAGTGTTGTCCTCAACGCTTGAGTAGTTCTGGATGCTTCTGTATAAAATTCTCATCCTCCCATGTGGAGTCTTTAGCGGATAAGTTCTTCCACTTGATGAGATACTCCGAAATTGATCAATTCCATAGTTGTCGAGTTCTTGTCTCTGTGACTGCTTCCGGTTCCAATATAAATTTTCCTTCCTCGTCAAGTTCTGGCAATATTGTTTGAACTGGGAGCTTGTCGCCTATAACCTTATTTAAACATGAAACATGGAAAACTGGGTGCACTCAAGAAGCTACAAGAAGCTCCAATTTGTATGCCATAGTACCAATATTTTGCAACACCTTGTACGGACCATAATAATTTGGTGATAATTTATTATCCTTCTTAGCTTGCTTCAGGGACATTTGTTTATATGGTTGTAGCCGTAGGAATACCTAATTACCTAAATCAAAACTTCTTTCGCTGCGATGTTGATCTTCCTGTTGTTTCATTCTATTCTGTGCCAACATGAGGTTATCCTTTAAGAGTTGGAGGACTTGTTGTTGATGTTCGATGTGATGTTCCATTGCTTGAACCTTAGAATTTTCTCTTAAATATGATGTGATGGATGGTGGCTGATATCCATAAAGTGCCATAAATGGGGTCATTTTTGTTGCGATATGGAAGGATGTGTTATACCACCATTCAGCTAGAGGCAACCATTTGACCCATTGTGTCTGTTTATCAAAGACAAAGCAACGAAGATATCCTTCCAAACATTTGTTTACTATCTCAGTTTGCCCATCAGATTGAGGATGATAAGATGAGCTACAAGCTAACTGAGTACCAAGACAAGAAGATAATTTTTTCCAAAATTTTCTAGTGAAGATGGGATCTCTGTCACTTACAATAATCTTTGGATTTCCATGTAGCTTTTTAATTGTTTCCATAAATGCAGTAGAAATTGTACTAGCTTTAAATGGATGTGATAATGCACAAAAGTGTGCATACTTGGTAAGTTTTTCAACTACCACCATGATGACACTCTTTCCCTCAGACTTGGGTGAACTTATGATAAAATCCATTGAAACCTCCTCCCAACGTTGGCTTGGAATGGATAAAGGTTGTAATAGACCCGAGGTCTTAATTGTTTCAACTTTATTTTGTTGGCAAACCAAACATTCCGCCACAAACTTTTGAATATCCGATTTAAGGCCATCCCAAAAAAATTCCTTCTTAACACTGTGGTAAGTTTTTAAAAATCCTAAGTGCCCTCCTAAGGGAGAAGTGTGCAATTCCATAAGAATATTTTGTTTGAATTGGGAATTCTTACAAAGGTATAAGCGATCTTTGTACCATAACGAATCATTTTGCCAAGTAAATGTATCAGATGTACTGGAATCTTGTTGTAACTTTCGAATAAGTGCCCACACCTCTTCATCATTCTTCCATTCCTCCCTTGCTTCGTTTATCAATCTGGTTGGATAATATAAATGGCGCACAACAATGCTTCCACATCCTCATCCTTTCTTGAGAGTGCATCTGCCACCAAATTTTGCTTCCCTTTTTTGTAGATGATTTCAAAGTCATAACCCAACATCTTTGTGACCCACTTTTGTTGCTCTTCAGAGGATAATCTTTGTTCTAAAAAGTATTTAAGGCTATCATGATCCATTTTTACCTTGAAGTTTCTTCCCATTAGGTAGGGTTGCCATTTCTTAAGTGCATGTAGTATTGCCAACATTTCCTTCTCATAAATAGCTTTGTGTAAAAACTTTCGCTGGATTGGACGACTTTCAATAGTAATGGGTCTTTCATCTTGCATTAAAACAAAACCAATTCCATTTCCTGAAGCATCACATTCCACAATAAAGGTTTTTGTGAAGTCCGGTGTAGCTAAGACCGGTGCTTGGCACATTGCCTCTTTAAGATCTTCGAAGGCCTTTGTTGCTTCTGGAGTCCATGAAAATCCATCTTTCTTCAATAATGTTGTTAGAGGTGCTGCTATTCTCCCATAATTCTTAACAAACTTTCGATAATACCCTGTCAACCTGAGAAATCCTCGCAGATGCTTTATGGATGTGGGGATTTTCCATTCCTTAATGGCTTTAATTTTGCTAGGGTCTACCTTAACTCCTTCATGAGATACAATATGACCCAGATATTCCACCTCTTGTACTCCAAAGAAACATTTGGATATTTTTGCATATAATTGTTTCTCCTCCAATAGTTGTAGCACCCTGTCAACATGTTCAACATGATCCTTCCAAGACTTGTTGTAGATTAGTATATCATCAAAAAATACTAACACAAATTTCCTAAGGAAGGGTTTGAAAATGGAATTCATCAAACCTTGAAATGTAGAAGGTGCATTAGTAAGGCCAAAAAGCATGACCAAAAATTCCTAATGACCCTCATGAGTTCTAAATGTTGTTTTCAGAATGTCTTTAGTCTTCATTCTAATTTGATGATATCCTGAACGAAGATCCAACTTGGTGAAGTAAATTGATCCATGCAATTCATCCAGTAATTCATCAATGACAGGAATGGGAAACTTATCTTTAATAGTGAGCTTGTTGAGCTCCCTATAATCCAGACACATGCGCCATGATCCATCCTTCTTGTGCACCAATACTACTGGAGTAGAGAAAGAACTTTGACTAGGTTGAATTATACCAGCCTCTAGCATTTCTGCAACCATACATTCAATTTCACTCTTTTGGGCATATGGATATCTGTACGACCTGATTTTTGGAGGAACACTTCCTAGAATCATATGAATAGCATGATCATGATCACGAATAGGTGGGAGACCTTTGGGAGTCTCAAATACCTTGGAATGATTGTCCAAGACTTTTTGGAGATCTGGAGAAATATATGTTGGAAATAATACTGAGAGGGGGGGGTGAATCGGTATTATCAAATCAATATAACTTTTTCGTTTCCATATTAAGATTCATATACGCTACTTCAGTTAAGGCAAACCGCGTGTATATGCAACTGTGTGTAATGCAACAAGCGTATATCCAGTAAACTTATGATTTAGTTAGTTGATCCTTAATGAGTGCATCAGAACATTATTAATCATATGAACAGTAAACAGAAGCAGTAAAATGGAACAGATCATCACACACAAGAAGCACACATGAACACCATGATGTAAGGTGGAAACCCAATGTGGGTGAAAACCACCTGCTGCAAGTCGTCTCAATCTTCTTTGATAAGAAACTTCTTTTTACAATGGTTTTGTACTGGTGCAGTCTTATACCAGTACGCAGGCTTCTACCTGCAGAAGGCTACAACCTTCTCTCATTCTCCAAACTCTCCTAGAAGGGAGCTACAACCCCCTTAGCTCTTGTACTAGCTGAGGTACTAGTACGTAGGTGCTGACCTACTAAAGGCTTCAACCTTCTCTTTTCTTCCAGGGACCACGTTTCATAAATTTTCAGACTGGATCCATGAATATCAATCAAACATCAAATAGATCTGCAATCAACCAACTTCCTTGTACAAATATTGAATCAATAATTTCTCAGCACACAGCAACCAGACACCAATTCAGAACCCTGAACACTGCAGTAATAGACAAAAGCAGCTAAAACATATTTCAAGAAAAGTCCGCAACTTCACCAATAGAAACCTGCGGGTATTCGCACCTCCACTGTGTCGAGCCTGCGGGTATCCGCACCTGCGCTGTGTCGAGCCTGCAGGTATCCGCGTCTGCGTTGTGTCAACCCTGCGGGTCTCTGCACCTACGCTGTGTCTAGCCTGCGTGTCTCCGCACCTGCGCTGTGTCTAGCCTACGGGTCTCCGCACCTGCACTGTGTCTAGGCTGCGGATCTCCGCACCTGCGCTGTGTCGGACCTGCACGTATAGATAATTTATCAGACTTCAATTATACCCCAGACTATCAGGTTTACAGATCTGATCATGCGCCAAAGAGATCTTGACCCATCAGTAGATCCCTCTTGTAATGCTCAATTTTCTCCTTGCTTCAGGTCCTTCTATAACTCACCAACCGATCACCAGTATTTCAGATCTTGCTCTTCTTAAGATATTCAACACGTTTGTACCTATCCAAATGATCTCCTTTCCTTTTTATAGGCTAGGCCTTACTCAAACCATGGTCCAAAACCATAGAGATCCAATACTAGGGACCCAAAAGTTGGGTTCAATACTTTAGATGGAAAACCACAGACCAAAACCATAGGATCAAAAATGTTGGACTAAATACACTGGACCAACCATAAAATTTCCCACGTGCGCACATTTTTCTCTGCATGAAACTGCGTGTACTTTACGTCCGCACTTTTTGTTCGGTACACCTACGAATATGTCTGCACCTTTTGATCGGTGCACCTACGGAACCTGCCGATGTCCGCAACTTTGTGAACAGGAACCTGCGGGTATCTTATTTTCTACTATTTTGAGAGCCTGAACTTGTGATCTTCTATTTGAGTGAGTTGCCATCAAGGACAACACTTATGTCATCGAGCCAAATCTGTGCCAAAACTATGTCATAATGAAAACAATCTCCCCCTTTGGACTTGATGGCAAAGCTAACTTGTCATACTGAGAACTGTCATCTGATTCCTTTGAGCTGTCCTGCATCCCATGTATTCTTTCACATCTGATATCACTTCTGTAGATTCATCTAGTTATATATAAGTGAGTTGTTCTTCTATGAGTGGGTTGCCATCAAGTACAACACATGCATCATAATGCCAACAATCTCCCCCTTTGGACTTGATGGCAACAACACCAAATCACTCTCCCCCTTTGACATCAAGGGAAAAGGGTAGACCAAGATATTCTCTTTCCTTGATAAACATTCTGCTGTCCATACTCCCCCTGAATACCTGCTGAAATCTTTGAATGAGCTCCCCCTTTGTATCTGCCAAGGTGTACCAATCTGTCCACGCTCCCTCTGAGTATATGCTGAAATCTCTACTCTGCTGAAGTGTGCTGTTCATGCTCCCCCTGACTGTAAACAAGGTCTGCAAAAAGATGTTCTACAAGAAGAACATGACTCTATCATAAATGACCTTCCTATCACCAAGGACTCATACATACATCCATCTCCCAACCCAGTGAGGATATACCAATGTTGACTCATCCACCCAACCAAGTGGAGATACGCCAGATGTTTGTACATGACTGAATTATTACATCATCCTTCCCATGCATAGTGGGGTTACAAATTACATCATATGATCAAATGACTACAATAGATAGAGACAAACTATTACATCATAAGTCTTGATATGACATTTATAATAGAGAACAAACATCTAAATAAGATCATGATAGTCACAATGTATGATCTGCTCCATAAACATCTGTCAATAGCATCTAGACTAGCAGCTGAATCATTCACATTATATCATATGTGATAAACGCCATAGCCATCTCATCAAGATCTGCATGATCTTATATATCATCGAAGTATCATCACTTGGGAACATCTACATCAATCAACATATGTAAGCATCAACCTATCATCATATAGGTAAGAAATCATCATCATCATGTCTCCAACAATGCAACTTTGAATATGTATCTAGCATATTGTATATAGCACTATGTAACAGTAGCAATCCTCATCCATGTGAGCACCAAGAACTATAGGAACCCTGCATCATAACTGCAATATATGTTGACAGCAGCATATGAGTGACTCATCATCAAGTGTATTAAAGCTTCTTATCCTTATGAAGATCACCATGTAAGCACCATATATGCATCCACAAATCTAATCAGAACACCAACTATGTAACCCCAAGAGTCATATGAGATTTTGTCATGGACAACCCATAACCATAGCAAGATGTATCATTTAGCCATATAAGCATCATCACCAAGGACTACTAACCATAATGCCAAAAACGCATTATTAAAGGCATATGCTCCCCCTGAACCTGTGCCATCTTGCTTATTGTCAGATCTGATCATGCATATATCAACAAGAAGTATCACAACACTTTTAAAACATCTTACAAGTATCAAGACATTTTCACACATCATCAGCAGATTGTAACCATTATCAAACAGAGCAAATAATGGACTGAATCATATCAGACCCTTTTTCCTGAGTCTGTCCCACTGCTTTTCTTCAAACTAACATATACGCGACTGTGCAGTGTCTAACTCGCGTATATACGCGACTTCACTTTATGAAACTTGCGTATGAGATTTAGGATACTGAAGTTTCACACTTTCAGCTCCTTCTGAGTCTGTTGTGTCTGTACATTGTGCTGTGCCACATTTTTCTAACTGTACTTCCTTCTTCTTCCATATCTTCAAGTGTGATGATGTTTTCTCCTTTTTGTATGGTGCCTGTACTTTGTTCTTGCATTCCTTAGCTATATGTCCAAGCTTGTTACATGCATAACATATCATATGTTTTATATTCCTTCTATAGCAATCAACAGCTTTGTGACCAAACATATTGCAAGAAAAACAATATCCCTTAAAGTACCTGGAACGTGATGAGCTTTCTGTGTGATGGGCTTGAACCATTCTACTTCTGCATCTGGCTACAACATGTCCAAGATTATGACATACATAACATTCAACAGTATTCATCGGAGGAGTAAAAGATTTTCTTTGAAGAATTTCTTTCCTTGGTTGTTGATGGGGTTGTCCTCTCATCTCCTTGTTGATTATTTTAGAGTTCCTTGCCTCTCCTTGTGAGCTAGATTCATCTTCAATAGATTCATAAAAACCAAGGCCAGTTTTGATAACAGGAGACCTTTGACTACTAAGAATATCATCCAAAATCTTAGTACTATCTTGAAATCGTAAGAGCTTATCCTTTTCTTCTAAGATATCTTTTAGAATATTTACCTCAACCTAATGTTGCTCCTCCTTTTCATGATACTGTTTCTTCATGTTTTCTTCAGCTTTTCTTCCTTCTTCCAACTAATGCCTTAGTTCAAGAACTTCGTTTTCTTGTTTTTCAAGAGCTTGGAGTAGATCTTTATTCTGCTTATTTGATTCTTCATGATCTTCTTTTAGCAAGAGGATTGTAGCTTCAAGATTTTCATAGTAACTGGATCTATCTCTGAGTTTCTTGATGGTTGTGCTCCTTTCATTGACTTCATTTCTTAATGATGTCACTTCATCCTGCAACTTTTGACATTGATCTTCCTTGTCCTTGAATAACTTCCTTACCTTGTTTCCTTCCTCTAGTTGAGCTTCTAATTTGGTAGCTTCTTCTTTGAAGGCACATTCCCTTTTGTTCAATAGATCTTGTTGATCTCTAATTTTGTTTGTAAGCCTTTTAAATTCTGCCTCTATTTGATATCTTTCTTGCTTACCCATAAGAGAAAATTCAGTTGTTTCGTTATCACTTTCATCATCTTCAAATGGATGGATAAATGTATCACCAGAGTATAACAAATTCATACCTGCTAGTTATTCATCTTCATTATGAAGTGATTCTGAATCTGAAGTGCTTCTTCCACATATTCCCCAATCGATTCTCCTACTGTCATAGCTCTTTTGAGATGTCTTCTTCTTCTTAGGCGCTTTCTTCTTAAGCTTCTTTCCCATTGATCTACGGATCTCCTTCAAGCGATCAAGCTTCTACCAAAGGACCTGCTCCGATACCAATTGTTGGAAATAATACTGAGAGGGGGGGTGAATAAGTATTATCAAATCAAGATAACTTTTTCATTTCCATATTAATATTCATATACGCTACCTCAGTTAAGGCAAACCGCATGTATACGCAACTGTGTGTAATGCAACAAGCGTATATCTAGTAAACTTATGATTTAGTTAGTTGATCCTTAATGAGTGCATCAGAACATTATTAACCATATGAACAGTAAACAAGAGTAGTAAAATGGAATACATCATCACACACAAGAAGCACACATGAACACCATGATGTAAGGTGGAAACCCAATGTGGGTGAAAACCATCTGCTGCAAGTCGTCTCAATCTTCTTTGATAAGAAACTTATTTTTACAATGGTTTTGTACTGGTGCAATCTTATACCAATACACAGGCTTCTACCTGTAGAAGGCTACAACCTTCTCTCGTTCTCCAGACTCTCCTGGAAGGGAGCTACAACCCCCTTAGCTCTTGTACTAGCTGAGATACTAGTACGTAGGTGCTGACCTACTGAAGGCTTCAACCTTCTCTTTTCTTCCAGGGACCACGTTTCATAAATTTTTAGACTGGATCCATGAATATCAATCAAACATCAAATAGATCTGCAATCAACCAACTTCCTTGTACAAATACTGAATCAATAATTTCTCAGCACACAACAACCAGACACCAATTCAGAACCCTGAACACTGCAGTAATAGAAGCAGCTAAAACATATTTCAAGAAAAGTTTGCAACTTCACCAATAGAAACCTGCGGGTATCCACACCTCCGCTGTGTCGAGCCTGCGGGTATCCACACCTGCACTGTGTCGAGCCTGCGGGTATCCGCGTCTACACTGTGTCAACCCTGCGGGTCTTCGCACCTGCACTATGTCTAGCCTGCGGGTCTTTGCACCTGCGCTATGTCTAGCCTGCGGGTCTCCACACCTGCGTTGTGTCTAGCCTGCGGATCTCCGCACCTGCGCTGTGTCGAACCTGCGGGTATAGATAATTTATCAAACTTCAATTATACCCCAGACTATCAGATTTACAGATCTGATCATGCGCCAAAGAGATCTCGACCCATCAGTAGATCCGTCTTGTAATGCTCAGGTTTCTCCTTGATTCAGGTCTAGCTATAACTCACCAACCGATCACCAGTATTTCAAATCTTGCTCTTCTTAAGATATTCAACACATCTGTACCCAACCAAATGACCTCCTTTCCTTTTTATAGGCTAGGCCTTACTCAAACCATGGTCCAAAACCATAGAGATCCAATACTAGGGACCCAAAATCTGGGTTCAATACTTTAGATGCAAAACCACGGACCAAAACCATAGGATCAAAAATGTCAGACTAAATACCATGGACCAACCATAAGATTTCCCACGTGTGCGTGTTTTTCTCTACATGAAACTGCGTGTACTTTACGTCCACACTTTTTGTTCGGTACACCTATGAATATGTCCGCACCTTTTGATCGACGCACCTGCAGAACCAGCCGATGTCCGCAGCTTTGTGAACAGGAACCTGCGGGTATCTCATTTTCTACTATTTTGAGAGCCTGAACTTGTGATCTGCTATTTGAGTGAGTTGCCATCAAGGACAACACTTATGTCATCGAGCCAAACCTGTGCCAAAACTATGTCATAATGCCAACAATCTCCCCCTTTGGACTTGATGGCAAAGCTAACTTGTCATACTGAGAACTGTCATCTGATTCCTTTGAGCTGTCCTGCATTCCATGTATTCTGTCACATCTGATATCTCTTCCGTAGATTCATCTAGTTATATATAAGTGAGTTGTTCTTCTACAAGTGGGTTGCCATCAAGTACAACACATGCATCATAATGCCAACAATATATGATTCCAATGTGGAAACATCTAGCGAACATAATTGTGCAATTAAACCTCTTTTTTCCTTTTTTAGAAGCTTTGTCATACCGTTAGAGCTGATTACCTTTCCTGGTTTCCCTGCAATACCCCTTAATTCAACTTCCTTTCCTTCCGCATAAAATTTCATGAGAAGTTCTTGAAAATTAAAAGATATTATACCTAAGGATTGTAGCCATTGGACTCCTAGTACAACATCAGCACCTCCCATTGGAATGGAAAGCATTGGGCTAGTCAATACATATTCTCCCATGGATAGCTTGATATTATGGCACTTTCTAGAGCAATTTATCGTTCCTCCATTTGCAACCATCACTTGACACTCTGGTGCTGGATATAGGAAGCAATTCAATTCTTTTGCTACCTTACAATGAATAAAATTGTGGGTATTTCCTGAATCAATCAACACTATTACCTTTTTCTTCTTGATTTGTCCTTCTATCTTGATGGTTTGAGGAGTGGTAATTCCAGCCAATGCATTACAAGATATGGTCGGATTCATTTCTTCTTTATCTAGGCTTTGTTCCTGGAGTATATCCTCTTCTTTTGACCTTTCTTTCTCCTTTTCTTCTTCCTCTTTACAATCTATGTAGAATAATTTCTTCTCAGCACACTTATGACCTTTAGTGTATTTGCTATCACAACTGTAACAAAGCCCTTTTGCTCTTTTTTCTTCCAATTTTTGTGGTTTCAACCTTATAGGTTGTGGAAGACTAGGGGCAACAACACTTCCATCTTTATAGTTTTGAGTGGTATGCTTCCTGATTGCCATAATTTTGCTTTCCATTTTTCTTGCTAACCTGAATGCCTTCTCTAATGAATCAAGTTCCCAAAGGTGAACATCATGTTGGATATTATCCTTTAAAGTCCTTATGAACACATCAATCCTATGCTCCTCTGGAATATTTTTTACCCTTATGTTCAATTTTTGGAACTCCTTAATGTGCTCCATTATTGAACCCTTTTTGTTTGAGACTTATCAATTGGCTAAAAAAAGTGTTGCTTTTTGTATCCTCATAATGTGTTGTCAATTATTCCGTAAAAATTTCCCAAGTGATAATTTGTTTACGAGAGCAAAGCCATTGATAAAATAAAAACTGATTTGGTTCCAAATATAAAGTTGCAATACGTACCTTTTGTGTGTTTTGCACATTATTGAGATCAAAAAATTGCTCCATCTGTAATATCCATGTTGCGGGATCCTTGCCATCAAACTTCCTCATATCGATTTTTGGAATATGGTGGATCTTCGATCCAACATTAGAGTCTATGAAATCATCATTAACATTTCTTTTGTTCTCATCATAAGTTTTCTTTACTACCCTTTCACCATTAGTAAGCATTTCTTGTAGAAACTTTGTCAATTCTGTCTTCAAATCTTCCATGCCTGTCTTCAAATCTTCCATGCTTGTCCTTAAACAATCCATATTAGCTTCTACACCTTTCTTTAAACCATCCATCTTAGCTTCTACATCTTTCTTGAAACCATCCATCTTAAATTCTGTTGCTTTTTGTGCAAGTGACACTTGTTGCACTTGGTCTCGTAATTTTGATATATCATATTGCATTTCTTCCTCTTCTTCATGAGTCATGCTAGAGCTTTCAGGTTGCCTACTACGTGTTTGCATTTTCTTTCATTGGGGCATCAATTACCGATAATGGTGCTTTACTATGCCCTTTGAATTCCTTCAAACTAATTTTTCAAACCAAGCTTATGCAAAAATTTAAAAAAAACTACACACCTTTTTTCACTTTGTAGGAGCTTGATATTGAATCTGATGTATCTCTGTAATTTCAGATCATCTAGTTCTGAAATTGTGAATTGCGGTAGCCCTCTGCTTCCTCTTTCCAATGCCACCATTCGGATCCAAATTCTATTCTCCAGGGAAGAGTTATGCCAAATCTCCTATAGTGATCTGATTATAGACTAGTTCAATAGAGCGAACTTGTACAACGTGCCACGAGTCACTGTTTCGACCTTTGGCTCTGAAAAATATATACAAGAAACTATAGTCTATCCTCTTTCTGTACCTTTTTACGAAATTTCAATCCAATTCTCAGAGAGAAAGTTATGATGATTTTCCCCAGGTCACCTGTTTGGAATGTAATTCAGGAGTCTACACAAAGACCAACTTCCTCAGATCATATCTCCACAAATATAGTGCAAAAAGCTCTGAAATTTGGACCCGAGGTTTAGTACGATTTCGTCTCAAATGGGTTTTTTTTTTTAGCTTCTGAAACGCTGCAGAAAAAAAGTTATAGAAAAAATGCCACGATGACCTATTTGGAGTAGCGAGACCCTAGAATCCAAAGCTTTGATACCAAATGTTATGAAACCAGCTCACAAAAAGATAGACCAGCTCACAATAGTAATGGGGTAGTCACTAGTATTATCGGGACCTAACACCACGTAATCGAGAAAGTTAAAGTGTAGTGGAATTACTTTGGGCCCGATGAAGCTACATGGGAGATAGTTGATCAGATGCGGGCTATGTATCCTTCTTTATTTGTTGGTTCACGTTTATGCATATGAGTATTGTATATAGTGCAATGAGCTTTTTTATAAATCTCCAATAAGAAGTCATTGTAAATATTGCATTGAGTTTTGTTATAAAGCTCTAACAAGAGGTATGTGGTAAATACTATATCGATTTGTGTCATAAAGCTCCAATAAGAAGTATCGTGTTCATGGTTTCAACAGTTTGGTATGATGTAAATGTTTCATCGAGATGTGTTATAAAGCTTCATGGGTAGCATGTTTTTCTAGTTATAAGCGCCATTGAACACCGAGGACGGTGTTCCCCCAAGGGGGAGGGGTTTGTAACATAGCCTGGTTGATTTTCCATGTAAATAGAATAAGACCAAGGCCATGGGACATGTATTTCAAGAAGAATGTTGGGAAAAACACTTTAGTGGGCATCACTTGTGATTAACTAATGTCTATGGAACTTGGTAAGAGGCAATAATGAGCATTTTAATTATGAAAATAAAGGAAAATACGATAAAATGAAGGTGAAGAGACACACATTTGCATGCAAGTGAAAATAGAGGAAAAATGAAGGAAAATGAAAAAAATGGAGGCATCAATGATAAAAAGGCTTCAGAGAATCAGTTCACAGCTTTTGGTCATTTCAAACTTTTAATAGTTTTAGAGTTAAGCGCACTCTCATTCACTCATTCTCTCATACTCTTGCACACTTAGAGAATTATTGGATCATGCTTGGAGCACTCTAGTATTCACGTGGATTTGTAGAAAGAAGGAAAAGGAAGCCAGGGAGCGTAACGAAATAGTTGGATCAACGGTTATAGTTGGATTTACTTGTAGGTAATAGGTTGCATGTGTGATTTCCTTGCTGATTTTTGGATCCATGGTAAATGTGTGTGCTTCTCTGGTTACGTCTTATCATTGACATGCATATTTTCCTAGAGTGACAGTGATTTCAACCTTGACTTGCCATTTCTTGGATAACCATGGTGTTGTGGGTTTTTGTTACAGATCCATTTGGGCACATCAATCCCATCATCCAGATCAATGTTTTAGGGCTCATCAAACCCTAATTTCAATTGCTACATGCCCTAAACAAGTCACCCCTTTGAATGCCTCCTTCCCAGATAGTTTCATGACTTGAAGACATCCAGAAATAGCCTCTAGAGGGACCAGCGCAAGTAGGCCCATGTAAGGGTGCACTGCAGAGCAGTTAAGTCCATGCCAAGGTGCTCTGCAGAGCACTTAGGCTTCCTTTCACCTTCGATGGGCGAGATTGAGCGAAATTTACATAGGGTTCGGGGAATATTCTTATCTTTTGGAGTCATCTAGAAGGTTCCCTCACTTATCAACTCCTATGAGCTCGAAAATGGATGAGGAATGACTTAAGGTGCATTCTATCCTCTCATCCCTTCCTCCATGGAACTAATTCTAAGTATGGAAGGCCATTCAATGCCACCATTTATGACAAAACCTCCTTCATCTTCCTATAAATTGACCACTCATCTAAGTGATCAGGGGCTGGATTATGTTGAATTGTAAGGAGATAATGTTGCTATGAGATTTGGATTTGAAGCAAGTATTGTAATGCTACAAGTTTGTCATGCTTTTGATGTGATGTGGATGGGATCCAAGCTAGAGGAATGGCTTTTAATCAGACACAAATGGTTGTAGTTCCTTCTTCTATTCAATAAAGTGTTTGAACCTTTCTCACATATGTTTGTATTGTTTCTTAATGCTTATTTGTGTGAATTGTATCTGATTCCATTCACTTACATTCAATAGATATTTTGCTTTTATCGATTCTTTGTATTCTGTTGTGTTTACAGGTACTTCTCAAGCGTATTAAGTACGGGAAGGAGCGATGGGATCGATAGGAAACCGGAACTACAAGTACTTCTTCTCATCTTCTCATCTTACCTATTGCTTATAGGAAAAGATAAAAACACTTTAAATTGTTGTTCTAGATATGTCTACTTATCTAGGGAATTAGTATTTATCTGTAGATACCAAATTCTCCAAAACAAATTGGCAACTCCACTGGGGAATGATCATCGTTCCAAGTAGCTTATCCACATCCTAAGACACTCTAGCAGACCTTACTTCCTTTCATTGATTGTATTTCAGCCTTGTTGAAGTGTTATTTGATCAAAAATTGAGGTTAGATGACTCTTGAGTGGGCTCTCAAGAATCAGCGAAGGCTTGGTCAAGGGATAGTGCTCTCCATAGCACCCTTGAGTGAAAGGCAGTGCTCTACAGCATAGTTAGGCCCTCTTTGACCTGTGCTGATCCACCTTAGGTCTAATTCCCACCTTTGGATTGAGTTTCTGCCAAATTTCTTCTGTTTGATTGCTTGTTGATTGATCAATGGATGTCATGTCTCAGAAAACATTTTTTTTATCTCCTTGTCTAGCCCTACTTTGACTTGATTGATTAATGTTTCTTAAATTTTTTCTTTGTCATTATTGGTCTATAGTCAAAGCTAGAATATAGTTGATTAATCTTTGTTCGAAAGAAAGTGTTGTAAAGTCTTCTTTTCCTTCGAAACAGAACTGTCGTCAAAGTCTTCGTTCTTATTAAAGATTGATTGATTGTATGTGCATATTTCCTTTTGTTCATATTCACATTAAGGAAATCATAAAGAAAAACTTGCATTGTTCATATTGTAGTTTGTGAATGCTTTAAAAGAATAGCTAGGGAAATTGCATTAGTTGTGCTCTTTGCTCTTTGTCAAAGATGTAATTGCTCTATCCCTACTAGTTAAGGTTTTCATTGTTCAATTGAATGCGAATAATTCTTATCATATTAGTTTCATTTTAGGAATTGAAAACATACATCACGTGGTGAACCTTGAAAGGAAAATTCTAAGGAAGATCAACTTAAAATTTATCTGACTTTAACTAATAGAGCATTGTCACCTAACGAAAAACATTTAGTGGTTCTAGGCTAGAGACGTGTTCTGGTGTCGTAAAACAAAGCAGTTGTCGCTAACTTGTCTGCAATACATCTCGAATGTGATACCTCATTACAAGCATGTGAGTATATCGTAGATCGTCCACGTGCCTTCGGGTATATAGGGCGGTGTTACAGTACATAAAGTATATGGGAATGCTCTCACTATGCAGTTTTGCATTAGACAACGCTTATAGGAATTGGGCCTCCACGTACTTTCAGGTATATATGTGAGGACAACACTAGGTTGCTATCCATCCTTAGGTAAACGATTTAGCCGTCTTGTATACTGTGATACACTGAACACAACATTCAGGGAGATTGCCTGCCTATACTTCTTGGTTCGCCAGGAGGTATTCTGCAGTTCACAGTTGCTTGGTAAACCTTTTGCCTATATTATACCTCTTTTGTTTTGTTATGTTACTTTGATTAAAATAAATTTAATTGACCGCGGATAACATCCTCCACGCTCACTCCTTAGTTGATCTTAGGTTGAGACATATAGCGACAAATCCAGAGTCCACCAATCAAGGAATTCCTTTTGATGGGAATCCTAGTCCTTTTCCTCCTTTCAAAAATATTGTTGCTCCTTAGATGGCTACATTATCCCTACCGAGATTTACCATTGGCTTACTAGTATGGTTGTTTTCAACCTCCTTGGTTAAAAATGTCATGATTTATCTACAATCGAGTACACCTCCAACTCGAAAAAATCAACCTCCACTTGATCCTAAAGTTGACTCTATGCCTTCTTCCTAAGTTGTTTCTTCCTCCCCTTTTTCCTCTTCGCCTAGTGAAAGTATTGGTACTAGTAACCAGGTGGCTAAGAAGAAGAAGAAAGGGAAGAAGAAGAAGAAAAAGCCAATTCAGCAGGGGGGAAACCGAGCAACCATTGCTTCGAATGCAACTTCTGATGAGAAACCATCTGTCAAGCCTCACAAAGTTTGATATCCATGCAAACTTTGTGCAGGAGACCATCTTCTTCGAAATTGTTCTAGTATTCCTCATATCTTAGAAGAATGGTCTTCTCGTTCACATCATTCTCTGTCATCAACTTCTGGAGATCATGCTAGTGACACACCATCAACTAGCTGTAGTAAAGGTCATGGAAAGAAGGGTAAAGTTAAGTTTCCTTGTAGTTTATGTGAAGGGAATCACCCCATTCACCTTTTTCCCTATCTAGAAGAAGCCAAAAATGTGTTGGATAACCATCCTGCTTCACCGCAGTGACTTCCATCTGGTTACAGGAGACTATCCCTTAATCCTTCACTAGTTGATGAATTGACTGACCAAAATCAAACGTCGGTCAAACCCACTCTCCCTGAATGTGAATCTTATGAGACTATACCCGACCCAAATAAATAGGTCAAGGAAATGGTTGACCCAATTTCACCTTCAGTTAATCGTACCATTCCTGTAGAGAGTGAGTATGATACCACTCAAGTTCTTTTCATTTATTCAGATTCCAATGAGATTGGGGGCAAGCCTCCTGTTCCATCAAGACAAGGCGAAAATCCTCCCACTCTCATAACTCAAGGGGTTAATTCTCCTGTTTCTACCATACCCCCCCCCCCCCCCCCAAAGTAGTCTAGTCACTTCTTTTGATTGCAATTGATTGGCAAGATTCCATCTTCCTTCTTATGTGCCTTTCCAAATCATAGTACATGTTTGTAATATGATTGTATCTATCACTATTATAGATGAGGGTGCATATGTGAGTATCCTTTCCTCCACTACTTGGCAAGTGCTCAGTTCATCGCCACTTGTGCTTGTTACCCAGATCCTATTTCCTTTTAACAGATGAACCAGTCGACCATTAGGGATCCTTCCTCAGTTGCCTATTACTTCCGGATGAAAAATTGTTTATATGAATGTGATGGTAGTCCCAAGCCCTTTAGATTACAATTTACTTCTTGGGCATGACTATGTTTATAACATGGGAGCTATTGTTTCAACACTCTTTCAAGTGATTTGTTTCCCGCATGAAGGCAGAATTGTCACTGTTGACCAGCTTTCATTTCCCAGTCCAAATATGGCTTTCAGTCAACCCTAAGTGGTCCTTTTGTACCAATGGTATCATCCCCTCCATGGGTTAATTATGTGGCAACCTATTCCATGCCTACATCGACTGACGATAATTTCAGTGATGTTGTACATTATGTACTGGGGAATTGGAACCAGATCTCGGATTCCTTACTACAGATCACTTCCAGAGCATTTTTCTCCCATCTAATGAGAACCTCTTGGAAGTCATGACCTAAGTCGTGATCAAGGTCCATGAGGATAGTTCCTGGTCTTGTGTCAACCTCGTTAAAAAATGAAACAAGGAATATGAGGATAGTTCTTTTACTGTGTCAACCTCGTTAAAAAATGAAACCAAGGAATATGAGGATAGTTCTTTCATTGTGTCAACCTCATTAGAAAATGAAACAACTCCCATGAGGATGGTTCCTTGTTTTGTTTCAACCTCATTAAAAAAATTAAACCAAGGATATGAGGACAGTTCCTTGTCTTGTGTCAACCTCATTAAAAAATCAAACCAAGGATATGAGGATAGTTCCTAATCTTGTGTCAACCTCATTAAAAAAATGAAACAATGGAGTATGAGCATAGTTCCTTGTCTTGTGTCAAGCTCGTTAAAAAATGAAACAAGGAATCTGAAGAGAGTTCCTTGTCTTGTGTCAAGCTCATTAAAAAATGAAACAAGGTCCCCTGGATCAAAATTCCAATTCAAGTCTTTGATTAAATCTCGTAAAATCCCAGTTGAGTCTTTCACTTGATCTCGTAAATGAACCTTCATTCCATCCACTTGATAGCCATGAGTCATCTATTTAGGTGAATGTAATGAAGCTTGGGGGGCATTCACCTAGTGGTAAAGTCAAGTTTCCCTGTAGGTTATGTGAAGGGAATCACCCCATTCACCTTTGCCCCTATCTGGACGAAGCCAAAAAGGTGTTGGATAACCGACCTACTTCACCACAGTGACTTCCATCTGGTTACAGGAGACTCTCCCTTTCATCATGTTGGGGGCATGTAAACCAATCTCAAGCATAGTTCTTCGTTTCAAGCTTGTGTAAAAATGAAACTGAATCCAAGCATAGTTTTTCGTTTCAAGCTTGTGTAAACATGAAACTAAATCCAAGCATAGTTTTTCATTTCAAGCTTGTGTAAACATGAAACTAAATCCAAGCATAGTTCCCTATGATTCAAGCTTTTCTAAAAATGAACGCATTTCCATTTTAACCCTTGTGATTTCCATTCTATCAGCCTCTTCTGCCAGATGAGCCTTGGTTTTTCTCCTTCCATCGCCATTATCTGCTTGGCTGATCATACGCTTTCACTTGGTTGCTTTATCCTTTTTGAGGAACAATTGCAATGAGTGGTCTTATTATCCAACCTCTTCACATAAATAAACATGTTTTGAGAAGTTGCAACATCACCAGAACCAATTGCTACCCTAGACACCACTCGTTCCTCAAAGAGGGGTCCTCTTTAAGCTCTTTTCAGACTCTCTAAACATGAAAATATTTCTGAGAGCTTGTCCTTTCCAGCTCGTTAATGGATTGGAAATGACATCTCTCTTGTATTATTTTATGCTTTTTTGGTCTTGAGAGATTAATTACAAAAAAGAACTTGTGGAGTTTTCTTTTTGTCCATTTTCAAACTCTCTAAACATGAAAAGGACAAAGTTATCTTTGTCGTTAAAACATTAAATAGTGACAAACTTGTCCATCTAGACAAGACCAAGTTTCACCTTCGCTAGACTCGCTAAAACATCAAATAGTGATGGATTCACCCGAACGGTGGGATTATACAACAAGCATATGTTATCCTCCTCAAGCTTGAAAAAAATAAATAGGTATTGTTCAACAATGAATGGGGAAAATGTGAAAAAGGGGGAAACCACTTTATGGTCGTAGATCGCTCTTGAACATAACACTTTCACTTCATCTTTGTGACTATTTGGGTTGGGTTATCTTCTTGATGGTTATCATACCTATGGTATATCACACCATCCATCACTTTTGGTTTTAGGTCAATGCTGCCAATTCATTCAGACTATTTGGGTTGGGTTTGTTAGAAAATTATATATTACGGAGCAATGGAACACATAAAATATTGCAGAAATATAAACACAGAAAACACATAAAACAAGAGAGACACAGATATACGTGGTTCACCCAGTTTGGGCTACGTCCACCCCGAACAGCTAGTCCTTCCTTTCTATTATCCAGCAAAGTGAAGAGACACAACCTACAGCAGATCCGCTATAATATCCTCTTTTTTCTCTCACAGTCTCACCTCTCTACGTCTCGCTCGGACAATACACATCTATTACACAGCCTCAAATACAATGCCCTCATACAAAGAGAGAGGTTGCCTTCTAGGGAAAAAAAATCCTAAACTAAACATAAGTTCTACCGTCAGATCATCCGCCTAATGAACAGCCCAGATTGACTAGAAGTTACTATACTTTTACAAGGCAATTTTACAAGACCCCCCCGCGTGGAGGGGTGTACAAACTTCCTGGGGTGTACATCTGGCTGAAACAAAGACTCTGAACAATAATGCTCCAAACCCAACAGGGTTATATTCTTGATGTTTATAATACTTATGGTCTATCACACCATCCATTATTTGGTTTTGGGTCAATGCTGCCAATTCATTCAGTGTCAACGATATGTTCAAGAGAGGTCATCCTTTACAGTACCATAAACCTTCATGTTCATGACTACCATTCCTGAACCTTGTGTTGTCAGTCAAATTCCATCTCTAAAATCACTACACTCGTTTCATGTCGTTGATGTGGGATACAGCAAGGCCCTCCTGCGATGAGTCGTTTCTTGTCGACATAAACACATTATCCAAGAAGCTAACTTAGAAACACCTTTCCAGTACCTTGAGGCTTGCATACATCAATGGCAGGTTTCTCGGTTCTGGTGATAGGTTTACATCAATGGCCTTTGATCGAAATACTTTGTGTGTTGTTCAACATCAAATCATCCATTCACGCCATGCAGAATGTACTGCAGTACCTTGAGGATCAGTATCATTATTGGTGGTTTCTCTCGCATCTGTAAGCAGCTTACATCATTGGCTGGTAATCATATGGTGTCTTCCCATGTTCGAGTTCAGATCACATATTCACATGGTTAGGCTCGTACTTGAGCGAACAATTGAATGAGATAGAAGACCCCAGATCTAGTTTCATCCATCTGGGCTGTGATTTTAGGAGTACTAAATCATATGTACAATGGCTTTACATTGATGGTCATTCTAGTCATGGGTCTATATCTGTAGACGACTGTTTATGTACATGTAATGAAAGTTTATAAGCTAAGCATGGGTATGACTTCCTTCAGTGATTCATGTAAAAATCAAATATCATGATATATGTATTGTAATTGATGCAGGTCACCTTCCACTTCGATACCTCCTCATCACATCGTAAAGCATTTCATTCAACATTGGCATCTTTCTGACTTCATTCTTTAAGGGGCAGTTGTTACAGATCCATTTGGGCACATCAATCCCATCATCCAGATCAGTGATTTAGGGCTCATCAAACCCTAATTTCAGTTGCTACATGCCCTAAACAAGTCACCCCTTTGAATTCCTCCTTCCCAGACAGTATCATGACTTGAAGACATCCAGAAATAGCCTCTAGAGGGACCAACGCAAGTAGGCCCATGTAAGGGTGTGATGCACAGTAGTTAAGTCCATGCCAGGGTGCTCTGCAGTGCACTTAGGCTTCCTTTCACCTACGTTGGGCAAGATTGAGCAAAATATGCATAAGGTTTGGGGAATATTCTTATCTTTTGGAGTCATCTAGGAGGTTCTCTCACTCATCAAATCCTATGAGCTCAAAAATGGATGAGGAATGAGTTAAGGTGCATCCTATCTTCTTATCCCTTCCTCCATCAAACTAATTCTAAGTATGGAAGGCCATTCAATGCCACCATTTATCACAAAACCTCCTTCATCTTCCTATAAATTGACCACTCATCTAAGTGATCAGGGGCTGGACTATGTTGAATTGTAAGGAGATAATGTTTCTATGAGATTTGGCTTTGAAGCAAGTATTGTAATGCTATAAGTTTGTCATGCTTTTGATGTGATGTGGATGGGATCCAAGCTGGAGGAATGGCTTTGAATCAGACACGAATGGTTGTAGTTCCTTCTTCTATTCAATAAAGTGTTTGAACCTTTCTACCATATGTTTTTGTTGTTTTATAATGCTTATATGTGTGAATTGTATTTGATTCCATTCACTTATATTCAATAGATCTTTTTCTTTGATCGATTCTTTGTTTTCTTTTATGTTTACAGGTACTTCTCAAGTGTATTGAGTATGGGAAGGAGAAATGGGATCGATACAAAGGAGAGGAGAGGAAAGCGGAACTAAAAGTAGGTCTTCTCATCTTCTCATCTTATCTATTGCTTATAGGAAAAGACTAAAACACTTTAAACTGTTGTTCTGGATATGGCTACTTACCTAGGAAATTAGTATTTATACGTAGATACCAGATTCTCCAAAACGCATAGTCATGGGTTGAAACAAACACTCTGGAAGCCCTGGAATAGGTTGGGTTGACTTACTAGGTCTTGGAGCCCTTGGTGGGTTGAGTTACTAGTCCTTGGAACCGTGGTTGGAACAAACACTTTGAAGCCCTGGAAGGTTGTGGGTTGAATTACTAGTTCCTAGAGCCCTAAACATATTGGGTAGAGACCGATCTAGTTGATGCTAATGATTTATGGACCATAGAGGTGGAATCACTATTATTGAGGGTCGAGGTGGTTTGGCCTCTAGAAGGCTTGGTTGGTTGTGTCTTGGTTTATTCCATGAGATCCCATATTCATGCTTGGAATATGGTGCTGGAATGACTAACTGAAAGAGAGATTTGGTTTAGCCCAATCTATGGTCGGGTGGTACATGTATGTCCTCGACTTGGTTGGCATTTTCATATGTTAATAAGAGTTATTTTTCCTATGGTGATTTAGGAGTACTTGTATTGGTTATCATGTTGACATTATGACTTATTTTCCATGGTTTCTATGATGGTATATTTGTTGGTTATATGTTGTAACCTATCTATGGTTCATAACATGTTTTGATCACTTATCGATTGGTTGATGGATGTGTATAATAACAAATGTTATTGTAGCCATCTAGAGAGGGCTTAGATCCTTCTTGTTTATTCGTAGGTGAAGACTAATAGTTTATGATCAGATATGCAATCATGACCTGTATCTTACATGTTTTCCATATGTTTGATGCAATTTATGGATTAAGCATATTTGGGATAGGTTCTTGCTTGAATTTTTATTGGATGGATTTGTAATTAACTTTAATTGCACCTTGGAAAGTTACAAAAAAATTTGGGTAGTGGTTTGGAGGCTAGCCTAGAAAGGTAGCACAGATCCTGAAACTGCATGGTTAGAATTGGAGGAAGTAGGCCATAACCACATGGAAAAGGCTTTGTAGTTAGGGACTTGTTAACACCCAGGTTGTTCCCTTTGACTCCCAAGGGAATACGGCCAGGGTAACCACTAACCAATCTTTGGATTACAACTCCTAGCCAAACTGTAATCAGAGAGGGCTCTCTCTTTATGATTTGTCACTATTTGTTAAGGTTTCAGGCTAGCTATTAGGCTCAGGTTTTGTTTTATATTTTGGTTGGAAGACTTTCTCTCAATACTTAAGGTGTAATGTTCAAACAGTTATATTTCATTGGGCAATGGAGTCTGGAGGTGTGAAGTGCTTGGAATGCTTGAAATGGAATGTTTAGCCTGCAGGGCCTATTGGGTATCCAACAAAACAATTTAAACTTTGAGTGATGAAATATGATTAGCCCATGGAAAGCAGTTAAGAATTCTCCATTAAGCTGGTGATGTGAAAGTGAAATATGTTACCCAGGAGCAAAGTTGAATTCCTGAAAACTATGATCACTGTGAAAGATATATCCTGAAAGTGCAGCAATTAAGAATTACACTTATACAGATTATAGCTGAAGAAAACATTCATTAACAAACATAGATTGAGCCCAGGGTATTCAATGAATAAATCCTGAAGGCTATTCTTTTTCTTTGCTGTTAAACATTTAGAATTTCAGAAACATACATGGATTGCTAAAGATTTAAACACATAACGAAAAGAGTTACAGAGAAACTTATTGTATTGTGAGATGCACAGGAATCCTGCAGTATTCAACTAACACCAGAACGCATTCAAACGACTTCAGGCCTTGAGAAATTCCATCACTTTTCTTTATTAACTCTGAAAAGATTACAGCATAAGAAACTTCTCCAGGAGAAATAAACAACGATCAACCAACCCCTCAAGCTTCTGCGAGGGGAAAATATATACAAACAGTATTACAAAATATCTAAGGCGTTGAGTCATCTGAGAAATAAATGTTTTACCAACTTTGTACAGAATGGTAGATAAGAAGTTATTGCAGCCTTTAATAGAACATAAATGATCTTTTAATCTGTCAGAAGATATTTTGGCTTTTGGAGGCCAACAAGTCGGTTGAAATGATCTGCGTTAATGCTGAAGAACGCGCTTTTGGAGCTGCTCGGCTGTAGCTTCTCGGTCGGGACACCTGTAGCTTTTCATCTTGCTTTGTTGGCTGTAGGTTCTGCTGAGTTGGCTCAGCTTTCATCTTTAATGCATGCTGATTTTATTAAACTGTGTTGTGCATGAAAATTCGTATTTTTATAGACAAAATTTGGTGAATGGCTCACTGTTTACAAAATCGTTTGTATTGCCTTGGTCCACCAGTCCTGAGTAGGTAGTTGATGCCTGAGGATTGCATCCATAGTCTCCTCTGCCTCTGTATACTTATAAAAATTTGGAGCTACTGCAAACAAGTGTTTGATTTCATTCATTATAAAAAATAAACTTTCTACTTTGTTGTAGAGAGTCTGTCCTGTAGCTGGCCCTGTTTCTTCTGAGGTGCTGGGCTTCTCATTGATCTGACTTGTGGCAAATGCATTCACCCTTTTGGCATACTGTTCATGTGTGAATAGTCTCCCAGCGTTTTTCAGTAAGCTAGGGAGTCCTCTGTTTTGTAGCACCTGAAACTTCTCCATGAACCTGTTCACCTCAGTCTGCATGTCTTGGGTTCTTCTCTCTAATGTTTGCACTAGATTTCTCAGAGTAAGAACCCTCTTGATTAATTGAATGGTCTCAGTCCTATTGGGAATTCCCATGGTAGCTAACTGAGTACTTGTCTTATGATTAAGCACATTAATCATTCTGGTGGCAACTTCAGGCATATTGCTCAGGGCATTCCTTGATCTGTGAATTTCAGCCTGTGCCGTTGGAATGAGCTCTAGCTGCTCATGGATGGTTTCAATATACTACCATTGGTCAGTAATAGACTGGCCAATATTAGCCCACAGCACTGTTCTAAGCTCAGCCACAATTTTATCTAACTTGAGCTCATTTTCCAGCTCTTTGATCCTATCTTTGAGGGCTTTTACTTCCCTGCCCTTTTCTGCCACATCCTGCTTTGATTTGTCATATCTATCATTGACTTTGGCCAATTTCTCCCTAGTCTCATTTAATTCTGTCATTTGAGCTTCCAGGGCTTGAATCTCAGTCCTTAGCTTTTGCATATCCAAGCTTTGGGCCTGTTCTGTTGTTGGTGGAGCTGAAGTAGAAGGCGATGCTTGTTCAGTTTGTTGAGGAGGAGGAGCAGTAATGGGAGCAGTTTCCTCAAGATTAATGATTAGAGGAGGAGGCTGGGAGGTCTGACCTTCTTCTCTTTGTTTTAGAGTTGCTTGTAATGCTGCCTGTGCAGCCTCTGATTCTCCCAGCTTTTCTTGAGTTTGAATGAGATGCTTATAGAGAGACACTAGCAAGGCTGTGGCATCTTTATCATGCCTTTGTTGAGCTACTTCATCTGTTTGAGGGTGAATCGTGGATGGGAGTTTGATATTTCTCCTTAGAGCTGCCATATCAGCATCCCTCAATTTCAATATTTCCTGTATTCCCTTGATATCTTTGGGATCATGCCCAATCTCAATAATTATATCCTCTAAGGACCTTATTCTGTTGTCCTTTGCTTGAGATGATGCTCTCTCTAACTCTAGTTGAGAGGCTGTATTGTTAAGGCTACTTTGTAGCCTGTAGTTGTCCAATGTATGGTCTGCCAGGGAAGCATACACCATCTCACCTATCTGCTTATGCAATTCAATTTTATCCATTGGGTGAATGTCCTTGGCAAGGACCTCAAGATTGGTCCTTAGGTAATCGGAAGGGGACTGTGGCTGCAATGTAGTTGGCATGAAGTGGCTCATGATCATCTTGCCCTCACTAACATCAAATGCAGACATTAGGCGCTGCTAGTTGGTGGGAGCCATTTTCAACAGATGGTTATATAGCTGTATTTTTATTGGCTCACTCCTCTTCTTAATTTCAATGAACTGTTGCTTAATGCTCAGTCCTCCCTCTCTCTGCTGGCTAGAGGAACTGACCTCCCCTCCCAATGTTCTGTCTTGTTCCTGCTGAAAGGAACTGGCGGATGCTTCTCTGCTTGGTGGGCCCATACCTAATGACTGCCTTATTGCCATATCCTCTTCAGAAAGATCATTCAGTCTTTGCCTTTTTCCCCCTGATTTATAGATGATGTTAGGGGAGTTTCTCTGTCTCTCTTTCTGCTTACATCCTCCTTTTGTGGAGTTTGGAGGATTGATGCATCAACTAATATTTCTTGCCTTGGAGGCACTGTTAGTTGTGGCTGTTGCTCAGTGGATTTTGGGGCTTCCACTGTTTGTTCTGGCTACACAGGCTGTTCCTGCCTTTGTTGTTCCTGTTGTTGCTGCTGTTGTTTTTCTTCTTGCTGCTGCACTTCTCCCTGCTGCTCCATCTCTTTATCTGTTTGTTCTTGAGTCATAGGAGGTAGCTGTTCCTCCTCCACATGCTTTTCTTTGTCTTTGATGGATGCTTGCTGAGTTTTCATGGCCGCTTGCTGATGTGTTGTTGAAGATGAGGCAGCTGCTCCAAGTTGCCTTTGGTATGAGAAAGAGACCTGTCCACAAGTTTCCAAGTCAGCCTCCTTCTGTATATTTCTAGCTTCATTCTCTAGCATCTGCTCTCTAGTAATTGGCTCTTCTAGAGTGCCTTCTTTCCAGCTCAAGGCATTAGCATACTTCTCAATATGAGGCAACTTTACATGTGCATATGTGCCTAATTTGTGTTTTATCCTCCTGAGGGAAATAAAGTGATTACGGTCATAAGGTGACCATCTAAAGCTGGTTTGGAATCTAAGGCCCTCTAGAATTCTATCTGCCTCCCTCCATCCCTCTTCTCTTTTGTTATATAAGAAAGGACCTAGCTGGCTCCTTACCTTCAATTGCACCTTCTTGTTTTTACTTTGGAAATGGATGTAGTCAGCATTTCCAAACTGTCTGAAGTATTCTAGGGCAAAGAGCCTCATGGGGACATACCTTGGAAGCCTAAAAGAGTCCAACTCACAGCCATAAATTCTGATCACTGTGTGGTGTTGGTAGAAGTACCAATCACCAATGCTGTAGGCTTTAGAGAGGTGGAGGACTCTTTGCATCTCATCAGTTAGCCTTGGAGGAGGTACGCCATACATCAAGGTCATTGCTGGGTGAATGAACAAGTCTATGAACTCAGAATATGTGTAAGGAGATCCTGAAGAACAATGAAAAACTGAAGACCAAAAGACAACTGATCTTGGAATTCCCTGGGCATTTAGTTTCTTGAGGGGAACAGGGAAGCTGTCTGGTTGATAGAACAAGAACAGATGGTAGATGTATGAGGTGAATCTGAACACTCTTTCCCTTGGTAGATTCATTAGCTGTTCATGAATCTTTTCTGCAATATAGGTGGCATAGTCATAGTGTACAGCATGAGGCTTTCCCGGGGAAAAAATGGACAGCATTGCCATTATGGTGTCATCAACATCTTCAATTCCCCTATATCCCAGGACATAACTGATCAAGTCCACTAGCATTCTGCCCAAGTCATTCAGGTACACATATCCAATAGGAGGAGTTCTTACAGTTTCAGAACCTGAATCTACAAACAACTGGTTGATTTTGACAATATGGGCATGTGAAAAATTAGTCCCCTTCTTTACTAAATCCAGCATGGACAGGGGTGTCAATGGCCTTGCAGTGTGGAAGTGGAGCATCTCATTGATGGTTTCTAGAGTGTTGTAGAATAACACTGAGCCTGTAGGAGTGAGAACAGCTCTCTGGCAAGGATCATAGCATTCCTAGCACTTGTGGATCAAGTCTGGAAGGGGATTGACTTGAGGGAGGTTGTAAATGGGCAAATTTGAATCCCAAATCCCTAAAATATCAGCCCCACTAAGTTGCTGTGCTTTCATTTGATTGATCATATGAATATTATACTTGGAGCCCATTGCAAACCAATCTAACATTTGATAATCCATGTCCCCCAGGGGTTTCCAATCTATCTCTTTTTGAGGGGCATTCAGAAGCTGGATGTTTAGAGCTATTGGTGTCTCCATGGCTACTGAGGCTCTTGAATTGTATGTAAACCGGTTTCAACTGAACAGAACGACACAGAGGAGTGTTTCTTTGCAAGGAAGGTGAATTATAAGAAACAGAAAGCAAATTGAATAAACAGCAGTTGAAATACTGTTTAAAGGACTGATAAAACAGTAGCAGGACTGAACAGAGTGTTTCTATGGTGAATTTGGTCAGTTAAGGTTCTTAATTCACGACTGCGCGAACTAGCTGTGACTTCAACTCAATTTGTCAAATGCGGCCTTGCAGGAGGTTAAGGGCTTCACTGGTTGGATATAAGTGCAGGTCACTGTGTGTTTAATGGTGAAAACAGAGTTTTACAGTCTGTTAACAGTTTACTTGAGGAATTACAGATAAAACCAAACTCATGGGATGATTTTGAAGAATACCTGGTGAATTCGTCGGCAAGAGTTGCAAATGCAGATGCAATGGAGGCTCTGGTGGTCTCGGAATCGACTTTAGCAGGCTGGTGCTGGTTTGGACGTGAGCAGCATGCAGAAATAGCAGTAGTGTCTTTTGCCAAAAGTGGAAAAAACATGAGATTTTGGCCTAAAAATGGATTTTTGGCAATATTGGCGCGTTTTTGGGATGACATCAGCATGACGTCATCGGGTGGGGTCGGAGTCGGATGACGTCAGCATGACGTCACCGGGTGATGTGGCAGGTCCTGGTTGGTCCACGGATATGCTGAAGTGGCGGACATGTTAGCGAAAGGACGGATGAATGAGGTGATGCGACGGCGGGGTGGCAGCGACGTGGCTCTGACGTGGGCACGACATGGGACCAGCAAAACCAGGTGGTAAGTGAAACAGCGGTAACGGTTTTCTCAGACCGCCTACAATACGGCCCCGGTTTTGTTAGAGGCCGACCCGAGAAGCTGTGAGGGTGACGCGTGGCGGAGGCCTGACGTCACCCTCTGATAGTTTCTCGGGTGCTAAACGTCGGACCTCGGGCCCAACCCGATATGGATAATAGCCATCCGATCAATGTTGCCCGATCGGATGGTCGACGGGTTGATGACATGTGCGGATGATACGGACGCGGGAGGAGGATTAAAATAATATATATCTTGGGACGCGCGCTCAGCGGAAAAAACTTAGGATATGGCGCTTTATAATGTTTTTCCAATGTATTCTTCGGAATGAAATAGTGCGGGCGGAAACTTTGGATAAGCGGCAAAAAGTGGGTTTTTGGGTTATTTCACAATTTCAAAGGGGGTTATGGGTAGGAGGGGGTTTTTATAAGGTTTTTCTTTACAAACGAAGGTTTAATGGGTGGAATGACTTGAAAGAAGGGAGAGGGGTGAGGTTTAGGTTCATCAAAGTGACCAGATGTCATTTTGATTCCTTTTTAGAGAACATATGGCTATAACGCCAAGGGGAGGGATATTTATACCATGTTTGGGGTTTATACGCCATGGTGTTAATAATACTAGGGAAAGGGGTAACATAAGGGAATTACATATTAGAGTTAGGGGTTAATAAGGATGAAAGAGTGAATGAGGGGGAAATCACTAAGTTTATTTGAAACTTACTTAGTTTAGGGAGTAGATCAAAATAAAAAGAACTTTAGACAAGAAATGTGGCTTCTAAAAGATTAAGAACCACCATGAAACCATAATTTCTTCCATGAATCTCCACTGATGAGGGGATGTTAGTAATGAAAATGGGAAAGGGGAGAAAGGGAGGTTAGACATGCTTATTTGCTTTGCTGCCACCTGATGGAGAAGAACAGTTTCTCAAATCAATGATTTTGCTTTGGTAAACAAAGTTAACACACATGCAATTGTAAAAATGACCCTTCTGCAACCCCACCTGCCTACCCATCTATTTGCCTAGCATTTTTTATTTCTTCTTGGAGGGTGCATTTAGGCTTGCAGACCCTCATTTGCCTTTTCTTTTCTTTGGCTTTTTCCTTTTGATTATCTATCTAATTCTACCCTTATTGCTTCCAAGGTCCCAGATTAAACAGTTGGGAACCTTACTTCTCTACCTAAACTACTTGTATGCCAAGGTTAAACAGTTTGGACAAACTTCTTTCTCTATTCTACAACTAGAAATTCAGAACATGGCATGGTCCAGATTGCGCTGTTGAGCCATCCATCAAAAATTGGGACACATTAAGCTATTTACACACCTTGTATTCCTTTGGAAATATGTGATCTTTGCATCATCAAAGCAGAGCATATTTGGAACTTTTATAGCCAATCATGAAATATGAAACCTATGGGTATAGGTAGCTAACAGTGGCTTCACATGGGGATGGTTTTTCATTTGAAAAACCAAGAACAGCAGGTCAGATTGCCTTGGCCCTTGACTGCTTTTTCCAAAACTTGAAGTATGCTGCTTTGAGATGCCAAAATTGTGCTCTTCTTTCGTGGTAGATTTCTGAACCTATTTACCTTTTGCTGATAGATAATGAGACTTAAGAAACTGCATTTTTACATCTTAAATAGAAAATAATATATACATCTGAATATGTACAAGGGAAACCCAAGCTGCTCTTATGGGTAATAGTCAAAATAGTGTTTTAGCATCCTGCCATTCACAGGACCTTCATCCAAATCAGTTTCATTAAGACTCTTAAGGAAATAAGTGTTGTTTCCTTGTACTGCTTGGACAGCAAATGGTCCTCTCCATAAGGAATCAAATTTTCCGTGTTTTCCTTTATCTTCTCTTCTTGAATCCCACTTAAGGACTTTGTCTCCCACACTGAAATCTTCTGCTTTAGTTCTTCTGTCAAAGGCCTTTTTTAGCTTTTCTTGTAGAACTTGAACTCTGCTGAAAACTTGATCTCTAGTTTGCTGTAAACATATTATTTGATTGATCCTTCTTTGCATATCATTTGGTTCTGCTTGGCTTTCTTGAAGACGTTTCATAACAGGCACTCCTAGTGATGAAGGAAATTTGGCTTCTAATCCATAAACCAACTCATATGGGCTGGTCCCAATTGATCTTTTGGTTGTTAGTCTATCTGCCCATAAGGCATTGACTAGCTTCTTATGCCAATTCTTTTTGTTTTCTTCCAGCACCTTCTTTATAATGTTTACTAGGCTCTTATTTGATGATTCGGCCAGGCCATTACCTTGGGGATAGTATGCAGTGGAATGGCCCAAAGTAATATGAAATTTTTGGCAGAAATTCACCATCTTTTTAGATCTGAAAGCAGTAGCATTGTCTGTGATTATTTTATCAGGGCAGCCAAATCTAGCCAGTATGTTGTTTTCCAAGAACTGAATGATTATTGAATCATTTGCTTGTCTACATGGGGCAGCTTCAATCCACTTAGTGAAATAGTCTGTTGCTGTTAGGATCCACCTGTGTTGTCCTGAGGATGAGGGATGAATTTCCCCAATGAAATCCAAGCCCCATTGTTGAAAAGGTCTCTCTGTTGCAATAGGCCTTAAGGGAAGTGGTAGCAGCTTTCTCTTACCCTCAAACACTTGGCATTTGTGACATGATGTGGTAAATTTTTTAACATCAGAGAAAACAGTGGGCCAATAGTAACCAGCCCTCAATATTTTGTCCACAGTGGACTTCCAATACAAGTGTCCACCACAGTCTCCTGCATGAAATTCTTTCATGATATTGTCAGTTTCATTTTCAATTAAACAGTGCAGCAATATTCCTTCATGGTTTTTCCAAAGCAAATTGCCATCCATCACACAAAATCTTGAGGTTTTCATTTTTAAGAACCTACATTTAGTTCTGGACAATCCTGGGGGAGCACACAGGTTTTGTAACACATAACATATATCAGAGTACCAGGGGGATTGTTCAAAGGCTACATTGATCTTTGGAGTCGCCAGCTCCGGTTCACTGTCCAGCTGGTTGATGTCTAAGGCTTGGAAGTTTGCTTCTGTCATTAATTTGGCCAAACCTTGCCCTTTTATCAGTTTTGTAGGTTTTATTTCAATATCAAATTCCAAGATATTGGCAATCCATTTTCCTCTTCTGCCCTCTAAGTTTTCTTGAGTGAGTATGTCTTTTACAATAGGACTGGGCACATATGCTATAACATGGGAATAAAGGATGTAAATCCTAAAGTCCTTAATTGCTTTGACCAAAGCATAGGCTTGTTTTTCCATGATTTGGTATTTTAAAGGTGCATCTCTAAGAGCTCTGCTAAAGAAAGCAATTGGCTTCTCATTCCCTTGGTCATCTTTCTGAAGCAAAACAGCATCAATAGTATGTTGGGAGGCAAAAGAGAATATGATAAATTCTCTGTCAAATTGAGGATTGGTCAAGACTGGGGTTTGGGTAAGGGCTAGTTTTATACCCTCAAAGGCTTGATTGGCTTCAACTGTCCACTTCACTTTTGAATCCTTCTTCAGCATGTTATTTAGTAATCTGATTAGTTCTGCTAAGTTTGGAATAAACCTTCTTAAGAAGTTGATCTTTCCCAAGAATGCTTGCAATTCTTTGATATTTCTTGGGTGAGGCATTTGCAAGATAGCTTGTATCCCATCTGGGTCAATTCTTATGCCATCCTTTGAAATGATGTGTCCTAAGAGCTTACCTTCTTCCAAACCAAATAGAGATTTCTTGGGATTCAAGGAAATTCCATATTTCCTACATGTTAAGAAAATCTGCCTTAAGTGTTTCAAATGTTCTTGATCTGATTTTGAGAAAGGTGTAAGGTCATCCAAGTAAATGACAAGGAAGTCATGAATCTCTTTGGCAAAAGCAATATCCATTGCTCTTTGAAAAGTTGCCCCTGCATTTTTCAACCCAAAAGGCATTTTGACATATTTGAAGGTTCCCCATGGGGTTGTAAATGTTGTTTTGTCCTGATCATCAGGATGAACTAAGATCTGATTGAAACCTGAGAATCCATCAAGTAGAGAAATTCTTGAGGCCCCTACCACTCTTTGGAGAATGTGATCCATCTTAGGTAAGGGATAGTTATCTTTGAGGGATACTTGGTTCAGATTTCTTAGATCCACACACAGCCTTATTTCACCAGTTTTCTTTCTTGTAGGGACTAAGTTTGAAATCCACTCGGAGAATCTGATTGGTGCTATGATGCCTGCCTTGAACATTTTCTGTACCTCTTGTTCCATTGCTGGGAGAAGCATAGGATTGATTCTCCTCAGTTTTTGTTTAAAGGGTTTTTGATCAGGCTTGAGAGGGATTGTATGCTGGATTACAGAGGTGTCATAGGACTTTAGGTCCTCATAACTCCATGCAAAAACATCCTGGAACTCTTTAAAGAGGTCAATGTATTTAGGCTTTTGATCAGGAGGTAAGGATGCAGACAACTTTATTATTTTGGGCTTGTCAATGGTACCAATGTTGCATTCTTCAATGGCTGCATTCAATGGCTGCATTTTTTGTTTTCTGGGAATATCATTTGAATCAAAGATGTCCTCTAATGGAGTGAGGCCCATTGGAAGGAAATTTTCTTTCAGCTCTATTATCTCAGCTTCAGTATTGGCCATTTCTTCACAACTGATTTGTTGAATTTTCTGAATGTTTTGCTTGTTGAAAATGGTTGGGTGTAGTATTTGTTGTGCCATTCTAGGTGATATTGGGTGGTTATTCTGTTCAAACTGTATTTGTGATTGACTTGCTCTGTTAGTGTCAATTTTTAATCCTGCAAATTCTTGTTGTAAAGTTAAAAAATTGTTTATTTGCATATCATCCTCAAATACTTGCCAATCTTTAATATTGTTTGGAATGGAGGGTCTGTGCTTTATCTCAGCTGTAAAACAATTATTTGGTTCCAAAGGTAATTTGCAAGTGCTAGCAAATGTGGCCAAACTATGAGCATGAAGATTATGGGTCCTAGAAATTTTGGTGATTTGGAAGTCAGGGAATGTGTTCAGTATCTCAGCAACAGCAGACCTATAAGACCTTAATCTTTTGTCATTGGTGACAAAATTTCCCTTCACTTGTTGGATGACTAAATCTGAATCTCCCATGATTGAAACTCTGGCAGCTTGTAAGAATTTTACTAGCTTTAGGCCTAGTAAAAGAGCCTCATATTCTGCCATGTTATTAGTACATCTGAAGTTTAATCTATAGGCTCTGCCTTCTGCATGACTGTTTTCTTTGTTTTGTATCCAAACTCCAGCTCCTGCCCCTAATTTATTGACTGAGCCATCAAATTCAAGGAACCACAGAATGTCCTGTTGTAGGGGAGATCTAATGATCTGTTCATGAGCTGGATTTGTGAGTTGAAGTTCTGGTTTTTCATCTAGCTTGTCTTCTAGGATAGTATCATCATCTGATTGAATATTCTTGAAAACTAGAGCAGCATCAGTGTCTAGTGATTGATAGACTGTTGTTTGATGGGTAGAAGGAGCTTCCTTTGTGTTTTCCTCTTGTATGAGTATCTTAGTTTCAACATCATTATTTGAGAGAGTTGTGTTGTTATTGAAAAGAATGTATGAGTCTATGTCTGAATGGACAGCATATATGGGAAAGTTTTGAGGCTTTTCTTCACTGCTGACCATGTATTTCATAAGTGTTTCTCTGTATAATCTTTTTGGTTGCCCAAAAATAGAGATAGTTGCATATGACATATCTAATTGTAGGGAACCTTGGAGTTTAGCCCCCCATGATCTTGATAACAGCATCGCATACTTGGGCGGGATGTCAGCAACCACAACGTCCATTAGAATTGTTTTTTTTGGGTATTGAACCAGAGACACACATAAATCTTTTATGAGACCTAAACACTTGACTTGGCTGGAGTCAAAGGAAAATAGGTCCTTGTAGGGTCTTGTTATATCTAGATTCAATCTCTCCATGACTGCTTTTGGCATGAGATTGTGAGAAGCACCTGAATCAAACATTGCATTATGTAGTATTTTGTCATGAACATGTAAGCTGACATAAAAAGGTAATATCCCTGTGACTACTGTTTTTCCATCCACTTCTGGGCCAAACAGTAATTCTGGAGTGTCATCCAACACATTGACATCATCTTTGTTGTTGGTGAGTTGAAGGGACTTCTTGATTTGTTGTTTGTAAATGTCGTGCTTGGCTAGTTTTGAGAGAGGAATTGCTATCTTTAATTTGCCAAGTTCAGTTTCTAGGTCAAAGGGTTTGTCAAATTGGGTCTTGGGGTTTTGGATAACAGTCCTTTCCTTGTTCACTAACTCTTCTTCTTGATTCTTATCTTGATGTTGGGGCTTGTCCTTATTACTCACCTCTTGAGGAGTAACATTTGGATTAGAGTGAGAGGAAGATGTTGCCATAGGCTGGTGTTTTGAGAAAGATGGTTCAGTGACTTCCTCAATAGTTACTTCTTCTGCAGGTGAATTTGTTTTATCATTAGGTTCTAACACCATGGCTCTTTTGGGCTGCTGGTTGTCCTTAGTCTTTTCAGGCTGAGTTACATTCACAGTTCTGCTCCTTAGCTTGTATTGCTTGTGGACTTCATAAACAGCAGTGTCATAGCCTTGTTTAAAGTCAAACGATTCACCTGATTTGGTTTGGAACAGTTTGATTTCATCATCTTCATGATCTTCTTGTGTTAAGAAAACTTGACTTTCACCATCCAAACCCATTAAATTAATGTGAGGGTCCTCATTGGGTTCAGTGGATGTAGAAGTCTCAGCGTAATTTTCTTGGAAAGGGGGTCTTATGTCTTGATCAGCACTGGGCTTTCCAATGCCCGGGTTTTGAGTTCTCCTAAAATTTGGATTCCTAGGAGGGTTGTTCTATGGTGCTTCCCATGATGATTTCCTCTCAACCGATTCAACTCTATCACCCAATCTTTTCATTCCACTGAGTATTGCATCCAGCTTTTGATCAAAGGCAGAGGGTTCCTCTTTGAAAACAGTCCTCTTTTCCAACCTTGCTCTGTTTCTTTTGGCAATCAGGTTAGCTTCCACCGTGACAGTAACCCTTTGGGCCTCTGCAAGGGTTTGAGGGTCTCTTTCCTTTAACTGATAAGCCATGTCAGGCTCAAAACCATCAGGAAATTTGTACAAAGCTAAGTCAGGAGGGGGTCTTAAATTTTGTGGGATTGCGTTATATACATTGTTGAATCTTGCACAATACTCCAAAGCAGTCTCTTGGGGACCTCTTTTGATAGTGTCATATTCCCCAAGTATGTGCAGAGGATCTTTCTTTTTCTCCCATCTATTAGTAAAAGCTTGATACAACTCATCAAGAGTTGTGATGGAATTTGCATTCAGAGATCTAAACCAAGTTCTCACATCCCCAGTTAGGCTTTGGACAAACATCCTCATTCTCACACTTTCATCATCTATTTCATAGGTCTCAAAATGGTCTTGCATCCTTTTGGCATGCTGAACAGCTATCAAAGGGCCAGTGGAGTCAAAGTATGAGATTTTGGTTTGGTAGTCTTGGGGTAGGGCTGCGGCGTTAGCTGGTATCTGCAAGGGTGCATATCTGTTAGCCATTTTCACAGTGTTTAATGGGTTGACCGGGATAAATGGGATACCAGGGATAACAGGGTTAATGGGAGGGGTAGAAACTAGGATGTTGGTTAAAGGAGTATGTGCAGTGGATGAAGGTGTGAAAGGAGGGCTTTGAGATGTAGAGGGGGAACTGGGGGAAACAGGGGTAGATCTAAATAGAACCTTGATTGGAGTTGGAACTGGTTCAGGATGAGCTGTCTCAGGACTCAAATCAGCAGGCTTCTCCTGCCTTTGCTGCTTCCTAATGTTTCTAGGGATAGTATTTGGATTATCAACAATGATGGGTGGATTAGGGTCAGGATTTGACCTAGTATGCCGTGGATTTTTCTTAGGAGCCAGCTTCTAACTGTTTTTTTTTTTGAATTTTTTAGGAAATTTTTATATCTGTGAGGACTGGATAAGATTTTGGAATGGCTATATATATTTCAAGGCTAAGAAGATGACTGAAGCAGCTCTTCCCTACAGCTGTTAATGTAACACAGAAACAGTTTTGAAGGCTTCCTGACTGATATTCAGGCTTGCTCTATAGCATTGGGAGATATATAGTAATTAGAAAATCCTAAAGTCCCCAGTGGAGTCGCCAATTATGTTAACACCCAGCTTGTTCCCTTTGACTCCCAAGGGAATACGGCCGGGGTAATCACTAACCAATCTTTGGATTATAGCTCCTAGCCAAACTGTAATCAGAGAGGGCTCTCTCTTTATGATTTGTCTCTGTTTGTTAAGGTTTCAGGCTAGCTATTAGGTTCAGGTTTTGTTTTATATTTTGGTTGGAAGGCTTTCTCTCAATACTTAAGGTGTAATTTTCAAACAGTTATATTCCATTGGGCAATGGAGTCTGGAGGTGTGAAGTGCTTGGAATGCTTTGAAATGGAATGTTTAGCCTGCAGGGCCTATTGGGTATCCAACAAAACAATTTAAACTTTGAGTGATGAAATATGATTAGCCCATGGAAAGCAGTTAAGAATTCTCCATTAAGCTGGTGATGTGAAAGCGAAATATGTTACCCAGGAGCAAGGTTGAATTCCTGAAAACTATGATCATTGTGAAAGATATATCCTGAAAGTGCAGAAATTAAGAATTACACTTATACAGATTATAGCTGAAGAAAACATTCATTAACAAGCATAGATTGAGCCCAGGGTATTCAATGAATAAATCCTGAAGGCTATTCTTTTTCTTTGCTGTTAAACATTTAGAATTTCAGAAACATACATGGATTGCTAAAGATTTAAACACATAACGAAAAGAGTTACAGAGAAACTTATTGTATTGTGAGATGCACAGGAATCCTGCAGTATTCAACTAACACCAGAACGCATTCAAACGACTTCAGGCCTTGAGAAATTCCATCACTTTTCTTTATTAACTCTGAAAAGATCACAGCATAAGAAACTTCTCCGGGAGAAATAAACAACGATCAACCAACCCCTCAAGCTTCTGCGAGGGGCAAATATATACAAACAGTATTACAAAATATCTAAGGCGTTGAGTCATCTGAGAAATAAATGTTTTACCAACTTTGTACAGAATGGTAGATAAGAAGTTATTGCAGCCTTTAATAGAACATAAATGATCTGTTAATCTGTCAGAAGATATTTTGGCTTTTGGAGGCCAACAAGTCGGTTGAAATGATCTGTGTTAATGCTGAAAAACACGCTTTTGGACCTGCTCGGCTGTAGCTTCTCGGTCGGGACACCTGTAGCTTTTCATCTTGCTTTGTTGGATGTAGGTTCTGCTGAGTTGGCTCAGCTTTCATCTTTAATGCATGCTGATTTTATTAAACTGCGCTGTGCATGACAATTCGTATTTTTATAGACAAAATTTGGTGAATGGATCACTATTTACAAAATCGTTTGTATTGCCTTGGTCCACCAGTCCTGAGTAGGTAGTTGATGCCTAAGGATTGCATCCATAGTCTCCTTTGCCTCTGTATACTTATAAAAATTTGGAGCTACTGCAAACAAGTGTTTGATTTCATTCATTATAAAAAATAAACTTTCTACTTTGTTGTAGAGAGTATGTCCTGTAGCTGGCCCTGTTTCTTCTGAGGTGCTGGGCTTCTCATTGATCTGACTTGTGGCAAATGCATTCACCCTTTTGGCATATTGTTCATGTGTGAATAGTCTCCCAGCGCTGTTCAGTAAGCTAGGGAGTCCTCTGTTTTGTAGCACCTGAAACTTCTCCATGAACCTGTTCACCTCAGTCTGCATGTCTTGGGTTCTTCTCTCTAATGTCTGCACTAGATTTCTCAGAGTAAGAACCCTCTTGATTAATTGAATGGTCTCAGTCCTGTTGGGAATTCCCATGGTAGCTAACTGAGTACTTGTCTTATGATTAAGCACATTAATCATTCTGGTGGCAACTTCAGGCATATTGCTCAGGGCATTCCTTGATCTGTGAATTTCAGCCTGTGCCTTTGGAATGAGCTCTAGCTGCTCATGGATGGTTTCAATATACTGCCATTGGTCAGTAATAGACTGGCCAATATTAGCCCACAGCACTTTTCTAAGCTCAGCCACAATTTTATCTAACTTGAGCTCATTTTCGAGCTCTTTGATCCTATCTTTGAGGGCTTTTACTTCCCTGCCCTTTTCTGCCACAGCCTGCTTTGATTTGTCATATCTATCATTGACTTTGGCCAATTTCTCCGTGGTCTCATTTAATTCTGTCATTTGAGCTTCCAGGGCTTGAATCTCAGTCCTTAGCTTTTGCATATTCAAGCTTTGGGCGTGTTCTGTTGTTGGTGGAGCTGAAGTAGAAGGCGATGCTTGTTCAGTTTGTTGAGGAGGAGGAGCAGTAATGGGAGCAGTTTCCTCAAGATTAATGATTAGAGGAGGAGGCTGGGAGGTTTGACCTTCTTCTCTTTGTTTTAGAGTTGCTTGTAATGCTACCTGTGCAGCCTCTGATTCTCCCAGCTTTTCTTGAGTTTGAATGAGCTGCTTATAGAGAGACACCAGCAAGGCTGTGGCATCTTTATCATGCCTTTGTTGAGCTACTTCATCTGTTTGAGGGTGAATCGTGGCTGGGAGTTTGATCTTTCTCCTTAGAGCTGCTATATCAGCATCCCTCAATTTCAATATTTCCTGTATTCCCTTGATATCTTTGGGATCATGCCCAATCTCAATAATTATATCCTCTAAGGACCTTATTCTGTTGTCCTTTGCTTGAGATGATGCTCTCTCTAACTCTAGTTGAGAGGCTGTATTGTTAAGGCTACTTTGTAGCCTGTAGTTGTCCAATGTATGGTCTGCCAGGGAAGCATACACCATCTCACCTGTCTGCTTATGCAATTCAATTTTATCCTTTGGGTGAATGTCCTTGGCAAGGACCTCAAGATTGGTCCTTAGGTAATCGGGAGGGGACTGTGGCTGCAATGTAGTTGGCATGAAGTGGCTCATGATCATCTTGCCCTCACTAACATCAAATGCAGACATTAGGCACTGCTGGTTGGTGGGAGCCATTTTCAACAGATGGTTATATAGCTGTATTTTTATTGGCTCACTACTCTTCTTAATTTCAATGAACTGTTGCTTAATGCTCAGTCCTCCCTCTCTCTGCTGGCTAGAGGAACTGACCTCTCCTCCCAATGTTCTGTCTTGTTCCTGCTGAAAGGAACTGGCGGATGCTTCTCTGCTTGGTGGGCCCATACCTAATGACTACCTTATTTCCATATCCTCTTCAGAAAGATCATTCAATCTTTGCCTTTTTTCCCCCTGATTTATAGATGATGTTAGGGGAGTTTCTCTGTCTCTCTTTCTGCTTACATCCTCCTTTTGTGGAGTTTGGAGGATTGATGCATCAACTGATATTTCTTGCATTGGAGGCACTATTAGCTGTGGCTGTTGCTCAGTGGATTTTGGGGCTTCCACTGTTTGTTCTGGCTGCACAGGTTGTTCCTGCCTTTGTTGTTCTTGTTGTTGCTGCTGTTGTTGTTCTTCTTGCTGCTGCACTTCTCCCTGCTGCTCCATCTCTTTATCTGTTTGTTCTTGAGTCATAGGAGGTAGTTGTTCCTCCTCCACATGCTTTTCTTTGTCTTTGCTGGATGCTTGCTGAGTTTTCATGGCCTCTTGCTGATGTGTTGTTGAAGATGAGGCAGCTGCTCCAAGTTGCTTTGGTATGAGAAAGAGACCTGTCCACAAGTTTCCAAGTCAGCCTCCTTCTGTATATTTCTAGCTTCATTCTCTAGCATCTGCTCTCTAGTAATTGGCTCTTCTAGAGTGCCTTCTTTCCAAGTCAAGGCATTAGCATACTTCTCAATATGAGGCAACTTTACATGTGCATATGTGCCTAATTTGTGTTTTATCCTCCTGAGGGAAATAAAGTGATTACGGTCATAAGGTGACCATCTAAAGCTGGTTTGGAATCTAAGGCCCTCTAGAATTCTATCTGCCTCCCTCCATCCCTCTTCTCTTTTGTTATATAAGAAAGGACCTAGCTGCCTCCTTACCTTCAATTGCACCTTCTTGTTTTTACTTTGGAAATGGATGTAGTCAGCATTTCCAAACTGTCTGAAGTATTCTAGGGCAAAGAGCCTCATGGGGACATACCTTGGAAGCCTAAAAGGGTCCAACTCACAGCAATAAATTCTGATCATTGTGTGGTGTTGGTAGAAGTACCAATCACCAATGCTGTAGGCTTTAGAGAGGTGGAGGACTCTTTGCATCTCATCAGTTAGCCTTGGAGGAGGTACGCCATACAGCAAGGTCATTGCTGGGTGAATGAACAAGTCTATGAACTCAGAATATGTGTAAGGAGATCCTGAAGAACAATGAAAAACTGAAGACCAAAAGACAACTGATCTTGGAATTCCCTGGGCATTTAGTTTCTTGAGGGGAACAGGGAAGCTGTTTGGTTGATAGAACAAGAACAGATGGTAGATGTATGAGGTGAATCTGAACACTCTTTCCCTTGGTAGATTCATTAGCTGTTTGTGAATCTTTTCTGCAATATAGGTGGCATAGTCATAGTGTACAGCAGGAGGCTTTCCCGGGGAAAGAATGGACAGCATGGCCATTATGGCGTCATCAACATCTTCAATTCCCCTATATCCCAGGACATAACTGATCAAGTCCACTAGCATTTTGCCCAAGTCATTCAGGTACACATATCCAATAGGAGGAGTTCTTACAGTTTCAGAACCTGAATCTACAAACAATTGGTTGATTTTGACAATCTGGGCATGTGACAAATTAGTCCCCTTCTTTACTAAATCCAGCATGGATAGGGGTGTCAATGGCCTTGCAGTGTGGAAGTGGAGCATCTCATTGATGGTTTCTGGAGTGATGTAGAATAACATTGAGCCTGTAGGAGTGAGAACAGCTCTCTGGCAAGGATCATAGCATTCCTGGCACTTGTGGATCAAGTCTGGAAGGGGATTGACTTGAGGGAGGTTGTAAATCGGCAAATTTGAATCCCAAATCCCTAAAATATCAGCCCCACTAAGTTGTTGTGCTTTCATTTGATTGATCATATGAATATTATACTTGGAGCCCATTGCAAACCAATCTAACATTTGATAATTCATGTCCCCCAGGGGTTTCCAATCTATCTCTTTTTGAGGGGCATTCAGAGGCTGGATGTTTAGAGCTATTGGTGTCTCCATGGCTACTGAGGCTCTTGAATTGTATGTAAACCGGTTTCAACTGAACAGAACGACACAGAGGAGTGTTTCTTTGCAAGGAAGGTGAATTATAAGAAACAGAAAGCAAATTGAATAAACAGCAGTTGAAATATTGTTTAAAGGACTGATAAAACAGTAGCAGGACTGAACAGAGTGTTTCTATGGTGAATTTGGTCAGTTAAGGTTCTTAGTTCACGACTGCGTGAACTAGCTGTGACTTCAACTCAATTTGTCAAATGCGGCCTTGCAGGAGGTTAAGGGCTTCACTGGTTGGATATAAGTGCAGGTCACTGTGTGTTTAATGGTGAAAACAGAGTTTTACAGTCTGTTAACAGTTTACTTGAGGAATTACAGATAAAACCAGACTCATGGGATGATTTTGAAGAATACCTGGTGAATTCGTCGGCAAGAGTTGCAAATGCAGATGCGATGGAGGCTCTGGCGGTCTCGGAATCAACTTTAGCAGGCTGGTGCTGGTTTGGACGTGAGAAGCATGCAGAAATAGCAATAGTGTCTTTTGCCAAAAGTGGAAAAAACATGAGATTTTGGCCTAAAAATGGATTTTTGGCAATATTGGCGCGTTTTTGGGATGACGTCAGCATGACGTCATCGGGTGGGGTCGAAGTCGGATGACGTCAGCATGACGTCACCGGGTGATGTGGCAGGTCCTGGTTGGTCCACGGATATGCTGAAGTGGCGGACATGTCAGCGAAGGGACGGATGAATGAGGTGATGCGACGGCGGGGTGGCAGCGACGTGGCTCTGACGTGGGCACGACATGGGACCAGCAAAACGAGGTGGTAAGTGAAACAGCGGTAACTGTTTTTTCGGACCGCCTACAATACGACCCCGGTTTTGTCAGAGGCCAACCCGAGAAGCTGTGAGGGCGATGCGTGGCGGAGGCCTGACGTCACCCTCTGATAGTTTCTCGGGTGCTAAACGTCGGACCTCGGGCCCAACCCGATATGGATAATAGCCGTCCGATCAATGTTGCCCAACTGGACGGTCGACGGGTTGATGACATGTGCGGATGATACGAACGCTGGAGGAGGATTAAAATAATATATATCTTGGGACGCGCGCTCAGCGGAAAAAACTTAGGATATGGCGCTTTATAATGTTTTTCCAATGTATTCTTCAGAATGAAATAGTGCGGGCGGAAACTTTGGATAAGCGGCAAAAAGTGGGTTTTTGGGTTATTTCACAATTTCAAAGGGGGTTATGGGTAGGAGGGGGTTTTTATAAGGTTTTTCTTTACAAACGAAGGTTTAATGGGTGGAATGACTTGAAAGAAGGGAGAGGGGTGAGGTTTAGGTTCATTAAAGTCACCAGATGTCATTTTGATTCCTTTTTTAGAGAACATATGGCTATAACGCCAAGGGGAGGGATATTTATACCATGTTTGGGGTTTATACACCATGGTGTTAATAATACTAGGGAAAGGGGTAACATAAGGGAATTACATATTAGAGTTAGGGGTTAATATGGATGAAAGAGTGAATGAGGGGGAAATCACTAAGTTTATTTGAAACTTACTTAGTTTAGGGAGTAGATCAAAATGAAAAGAACTTTAGACAAGAAATGTGGCTTCTAAAAGATTAAGAACCACCATGAAACCATAATTTCTTCCATGAATCTCCACTGATGAGGGGATGTTAGTAATGAAAATGGGAAAGGGGAGAAAGGGAGGTTAGACATGCTTCTTTGCTTTGCTGCCACCTGATGGAGAAGAACAGTTTCTCAAATCATTGATTTTGCTTTGGTAAACAAACTTAACACACATGCAATTGTAAAAATGACCTTTCTGCAACCCCACCTGCCTACCCATCTATTTTCCTAGCATTTTTTATTTCTTCTTGGAGGGTGCATTTAGGCTTGCAGACCCTCATTTGCCTTTTCTTTTCTTTGGCTTTTTCCTTTTGATTATCTATCTAATTCTACCCTTATTGCTTCCAAGGTCCCAGATTAAACAGTTGGGAACCTTACTTCTCTACCTAAACTACTTGTCTGCCAAGGTTAAACAGTTTGGACAGACTTCTTTCGCTATTCTACAACTGGAAATTCAGAACATGGCATGGTCCAAATTGCGCTGTTGGGCCATCCATCAAAAATTGGGACACATTAAGCTATTTACACACCTTGTATTCCTTTGGAAATATGTGATCTTTGCATCATCAAAGCAGAGCATATTTGGAACTTTTATAGCCAATCATGAAATATGAAACCTATGGGTATAGGTAGCTAACAGGACTCATAATGACACCCTTGCCTTGTTGTGTGTGTGTTTGGGGTGCTAGGTTAGAGAATAAGGGTTCCAACTTAGGGATTGATCACCTGGGGTGGTTTTCCATCTCTTGAGAGATCTTTAGTCCCTATAGGATTTCAGCAAGTATTCAATTTGTTAGCCTCAGTTCCTTAAAACAAGATTAGTGGTCGAGTCATGTCATAGTGACACTAGTCTTATGTTTACCCTAGAAAGCTTATGAATTTGGGTAAATGTGGGAGGGGGCATTTATAAGTTGGTATCAAAGCTTCCAGGTTCAAACGTTTGATCACAAAGCCTCAAAGCTTTGTGATCAAGTTGTTTAAGAGATCAGAGCTTTGTGATTAAAGTTTTATGATAATAGCTTTGTAAACACCCCCTTCCAAATTTCCCCAATTTCACAAGCTCACTAGGGTAAACATGAGATGAGTGTCACTATGACATGAAATGACCTCCAAGTTCCAATTAAGGAAGTGTGGCCTACAAACTGATCACTTATTGACATCCCACAGGGACTACATATAACTTGGGAGCTGGAAAACCACCCCATCTTATCAATCCATGAGCTAGAACACTTTTTCTCTGACCTAGAACCCCAACTACACACACAACAAGGCAAGGGTGTGATTATGAGGCCCCAACCACACACAAAATCCTTCTTCCATGTGGTTATGGCCTAATTCCTCTAGTTCTGAGCATGTGGTTCTAAGATATGTGCCACCTTTTCAAACCAACCTCTAGACCATTGCCCAGAATTACCTATAACTTTCTAGAATCATAAATTACATGATGAAATTGCCAAAGGTTCAAACTTGAAGCCAAAACTTGGCCTAAATTCCTAATCCATAACCTACATTTTGTCAAACATATGGAAAACATGTAAGCTACAGGTCATGAATTCATATATGATCATAAGCTAATAGTATTCATCTGAGAATCACTAAGAAGGCTATAAACTATCTCTAGCTAGTTGCTATAACACTTGTTAGTCCATGTATTCATTAACCAATCAATAACTTATCAAAACATGTCATGATTCATAGATAGATTACATGATATAAATAACATATAATCAACAAATAACCAACATATAAACCATGGAAACTTAGCCATAATGTCAACATGATAACTAATATAAGAACCCCTAAATCACCATAGAAAAAATAGCTCTTATTAACATATGAAAATTCCAACCAAGTCAAGGACATCTGGCACGTACCACCCGAACATAGATTGGGCTAAACCAAATCTCTCTTTCATCCAATCACTCATGTGCCATATTCCAAGAATGAATGTGGGATCTTATGGAATAAACCAAGAAAAAATAAATCAAAGCTTCCAGAGGCCAAGCCACCTCAACCCTCAACCACAATGATTCAACTTCTATGGCCCGAAAATCACTAACATCAACCAGATCAGTCTCTACCCAAGTTGTCCAGAGCTCCATGAACTAGTAACTCAACTCATAGCCTTCTGGGGATCCAAAGTCGTTGTTCCAACCATGACTCTAAGGACTAGTAACTCAACCCACCAAGGGCTTCAAAGAATTTGTCCCAACCTACGACTCTAGGAACTAGTAACTCAACCCAAGTTGTTATGGGGATTCCAGAGCCTTTGTTCCAACCCACAACCATCACCAACTTGAGCACCAATGAGAAAAAAAATTTGAAAACCCACAACACCATGGCTATCTAGGAAATGGAAAGGAAAGGTTGAAACCACTATATATCAAAGAAACTATCCATGCCAATGACAACACATAACCAGATAATCACATGCATATACCTTGCATCCAAAAATCAGCAAGGAAACCACACATGTAATATGTTATCTACAAATAAATCCAACTATATTTGTTGATCCAATTGTTTCCATGTGCTCCCTCCTTTCCTTTGATTTCTTTATCCAATCCAAGTGAATACTAGAGTGCTCCAAGAATGCTCTAAGTGTGCAAGAGTATGTGAGAATAAGAGAATGGTTTGAGAGAGCCAAAACTGAACTAACAAAAGTTGAAATGACCAAAATATGTGAACTGATTCTCTGATGCCTTTTTATTATTGATGCCTGTGTTTTCTTCATTTTCCTTCATTGTTTCCTCTAATTTCCTCGGCATGAAAATATGTGTCTCTTCACCTTCCTTTTCTCCTTTTGTTATGCTCTTAACCTGCAAAGCGATACCCAAACAGAGAATTTGCGAAGAAAAGATACCGAGAACATAAAATATGCGAAGAAAATATACCCAGAGCACAGAATAGCAAAGATTTTATTATCCAGAGAGAAATGTTCACAGGCCTCTTCGAGGGGGCAACCTCCAATAGAGCAGAGCTCGATTACAAAACAAGACACGCTGCTCCTCGCAGGGAGTCTCTATCCTTTATATATGACTCATACATGCAATACCACGAGCCAATATCGTGGATTTTATTAATACCATCTATCTAATACTACCGCCCATTTACCATCTAACTAATACTACCGCCCATTTGCAACTAACTGTGGTCCCGTCATTAATTGTGGGTTAACCACTTACAATTATTAATATGGGCTTTATTGACTCTTGACCATGACGTGATCCCATGACATAAATAAGGGGGTTAGGGTGGGACCCTAACATGCCCTCCCCCTTAAGACTAGCCTTCTCCTCAAGGCTGAAGCTGCGGAAACTGCTGAAGAATAGCGGCTGGTTCCCAAGTTGCATCTTCCGGCGAGGTGTCTTTCCATTTGACTAGGACCTCCTTAATCACGCGGCCACGCAGTTGCTTGTCTCGTGTGTCTAGAACCTGTTCAGGTTGAAGCCAGATTGATCCTTCTTCATCCAATTCCGGTAGACTGGTTTGAACTCGGCAATTGTTCCCAATCACTTTCTTGAGGCACGATACATGAAAAACTGGGTGGATTTTTGCTGTAGGTGGCAAAGCCAGCTTGTAAGCCACTTCTCCAATGCGCTGAAGTACTTGATATGGTCCTTAGAATTTTGGAGAGAGCTTTTGACAGCCCTTGTCTTTGAGTGATGTTTGCTTATATGGTTGCAGCTTCAAAAAGACCTGATCCCCTTCTTGAAATTGGCGCTCTGAGCGGTGTTGGTCAGCCTGTTGCTTCATACGGTTCTGAGCTTGATGAAGATTCTCGCGCAAGTGGGCCAGCATGGTTGCACGGTGTTGTAAGAGTTGATTTACTGCTTATACTTTGGAGCACCCCGTGAGATAAGAAGTAGGGGACGGCGGAAGTTGTCCATAGACTGCTTCATATGGAGTCATTTTGGTGGTGGCATGATAGTTGGTGTTATACCACCATTCCGCCAGAGGTAACCACTGTGCCCAAAGGTGTTGTTTTTCTGAAGTGAAACACCTAAGGTAGGTTTCTAGACATTTGTTGACGGCTTCGGTTTGACCATCTATTTGCGGATGATATGAAGTACTGAGTTTGAGTTGAGTGCCTTGTATTCTGAAGAGCTCCTGCCAAAAATTACTGGTGAAGATTGGGTCGCGGTCGGACACAATCGAAGTGGGCATGCCATGCAATTTGAAGATTTGATCAATGAAAGTTTGAGCAAGCAAAGTGGGTGTGAATGGTTGGGGTAGAGCGCAGAAATGAGCATACTTCGATAGTCGGTCCACAACCACCATGATGACTGATTTGTTCCCAGACTTTGGAAGACCTGTAATGAAATCCATGGAGACCTCCATCCAAATTGACGGCGGAATGGGCAATGGTTGTAATGTGCCTGGTGTGTTGACGGTTTCCCCCTTGTGGCGTTGACAGACGTCGCATTCTGCTACAAAAGTAAGGATGTCCTGTTTCATTCCGGTCCAAAAAAATGATCTTCTGGTGCGAGCGTATGTCTTCTGAAAGCCCGAATGTCCTACAATGGGAGAGGAGTGCAATTCTGCCAAAATGCGACTTTTGAGGGTGGATGTTGGTGATATGACGACTCTGTCCTTGTAGCGAAGAATATCATTCTGCGACGAGTAGCCCTTGCTGGAATTAGGATCTGCCTGTAATTGAGAAATGAGTTGGGAGAGCTCAGGATGTGAAAACCATTCCCCGCGAGCCTCTTCAATCCAGTCTGGAATGGGGAGGGATATTGCGAGCAGAGTACTTTCCTCCTCAAATTGGCATGACAATGCATCTACTACCCTGTTGTCTTTCCCTTTCTTGTAAATGATCTCATAATCATAACCCAGCATTTTGGCTAACCATTTATTTTGTTGGGGGGAAGATAGGCGTTTCTCCAAAAAATATTTAAGACTGTGATGATCTGTGCGGATTTGGAAACGTCGCCCCAACAAGTAAGGTCGCCAGGTCTCAACTGCATGTAAGATGGCCATCATTTCCTTCTCATAGGTAGATTGGCCCAAGTTCTTCCCACTTAGTTGTTGGCTGGTGAAGGCCAATGGTCGCCCTTCCTGCATTAAGAATGCTCCAATACCTGTTCCCGAAGCATCAGATTCAATGACAAATGTTTTGGTGAAGTCCGGTAGTGCTAAGACCGGAGTGGAACACATGGCGGTTTTGAGAGCGGTAAATGCCTGTTGTGCTTCTTCATTCCAGAAGAAGGCATTTTTCTTGAGAAGTTGCGTCAGGGGCTTCGCTATGCGGCCATAGTTGCAGACAAATTTACGATAATAGCCTGTGAGACCCAAAAATCCTCTCAAGCTTTTCAATGTCTTAGGTTGAGGCCATTCTTGCATTGCCTGGATCTTTTTGGGATCAACCTTGACACCTTCACGGCCCACAATGTGGCCTAAATACTCAACTTCTTCCATGCCAAATGCACACTTAGACATTTTGACAAATAGTTTATGCTGGCGGAGCAGTTGCAAGAGGATATCTACATGCTGAAGATGTGCCACCCAAGTGCCACTATAGATGAGGATGTCATCGAAGAAGACCAGGACAAATTTTCTGAGATATGGTCTGAGGAGGTGATTCATAAGGCTCTGAAAAGTAGAGGGGGCATTACAGAGACCAAATGGCATGACCAAGAACTCATAATGGCCTTCATGAGTTCTGAAAGCTGTCTTGGGAATGTCAACTTCCTTCATGCGAATTTGGTGGTAGCCTGAGCGAAGATCCAATTTAGTGAAGAATTGAGCCCTATTGAGTTCGTCCAGCAAATTGTCAACCACTGGGATGGGAAATTTATCTTTGACTGTTAACTTATTGAGGGCCCTGAAGTCTGGACACATCCGCCACTCCCCATCTTTCTTGAGGACCATGACGACTGGAGATGAGTAAGGACTAATACTAGGACGAATGACACCTGCTTCCAACAATTCCTTGATGATTTTTTCTATTTCATTCTTTTGGGTGAACGGATGTCTGTATGGCCGCACATTTGGTGGTTGGGCCCCTGGGACCAATGTGATGCTATGTTCATGTTCCCCTCGCGAGGGAGGAAGTTCATGAGGTTTGTCAAAGACCGTCCGATGTTTATTCAAAATCTGTTGCATCTCAGGATGAATTGGCGAAGACATGGTATCTACTACCTGGATGGCATTAAATTGAGCTACTACTCCATGATGGCCCTTTTTTAACAATTTTTCCATACAATGCGAGCTTATGATAGAAGGGGCTCCCGCTTGTAGCCCACGGAGGGTATGTGTGGAGTCGTTCTGCTTAAAACTCATATATAACTCCTGGAAATCCATTGTGATTGGCCCAAGAGTGCGGAGCCATTCCGCACCTAGGACAATGTCGCAACCCCCCATGTGCATTGCAAACATGTGGGTTTTCAATTGATAATCCCCCATTTGAATTTTGACATTTTCACAGCGACCTTCACATTTCATTGTGCCTCCATCTGCAATCTGGACTTGGAAGTTAGAAACTGCTCGGACATAACAATGTGCTGCTTCAGCGATCTTTTGGTGGATGAAATTATGGGTACTTCCACTATCAGTTAAAACTATTACTGGCCGATGTTTAAGAAAACCCCTGATTTTGAGAGTTGGAGGTGAAGAAATTCCTGCCAGTGCATGTAGCGAAATCATTGGTTCATCAGATACCATCTCCTGTTGGTTATCTTCTTCGGTCGCCTCTGGTTCCTCAAGTGGTGGATCTTCCTCGTTGGAGCTGTAGTCAGTGGCATCTATTTGAAAAAACTTGTGCTCTTTGCATTTATGACCCGGGGAATATTTTTCATCACAGTAGTAACATAGTCCTTGCTTCCTTCTTTCGGCCATTTCTGCACGTGACACCTTTTGAATCTTAAGTGTTTGGGTCATATTGGGAGTCTGTGAGGGACGACCTTTAGCGGGAAAGTTGGGGCGGCTGGATTGAGCTGTTAATGCTCGTTCCACCTTACGGGCTACCTGGCAAGCCTCGTTCCATGTGGGGTGGTGGTGGAGAAGAACCTGAGCTTTGATGGCTTCTTTAAGACCGCTGATAAAGCATTCCATGTAGAATTCATCTGTGAGACCCTTAGTGCGGAATGCTAAGGCTTCAAAAGCGGTAATATATTCATCCACTGTACCCGTCTGTCGGAGCTTAGTGAGACGCCCCAAAAAAGAGTCTTCTTGTTCAAAGCGATTTCGAAGAGCTTTGGTAAATTGGCCCCAATTCTGAAATTCTCCATTGCAACGCTGATACCATTCCTTCCATTGCCATCGTTCACTGTCCAAGTACATGGTGCCCACCATAAGCTTAGTCCCCTCATCTATGATATGATTCAATTGAAAATACTGCTCCATTTGTGCTAGCCATGCGGACGTGTGGGAACCGTCAAATTTATGCATATCCAACTTGGGAGGTCTCTGATTGGGTGGTGGATGGGTGTGCCAGATGTGAGGAGAGTGGCTCGACTCCCCTTCATGGTATTCATGACCCTTATACGCCTCCTCGTGGGCTGGCTCCTTGCCCTTGTCCTGTATTAGACACTCTAATCCTTTAAGATGTTTTTCAGTCCTTTCCATCGTAGAGTGAAGGGAGTGCACATCTTCTTCTATTTTTTCTATCCTTTCATGGGCCATTGCTTGAGCGCGAGTTTCGACCATACACCCGTCGGACGAAAATTTGGGACCGGCGAAATTTTTTTTACTAAGAATTGAATGGTACCACCTTGCTCAGCTCGTCGTCCTGATTCTGATGGGCTATGTCACCAATAAGCGCCCTGGAAGATCTCAGACTTTTTTTTTTTTTTTAGAAAACTCCTAACGGAGTTTTACTCCTTCCTGATCAATACTGCAGTCACCAAATCCTCAAAATGTCAATGCCGCCAAAAGTCCTGCGAAAATTATATCCAGGTATAGGAACCCTTCCCAACTACTCCGATCTGGTGAATCTGAGAGATCTGAATGGTGGAACAACTGCTGCTGCTGATCTGATGGAGCTGCGGGACTGATGTCTGCTGCTGCTGCACTTGCTGATCTGGAATAGATGATGAGTGATCCCCCGATAGAAAGGGAACTATGGTCTTGGGGAGTGTCAAGTGCTACAGATTGCAATATACATAAGGGTCTGACAGTAGTACTTGGCCCAATGTTTCAGGGCTCTAACTAAGGAGGATCGACCGTACCCTTAGCCGTACAACCCGACTACCCTATCGTACGGGCGAGTAATCTCTCGAGTGCTGTTCTCGGTGTACTGTAGCCATAAGACGGCCGAAGGTTTATCTATGGCGAGGTTTCAAGGGAGCTAGGGGGCTTCCTATATACTCAGAGGGTACATGGAAGACAGTCCGTGCGTGGTTCTGTCTAATGCGCTACTACTCGAAGGGGTACCCACAGGGGTTACAAGGGAGTCCAACAGACGTGACCACCTCTTGTATTTCCTGCGTGCATGCCTCCCCAAATCTGCAGGTTTATGCGCTTAACGACAGATCCCGTGGTTTAAAGACGCCGGAACACGTCTCTAGCCTAAAAAAAATTTTGCTAAAATTTGGAGATCCCACCGAGCCCTGGAAAGTGCTCTGATACCACTTGTTATGCTCTTAACCTGCAAAGTGATACCCAAACAGAGAATTTGCGAAGAAAAGATACCGAGAACATAAAATATACGAAGAAAATATACCCAGAGCACAGAATAGCAAAGATTTTATTATCCAGAGAGAAATGTTCACAGGCCTCTTCGAGGGGGCAACCTCCAATAGAGCAGAGCTCGATTACAAAACAAGACACACTGCTCCTCGCAGGGAGTCTCTATCCTTTATATATGACTCATACATGCAATACCACGAGCCAATATCGTGGATTTTATTAATACCATCTATCTAATACTACCGCCCATTTACCATCTAACTAATACTACCGCCCATTTGCAACTAACTGTGGTCCCGTCATTAATTGCGGGTTAACCACTTACAATTATTAATATGGGCTTTATTGACTCTTGACCATGACGTGATCCCATGACATAAATAAGGGGGTTAGGGTGGGACCCTAACACCTTTTTCCCTTTATTCTCATAAATAAATGCCAATTATTTCCTCTTTGCCTTTGCCAATGCCTTTTCCAATTTCCATAGCCATTAATTAACCACAATTGATGCCCACTATAATTTTTTCCCAAACATTTAGCTTCTAATACGTGTCCCATGACCTTAGTCATATTTTAATTGGAAAATCAACCAAGGGTTGTTACAAACCCCTCCTCCTTGGGGGAACGCGATCCTCAGAGTTCAATGACGTGTATAACTAGAAAAAAATGATTACCATGGATATTTATAACCCAACTTGATGCATCATTTACAAGATAGCTAACTAATAAAACCATGAACACCATAATGCTACTAGAGCTTTATAACACAACTCAATGCATTATTTACAACACACTGCTTATTGGAGCTTTATAACACAACTCATTGTAGTATATACAATACACACATGCATAAACATAAACCAAAACACATAAATCAAACTCATCAGCTCAACCAACAAATAAAGAGGGATACAAAGTCTGCATCTGATCGACCATCTCTCAGTAGCTTCTTCAGGCCCAAAGTGCTTCCACTGCACTTTAACTTGCTCAGTTCTAGAGCATGAGTTATTTTCAATGCAAAATGCAGAGAGGTTATGGATATAATTATCCCTCTTGTTCCACCTACAATACAAACCAATCAAACACATGATCAACATCCTGGGCATATCGTTTTAGTAATGAAACATGGAAAACATAATGGATTTTCACTATTGGCATCAGTGCAAATCGATGGCCACTACTCCAATCCTCTCAAGGATATCAAAAGGCCCATAATACCAAGGTTCCAACATGGTACATGATCCAATCCTTAAGGAGGTCCTCTTAGGATTGATGCACAAGTACACATACTCCAAAACCTGAAAATCCTTGAATTCTCTATGTTGATCTACAAAAATCTTATGCATTTCCCATGTTTCCTTTAAATTCCTCCTGACAAACTGCATCACTTATTGCATCTCATATAACATATCCATTCCAATCAACACCATGTTCATTGGATCAATCCAACTGATAGGAGTATTACAATTCTACACATAAAGAGCCTCAAATGGACTCGTCCTCAAGGATTCCTGATACCCATTATTATATGCAAACTCCACCAATGGAATATACTCCTCCCACTTCCACTACTAATGCATGACATACATCCTTAACATGTCCTCAAGAATCTTATTAACCCTCTCTGTCTGTCCATCTATTTGTGGATGATAAGTTGTATTGAAGGCCAAATTTGTCCCCAAGCCTGTAAATAACTCCTTCCAAAACCTAGAAGTGAACTTGGCATCTCTATCTAATATGGTCTTCTTAGGAACACCATGCAATATCACTATCTCCCTAATGAATATCTTAGCTATCTCACTAGCTAAATTAGTAGACTTCACTGCAATAAAGTAAGCTATCTTACTCAACCTGTCAACAAAAACCATGATGGAATCATGTTGTCCTGATGTCCTCGGAAAACCTGTACTGAAATCCATGGAAATGACCTCCCATTTTGACTTTGGAAATAGAATCATTTGTAACAAACTAGTTGGATGCTTACACTATGCTTTAGATTGCTGAAAATCCAAACATCTAACAATAAATTCAACCACCTCTTTTGTTGGGTCCCTATAATACTAGTGATTACCCCATTTACTATTGTAGTTATACCCCTTATTAATATTGTTGTGCCCCTATTGCCCCCATATTGTTATTACTGTGCCCCATAGAATCCCTCTATTGTTATTTTTGTGGCTTTATATTATTATTGTTAGGTCGGATGGATTATATTGTGACTCCTTAGACTCCTATATATAGAAAGGAGGTTTTGTCATTTGAATCATCAAAGAATTGTTCATTTATGTAATGTAAAGGAGGTTGCCCCCTCGAAGAGGCTGAATTCTAAGGCGTTGATCTATATTTTCTATCTTTTCTTGAGCTAGTTTCATAACATTTGGTATCAGAGCTTTGGATTCTAGGGTTTCGCTACTCCAAACAGGTCATCGTGGAATTTTCGCTATAAATTTTTTTCTGTGATGTTTCAAAAGTTTGAAAAAAACCCATTTGAGAATAAATCGCACTGAACCTTGGGTCCAAATTTCAGAGCTTGTTGCGCTATATTTGCGGAGATATGATCTGATGAAGTTGGTCTTTTTGTAGACTCCTGAATTACATTCCAAACAAGTGACCTGGGGAAAATCGTCATAACTTTCGCTCTGGGGATCGGATTGAAATTTCATAAGAAGGTACAGAAAGGGGACGGACTCTAGTCTCTTGTATGCATTTTTCAGATCCAAAGGTCAAAACAGTGACTTGTGCCACGTTGTACAAGTTCACTCTACTGAACTAGTCTATAATCAAGTCATTGTGGGAGATTTCGCATAACTCTTGCGTGGAGAATCCAATTTGGGTCAGACTTGTGGCATTGGAAAGAGGACACAGAGGGCTACTGTAAGTCACAAATTCAAAACTAGATGACCGAAAAGTACAGAGATACATCAGAGGCAATATCAAGCTCCTACAAAGTGAAAAAAGGTGTGTAGATTTTCTTAAATTTTTGCTTAAGATCGGTTTGAAAATTATTTTGAAGGAATTATTATCGGTAACTGATGCCCCGAGGAAAGAAAATGCAAACACCTAGTAAGAAACTTGAAAGCTCTAGCATGACTCATGAAGAAGAGGAAGAAATGCTACATGATATATCAAAATTACAAGAACAAGTGCAACAAATGTCACGCTCACAAAAGCTAACAGAAGCTAAGATAAATGGCATGGAATCTAAGATAAAGGGCGTGGAAGCTAAGATGGATGATTGGAAGACAAATTTGAAGATAGACATGGAAGAATTGAAAATATATTTGAACACAAACTTGAAGACAGGCATGACAGATATGAAGACAGATTTGACAAATTTTCTACAAGAAATACTTACTAATGGTGAAAAGGTAGTAAAGGAAACTCATGATGCGAACAAAAGAAATGTTAATCATGATATCATAGACTCTAATGTTGGATCGAAGACCCATAATATTCCAAAAATCAATATGAGGAAGTTTGATGGCAAGGATCCCGCAACATGGATATTACAGATGGAGCAATTTTTCGATCTCAATAATGTGCAAAACACACAAAAGGTACGTATGGCAAATTTATATTTGGAACCAAATCAGTTTGTATGGTATCAATGGCTTTGCTCTCGTAAACAATTTATCACTTGGGCAATTTTTACGGAAGAATTGATAGCACATTATGAGGATACAAAAAGCAACAGTTTTTTAGCCAATTGATAAGTCTCAAACAAAAGGGTTCAATAATGGAGCACATTGAGGAGTTCCAAAAATTGAACATAAGGGTAAAAGATATTCCAGAGGAGCATAGGATTGATGTGTTCATAGGGTATTTAAAGGATAATATCCAACATGATGTTCGCCTTTGGGAACCTGATTCATTAGAGAAGGCATTCAAGTTATCAAGAAAAATGGAAAGCAAAATTATGGCAACCAGGAAGCATACCACTCACAACTATAAAGACGGAAGTGTTGTTGCCCCTAGTCTTCCACAACCTATAAGGTTGACACCATAACAATTGGAAGAAAAAAGAGCAAAAGGGCTTTGTTACAGTTGTGATAGAAAATACACTAAAGGTCATAAGTGTGCTGAGAAGAAATTATTCTACATAGATTGTGAAGAGGAAGAAGAAAAGGAGCAAGAAAGGTCAAAGGAAGAGGATATACTCCAGGAACAAAGCCTAGATGAAGAACAAATAAATCTGACCATATCTTGTAATGCATTGGCGAGAATTACCACTCCTCAAACCATCAAGATAGAAGGACAAATCAAGAAGAAAAAGGTAATAGTGTTGATTGATTCAGGAAGCACCCACAATTTTATTCATTGTAGGGTAGCAAAAGAATTGAATTGCTTCCTATATCCAACACCAGATTGTCAAGTAATGATTGCAAATGGAGGAACAATAAATTGCTCTGGAAAGTGCCATAATATTAAGCTATCCATGGGAGAATATGTATTGACTAGCCCAATGCTTTCCATTCCAATGGGAGGTGCTGATGTTGTACTAGGAGTCCAATGGCTACAATCCTTGGGTACAATAGCTTTTAATTTTCAAGAACTTTTCATCAAATTTTCTGCGGAAGGAAAGGAAGTTGAATTAAGGGGTATTGCAGGGAAACCAGGAAAGATAATTAGCTCTAATGGTATGACAAAGCTTCCAAAAAAGGAGCAAAGAGGTGTAATTGCACAATTATGTTCGCTAGATGTTTCCACATAGGAATCATCTATTTCTCCAGATCTCCAAAAAGTCCTGGACAATCATTCCAAGGTATTTGAGACTCCCAAAGGTCTCCCACCTATGCGTGATCATGATCATGCTATTCATCTGATTCCAGGAAGTGTTCCTCCAAACATCAAGCCGTACAGATATCCCTATGTCCAAAAGAGTGAAATTGAATGTATGGTTGCAGAAATGCTAAAGGCTGGTATAATTCAACCGAGTCAAAGTTCTTTCTCTGCTCCAGTAGTATTGGTGCACAAGAAGGATGGATCATGGTGCATGTGTCTGGATTATAGGGAGCTCAACAAGCTCACTATTAAAGATAAGTTCCCCATTCCTGTCATTGATGAATTACTGGATGAATTACATGGATCAATTTACTTCACCAAGTTGGATCTTCGTTCAGGATATCATCAAATCAGAATTAAGATTGAAGACATTCCGAAAACAGCATTTAGAACTCATGAGGGTCATTATGAATTTTTGGTCATGCCTTTTGGCCTTACCAATGCACCTTCAACATTTCAAGGTTTGATGAATTCAATTTTCAAACCATTCCTTAGAAAATTTGTGTTGGTATTTTTTGATGATATACTAATCTACAGCAAGTCTTGGAAGGATCATGTTGAACATGTTGACAAGGTGCTACAACTATTGGAAGAGAAACAATTATATGCAAAAAGATCCAAATGTTTCTTTGGAGTCCAGGAGGTGGAATATTTGGGTCATATTGTATCTCATGAAGGAGTTAAGGTAGACCCTAGCAAAATTAAAGCCATTAAGGAATGGAAAATCCCCACATCCATAAAGCATCTGCGAGGATTTCTTGGGTTGACAGGGTATTATCGCAAGTTTGTTAAGAATTATGGGAGAATAGCAGCACCTCTAACAACATTATTGAAGAAAGATGCATTTTCATGGACTTCGGAAGCAACAAAGGCCTTTGAACATCTTAAAGAGGCAATGTGCCAAGCACCGGTCTTAGCTACACCGGACTTCACAAAAACCTTTATTGTGGAATGTGATGCTTCAGGAAATGGAATTGGTGCTGTTCTAATGCAAGATGAAAGACCCATTGCTTTTGAAAGTCGTCCAATCAAGGGAAAGTTTTTAAGCAAAGCTATTTATGAGAAGGAAATGTTGGCAATACTCCATGCACTTAAGAAATGGCGACCCTACCTAATGGGAAGACACTTCAAGGTAAAAACGGATCATGATAGCCTTAAATATTTTTTAGAACAAAGATTATCCTCTGAAGATCAAAAAAAGTGGGTCACAAAGATGTTGGGTTATGACTTTGAAATCATCTACAAAAAAGGGAAGCAAAATGTGGTGGCAGATGCATTCTCAAGAAAGGATGAGGATGTGGAAGCATTGTTGTGCGCCATTTCTATTATCCAACCAGATTGGATAAACGAAGCAAGGGAGGAATGGAAGAATGACGAAGAAGTGTGGGCACTTATTCGAAAGCTACAACAAGATTCCAGTACGTCTGATACATTTAGCTAGCAAAATGATTCGTTATGGTACAAAGATCGCTTATACCTCTATAAGAATTCCCAGCTAAAACAAAAGGTTCTTATGGAATTGCACACTTCTCCCTTAGGAGGGCACTCAGGATTTCTAAAAACTTACCACAGGGTTAAGAAGGAATTTTTTTGGGATGGCCTTAAATCATATATTCAAAAGTTTGTGGTGGAATGTTTGGTTTGCCAACAAAATAAAGTGGAAACAATTAAGACACCGGGTCTATTACAACCTTTATCCATTCCAAGCCAACGTTGGGAGGAGGTCTCAATGGATTTTATCACAGGTTTACCCAAGTCTGAGGGAAAGAGTGTCATCATGGTGGTAGTTGATAGACTTACCAAGTATGCACACTTTTGTGCATTATCACATCCATTTAAAGCCAGTATAGTTTCTACTGCATTTATGGAAACAATTCAAAAGCTACATGGAAACCCAAAGATTATTGTAAGTGACAGAGATCCCATTTTCACTGGAAATTTTTGGATAGAATTATTTTCTTGTCTTGGTACTCAGTTAGCTCATAGCTCATCTTATCATCCTCAATCTGATGGGCAAACTGAGATAGTAAACAAATGTTTGGAAGGATATCTTAGTTGCTTTGTATCTGATAAACAGACACAATGGGTCAAATGGTTTCCTCTGGCTGAATGGTGGTATAACACTTCCTTCCATACAGCAACAAAAATGACCCCATTTATGGCACTTTATGGGTATCAACCACCATCCATCACATCATATTTAAGAGAAAATTCTAAGGTTCAGGCAGTGGAACATCACATCGAACATCAAAAACAAGTCCTCCAACTCTTAAAGGATAACCTCGTGTTGGCACAGAATAGAATGAAACAATAGGCAGATCAACATTGCAGTGAAAGAAGTTTTGATGTAGGTGATTGGGTATTCCTATGGCTACAACCATATAAGCAAATGTCCCTAAAGAAAGCTAAGAAGGATAATAAATTATCACCAAAGTATTATGGTCCGTACAAGGTGTTGCAAAAGATTGGTACTATGGCATACAAATTGGAGCTTCTTGCAGCTTCTCGATTGCACCTAGTTTTCCATGTTTCATGTTTAAAGAAGGTTATAGGCGACAAGCTCCAAGTTCAAACAATATTGCCAGAACTTGACGAGGAAGGAAAAATTATATTTGAATCGGAAGCAGTCATAGAAACAAGAACTCGACAGCTACGAAATCGATCAATTTCAGAGTATCTTATCAAGTGGAAGAACTTATCCGCTAAAGATTCCACATGGGAGGATGAGAATTTTGTGAAGAAGTATCCAGAACTACTCAAGCGTTGAGGACAACACTTTTTTGAAGGCGAGGGGCATGTTGGGTCCCTATAATACTAGTGATTACCCCATTACTATTGTAGTTATACCCCTTATTAATATTGTTGTGCCCCTATTGCCCCCATATTGTTATTACTGTGCCCCATAGAATCCCTCTATTGTTATTTTTGTGGATTTATATTATTATTGTTAGGTCAGCTGGATTATATTGTGACTCCTTAGACTCCTATATATAGAAAGTAGGTTTTGTCATTTGAATCATCGAAGAATTGTTCATTTATGTAATGTAAAGGAGGTTGCCCCCTCGAAGAGGCTGAATTATAAGGCGTTGATCTATCTTTTCTATCTTTTCTTGAGCTGGTTTCATAACATCTTTCTCTAATTTCAGCCAATGTAGAACTTCTTAACTATTGTCAGAGTCTTATGATACCCCAGGTGACCTGCATACGACTTAACATGAAACTCCCTCAAGATAAGCTTCTTGAGCTCACTACTATCTGTCACATAAATCTTGTTCCTAAATCTGACCAAGCCATCTATTGTGAGGTGATACTCCTCATCCCTATTGCCTTCACATTTTTGTTGCAACCTATTCTTATGTTGCTAGTACATGTCATCATGTTTCCCTACCTGCAAGATCTACTCCTACAAATCGGTCCCATATGAAATCACTGCTACAATATGATTCACCTACACTCTCCTGTTGAGAGCATATGCAAATTTCTTCTCCTTACCCTTAATGTACTTGATCTTAAAGCCAAAATCATTGAAGGTAGCCAATCATCTAGATTTCCTAGCATTCATATTGGGTTGGTAAAACAAGTACCTCAATCCACTATGATCACTCATCAAAATAAATCTCCTACCAAGAATATAATGTCTCCGCATTTTTAATGCATGAATGATAGTTTTGAAATCAACATCGTAAGTCACATAGTTATGCTCGTTCTCATTCAAATTCATTGACTCATAGCATACCACCTTTCCTTCTTGCATCAGAACTCCACCAAGTCCTCTCTTACAAGAATTTGTACATACCATGAACTCCTTATCAGGGTCTACAATCTTTAAAACCATAGAATTTGTAAGAAAATGCTTCAACTTCTCAAAACTAGTTGTACACTCCTCAACCCATTCAAAATTATTTCCTTTTTTCTACAAGGATGTAAGAGGATAGGAAATCTATTAGAAGATCTTGATGAACCTCATGTAATAAGTTGCTAGTTCCATGAATGATGTAACCTCATTTGCATTCCTAAGATCTGGCCACTCCATGATAGATTTAATCTTTTTCAGGTGCACTTCTATCCCTTCCTTGGAACCAACATCTCCCAAGTAATGAAATTCAATCTAAAATAAACTACACTTGTTGAGCTTGGCATACAACTAATGTGCTCTCAGTAATGTTAACATTGTTGTCGGGTTCTTTGTATTCTCTTCCTCATTCTTAAAATATATCAATATATAATCAATGAACACTATCACAAACTTGTATAGATAAGGATGTGACACATTGTTAATCAAACACATGAAAGTAGCTAGAGCATTAGTAAGACCAAAAGGAACCATTACGAACTGATAATGCCCATACATGGTACAAAATGTTGTCTTGTAAATATGTTCTTGTTTGATGCACACTTGATGATATCCTGATCTCAAGTCAATCTTTGGGAACACTGTTGCTCCCTTCAACTAATTAAACAAATCATCAATCCATGACAACAAATACATGTCCTTGATAGTTACATTGTTAAACTTCCTACAATCAGTGTACAACTGATCTGAAAATCACTTGTGAGTGATCTCAGTTCAATAATTAATGAATGAAGGTATTACAAACTCGTGCTGGTTTGTGTCTATGTTATCTTAAGCAATGGATCGATCATATTGAAAAATACACAGACACTAGATAAATGGAAAACAGCAATAGAAACACAATAAGCAAATGCAAGAACACAAAAAATTAATAAGGAGTTCACCCTATCCTCTAGGGCTGCGTCTCTAGTCCAGCTTTCAATGGGGGCCTTCTTTTTATTGTGTCTTTAAAGTAGAGATTTAAAATGAGGAGCTCAACTTGAGTCTCCTAAAACAGATAATGCTTGGTAGGGTGGTTATTGGATTCCCCAAGCCACGAGAGTGCACAGACTCTTTCCTTACCAAATCTTGACCTCTCTGGTCTCTAATGGGATGAGACCAATGTGGTGCTCAATTCCCGACAGATATCCTCACGGGGATTGCTTGAACCTCTCAAGCCTGGTTCTATCTACTCGATGCTACCTTAACTCTGTAGGTTAGCTTGGCTCTCTATTTTCTGCTTCTTGCTTTACTGCCTCTTTCTTGCTTGTCTCTGTTCTCCTCCTTCTGTGTTCTGTTCCCTGTCTGTTCATGGCTTAAAGCCAATCTGTTCTTGATTGTTCGCTTCCTCTTTCGCCCCTTCGGATTGCCTGCTGCTGTTCATTTGGAGTTCCATGCCTCTGTGTTATCGCCAACGTCTCACAGGGAGATGGCCACTTTTCCTATCGCTAAATGTGCCAGCTCTTCCTCAACGGTTTGGTAATTCGGTTACACTGTGGAATGATTCATCCGCCAACTCAATAGTCAAATTGGAGTTCAGACTTTTATATGTTGTGGCTTAATTCCCCCGTCAAATCCGGTTTCCCATCGAGTGCAATCTCCGCCGTTAGATATGGAGCCCCGAGATCCTACGGTGTTCGCTCTTATCGCGTGGTTGACTTGCTTGACCGTTAGCATGCGATAAGAGGAAATTTTCTCTCTCATCCATTGGCCACACATTGTGCAATGTATGGAATCAGTCGTTCTCTGCCAAATCCGCTTACCGCCCCAAAGTGCCTCCGATATACCACCGATTTTGGAACATGGGACCTGCCTTTTGCCTTAGTGCTTTCCCTACGATTTCCCGGCTTCCCATGCGACTGAGCGCTCGGGGCTTCTCCCTCTTGGGGGGTTTTTCCCAGTGATGCATCAGAAATGGCCTCCGTTTTCCGATCCAGACTTCCTAACTGCCAGTTTTCCTCCTGCGTGGTCTCCATGGGCCTTGGTCAGCGTGCTTTGACTAAGGTCCTCATCGTTCCTTGTTGTCTACAAACTACCACTGTCTAGAGGTCTTCCTAATAGCTCTTTGTTCATAAATATTTGAAGTCTATCCTGATTTGATACAGCCATAGCACTTTGCTAGTTTTCATGGATATAATTTGGATCACGGCCTTCCCACTGAAAAAGCTTTTGGACCACCAAAAGTTGGTTTTCAAGCATTGACTAAGTGAGGGTACAATTGTCTCACTTATCCAATCTCTATCCACTTTGCACTGCTCGGCTTTGAACCCTTGAGCCCAACTCTGAGGTACTCAACATCTCCCCTGCGCGTCATCCTCGTCTTCCAGTCCAGAACTGTGTCTTCCTGCAATTCATTAAGATATTTAGGTAATAGGTCATCAATAGAAGGCAATTGACTCTGCTCTTCGAGATCTTCAATTAGTGAAGGTTCAAACAATCTCAAGAAATCTGCATTTACGACTGAGTAGATGTGAATCTAAGCTGGTAGATCAAGGTGAAAAGCATTCTCTCCAATCTTCTCAAGTATCTTGAAGGGTCCATACCTGATAGGCTTTAGCTTTTTACCTTCACCTTGCATCCTGTCCTTGCTGATATACAGCCAGACTTGGTCACCAACTTGGAAACTATGCTCCATCCGATGCTTGTCATGCCTTGCCTTGTATTTGGCTTGGCTCTTTTCCAGTTGTTCCTATACTTCCTGGTGGATCTCTTGGATTTGTTCAATGAACCTAGTTTCCCTGTCCACATCTCTGTGTCCCTCAACTATGGTGTCTTTACCAAAGACAAAATCCAAAGGAAACCTTGGTGTGAAACCAAAACAGGTCTCAAAAGGAGATCTCTGTGTAGAAGAATGTTTTGCTCTGTTGTAAGCATGCTACACATAACATAAATGTTCATCCCAAAGCTTAGGATGCTTGCTGCAATATCCCCTGAGTAACTGGATCACTATCCTATTGACTATTTCTGTCTGACCATTAGTTTGTGGATGAAAAACTGTGCTTTTCTTCAGTTTGGTGTCCATCAGTTCCCACAGACTTGACCAAAACTTCCCCACAAATCGGGTGTCTCGATCAGATACAATGGAAGTTGGTAATCCAAAATGAACCCATACATGTTCAAAAAATAGTTCTGCAATTTGTTCAGCTATGATCTATTTATTACAAGGTATCAAAATACACATTCTGCTGAACCTATCCACAACAATATACAAATAATTATGACCTTTCCTAGATTTAGGTAGTCCTCCAACAAAATCCATGGAAACACTTTCCCAAGGGTGAGAAGGAACTGGTAATGGAGTGTACAAGCCTAGTTTTCTAATGCTTGGCTTACTTTTTGCACACATAGTACACCCTCTTACATATCTAGAAACTGTCTCATTCATTTTTGGCCAACAACAAAATCTTTGCACCTATGCAACTATTTTACTTACCCCAAAGTGACCTGATATTAGAGAAGTGTGTGCTTCTCAAATTATCTTTACTCTTTCAGTTTGCAGAATGCATAACTTCCCACAATGATATAAGAATCGGTCCTTTACATGATAATCCAATTCTTCTACTCATTTGCCTTGACTTAAAGTTGCATATACATCCTTAAAGTCTATATCTTGAGCATATTGTTCAATGTAACTCTCACGTAACACATAATTATTTTTTTTTCTAAGTAAAGCTAAACTATTATATTACAGCAAGAGCAGAGTTACATTGTGAAAATTACAACGGGGCCGCGGCCCTGTAAAAACTGTCCGAGGACAGACATTAGACACCTGAGTATTCATGCCAGAATTACATAGGACACATGGACAAAGACTTAGAGCCACACTCATGTAGCTGACACATGGACAAAAACACTTGAAGAACATCAACACAGAACAGAGATAACATGAAACCGACACAATTACATAGAGACAGAGTGACAGACTCATATATAACCGCATAGGAAGCTGACAGTGAAAAATTCTTGCTGTAAAACCTGGAGCGCGAGCTGGGCATGTCAATCTTCATCAGTAGTCTGCGGTTCATCTTCTGCCTTGCAGCATGGAGGCTGTAGGATAGCTTTACCAAGGTTGCGCGCTCCACGGTTGCTTGGGCCAGCGTCTGAGTCACGAACAGGTTCTCTCAGGCTCGCTCCCAGGTCATGTAAGGGCCGCATCATCTCAACAGCAGGGAATTCCATATCCACCATAGGAACAATCCCAGGAACACGCGGAGGGTTGGCCCGTGGGTTGCCATCCTCATCTTCCCAGGGATTGCTACAATGCTCCACAGAGACAGTCACAAAGAAAGTAGAATTGGCTAAGGTGCAGGGGAGGCGGTATCTCACCATTGGGTGTTCCGTATGCCCACAATCCATGAGCGCAGGAGGTTCCCCCAGTCTGCCTCTGCCCGGGGGCCTTCCCCTCGGCCTTCTGCACTCAGAGGTTTCCTCAATTGAGGAAGAAGTCGAGGGGGCTCTGCCACTATAACCTCCCCTACCACTGTTGCCCCTTCCGCGATTGCGATGCATGCTGGTCCTCTGAACAGAGCGCTCAATTCCACAATGTAACAACGTGGTTGGCACAGGAATGCTGCCAGACCAAATCTTTGTTTCCCAATTGCCAAAAGCAGTGGCCGCAGAGCCTTGACCCTCTTTCTCAAATCTTGAATGAGAGCTGAGACTCTGTGCCTCCACACCTTCTAACGAAGCCAGAACAGGAGCTAACGATAGACGCGGATAGATAGGCGCTGCCAAATTCTCAGAGGCGCAATTGGCTTGCTTGTGAGCTTGCCAATTGCCCCACTCTTCCGCAGCAACACACTCACACTCACATTCTGGGCAAGAATGACAGTCTAAGTTCAGAACCTCCGTCACCTCCGGCAAGAACATAACAGTTGCAGAAAGGAATGGCGGAAGAATGTCCGAGAGAATGCGGTTATGAAGCGCCCTGATGCGCTTCTCAAGACTTGCCATGAGTGTCGACAGGACGCCTCTGTCAACTTCCTTTACTCCCCTCCTTAAATGATGCAGGTTGGCGAATTGATGGTGTGTCCTCCCGTCATGCGTGGCTCGTCCGGGCGGACACCTGCCCTGTGGACGAGCCTTAAACGCCAAGTGTCTAGCGACCACCCGCATCCGGGGGAGAGAGATCTTGTTGCACCAAGGTGATGCATTCTTTTTTGAGTTGTTCATCTTCAACTGTGTCCAGGGGTCCTGAGAAGTGAGTTGAAGTCTGGGAAACTCCTTGGTTAGCCAGTCTATCGGCTACCTTGTTTGCTGTTCTTCGCACATGCTGAAAGGTGAGGCTATGTGGATTTGTAAGCTTTGTTTCCAAGGCTTCCAACCTACTCAAGAGTCTCTAGCTGGTCGCTACCTTGTCTGTTGCTCTTCCTGCTTGGATTTTCTTGGCTGCATTGATTAGGATGAGGGAATCGCCTTCAACCTCCAGAGGGAGGAAGTGAAGTTGCTCTACGAAGCAGATCCCATGCCAAAGTGCTTCCATTTCTGCTACATTATTGGTATCTTTGCCTAGAGAGCCATAGTATATGTGCACAGGTCTGCCTGTGTGACTTCTGATGATTCCTCCATAGCCTGCCGGACCAGGATTACCCTTTGCTGCCCCATCAAAGTTGAGCTTGAAAGAGTTGAGAGCCGGAGGGGTCCAAGAGGATGGAGAGGTGGGGCCCCAGGGGGGACGCGTGGTGACCTTTGCAAAGGCTGAAAGGTCAAGATTCCATGCTTTAAGGATTTCCTTTTCTTGTTACGTTTCTGGCATATCAGTGTCATACCAGGTTCGAATAGCTAGGGTTTCCTGGACATTTCTTTTATAGATGAGCCACAGGGCATCTATTGATCTGGAGGAGCTGTTGAAGATGCGTGAGTTACGCTCTTTCCAGAGCAGCCAGTACATGAAACCTGGAGTGAGATCCCATAAGGAGTTGAGTATTTGGCATCGAAACGGATTCTTGGCCCAGTTCCTTATATTGTCTGTCACATCTTCGCTCCTTGGAGCTGTTCTTTTGTTGCAGTGTTCCACCCGCTCCCAAAGTTGCTTTGCTTGTGGGCAGGACTCCATTAAATGGCCGATTGTTTCAGTGTGGAGGTTACAGTTCGGGCATCTAGAGGGCCCGACGAATCCTCTCTTTAGCAAGTTATCCCAAGTGAGTATACGCCTCTTACTAAGCAGCCAAAGGAATGTTGAGATTTTGGGCCAGAGCCCAGGATGCCAGACTCGTGCCCAGATTTGGTCTTGAATCTCTTGGCTGTTAGAGTAGCGCAGCTGATGCGCCTCTTGCGTGGTGAAAGTGCCCTTGTGCCTGTGACCCCATCTGAGCTTGTCCTGCTGGTCAGAGTGGCGTATTTTCCGTTGCACAAGTTCCTGGTCCAAGTCTGAAAATGTTTCCCCTGCCCAGTCTCTTTGCCAGCTGTTAGCAGATCTCCAAGTTCGGTATTCTTGATGGGGCATTTGCTGCCAGAATTGATGCACGTGGATGAGGTTTTCGTGATGCATATACGATTGCCAGAGTGGCATCTGGAATAGATTAGTCAGCTTGGGGAGTTGCTGCCACGAATCCTCCCAGAACCTGGCTGACGTTCCTGAGTGTATTTCCCAAAAGCTATGGTCCTGTATGAAGCTGCTGTGTATTTTCGCCGCATTCCAGATTGGAGAGCCTTTGGCACTGGGATTGATTCTGATTAGTTCTTGCCATTGACTTCCCATTGCGTATTTTGCTTGCCATAAGCGAGCCCAAGGTGTGTGAGGCTTGGAGAGCCAGTTCCAGCACATGCGGGCTCCCATAGTATTGTTGCTTTGAAGAGGATCTCGAAGCCCAAGGCCTCCCTCTGATTTGGGCTTACATACATCTTTCCAGTTCACGAGGGCCCATTTACGGTTTCTGCCCGAGGAGCCCCAGAGGAAATTTTGTTGAAGGTTGCGAATAGCTTTTAGGACCCATTTTGGAGCTGCCAGAGTGGAGAAGAGATACAGCGGCATAGCTTGAAGGACAGACTTGATGAGGACCAATCTGCCTGCCATATTGAGAGCCCGAAAGGTCCACGAAGAGAGTTTTGATTCCAGCTTATCAAGGAGGGATTGCCATGAGGAATTTTTAATTGCAGAGGCCGAGAGAGGCGCGCCAAGATATTTGGATGGCAGATGAGAGATGGTGAATCCCAGGATTCTTGCTATGTTCCTTTGAGTAGAGGGGGGGGGTATTAAAAAAGAATAGCTGCGATTTGGAGGCGTTAATGGAGGTGCCAGATGCTTCAGAGTATATGGAGAGGAGCGATTTAAACATGGAAGCTTCTTTTGAGGACGGGTGGCCAAATAACATGGTGTCATCCACGAATTGTTGATGGGTCTGTGGATTTAGGCCATGAATGGAGATGCCCTTAATCTTGCGAGAGGTTGTGGCTGCTTTGAGAAGTCTACTAAGCCCCTCAGCCATTAAAACAAAAAGAAAAGGGGAGAGAGGATCCCCTTGTCTTATACCACGAGAGGGCCGAAAAGGAGGAGAGGGGGATCCATTCAGTAGGACTGAGAAGCTAGGGGAGGTGATAAGGTTCATGATCCACCTGGTCCATATAGCGTTAAATCCAAAGGCTAGAAGCATTTTTTGGATAAAATTCCAACTAAGCTTGTCAAATGCTTTGGAGAGGTCGAGTTTTAAAATCATACCTGGTTTCTTGAGGATCTTTAGAGAATGTATGACCTCGTTGGAAAGAATGATTCCATCCATAATCTGCCGTCCTTCCACATAGCCTGTCTGCTCCTGAGATATAAGTAGGGGGAGGAGAGGCTTAAGCCGATTTGCAATGACCTTTGAGATGAGCTTGTATATCACATTGCAGAGAGCGATGGGTCTGAAGTTCTCCGGCCTGTTGGGTTCTTCGCCTTTAGGAACCAGAGCTAGAAAAGTTGTATTGAGGGACGGAAGAATCCAATGCATGCTTCTGGATTCTTCAACCAGATTCCAGACTTCCTGCTTGATAAGGTCCCAGAATTCATGGAAAAAGTTAGCCGTGAAACCATCAGGACCTGGCGCTTTTCCATCCTTGAGTTGAGCCATGGCTTCTTCGACTTCTTGCATGGTGGTGGGCTGAAGTAATCTGTTGTTATGATCCTCAGTAATTATGCTTGGAATGTGCTGTGTGATGGCGCGTATGGCTGCTTCTCTGTTTTCAATGGGCTCTGTTAGTATTTCCTTAAAATACCCTGTGAATTCCTTTTCCATATCCTCATGCTTTTCAATTCTTTCACCTTGTTGGTTGTTGATGAATACTATGTTATTATGCATTCGCCGTTGAATGGTGGTCTTATGGAAGAATTTTGTGTTCTTCTCCCCTTCTTTGAGCCAGTTGATTCTTGATTTTTGCCGCCAGAGTATTTCTTCTTGCTTCCTGCGCTCCTCGATTTGGTTCCATAATTCCTGTTCTTGTTGTGCTTGTTCTTCTGTTCTGCCTTGGAGGATGAGGGTTTGTTGGAGTTTACTCATTTGCTGTTCTAGTTGTAAGCGCTTCTCCTGAATGTTGCCAAAACTTGTGCGATTCCATATTTTGAGGACATGTTTCAGATTCTTTAACTTTTGCTGAAATTGATACATTTTGGCACCCTGCGGCGGAATGTAGGCTGCCCATGCATCGTTGACAACCTTTTTGAAAGTGGCATTTGTGAACCAGAATGCCTCGAATCTGAAGGGTCTGTTGCATTGATTGCCTGGTCTGGTCCATTGTAGCTGAATAGGCCAGTGATCCGACCCTCCTTGAGGAAGAATGGAAGCATGAAAATCCCCTCCAAGATGGATTGCATTGTCAGAGAGGAAGAATCTGTCAAGGCGGGAGGCTATGTGTTGTATGCCTCGTCGCTTGTTTGTCCAAGTGAAAATTCCATTAGAGGTGGGGATGTCCATGAGATGGTTGGTTCGAATGAATTCTTTGAGGCTTTCACTGTCGCTGTCGAGCCCGATTCGGCCTCCCTATTTCTCCGTCAGTGAAGTTATTATGTTGAAGTCGCCACCCCCAATCCATAGTGGGAATTGTCTGTTTTCATTGAGATGAGCAAGCGTTTCCAGGAGTTCTATCTTTTGCTGAACTAATTGAGGGAAATAGACATTTGTGAGGTGGCCATGTATGCCAGTGCCAATGAGATGGAATGAGGCTTGAATGAAATGAAGTGTAACGTGAAAGTCGTATAATGTGACTATCTGAGGGTTCCAAAAGATGGCTAAGCCTCCTGAGGCTCCAGAAGCATCAACAGAGATGGCTCTGCTTCCTGCCCATACTTTGCCTCGGATTCGTTCCATAGCATCCGTAGTGCTTTTGGTTTCTTGCATAAAAACTATGGTTGGTTTTTCTTGATGAATCAGGTGTTTGATCATTCTGTGTTTTGAGGGACTGTTGAATCCTCTCATATTCCATGATATTAACTTCATGTAAACTATTGTTTGGGTTTGTAGAATTTAGTCAACTTAGGGAATCGCCCCGATTCCATAAGTATTTCACCCAATGCTATTGTGCACTGGAGTTCTGTCTTTCGTCCTCTTTTCTTGAGGTCTTTGAGGAGCTTTTTTCCATCCCATGGGCTACCTCCCTGGATACCCAGGCTTTTGTTATGCTGCGCCTTGGCTAGAACTCCTTCCAGCTTGTCGATCTGCCAGGGTTGAATGGAGTTATATTCTTTTTGTTTGCATGCCGTTTCAAGTGTGAAGATGTCTAATCCATCAATAGTGACCTCCGCTTGATCTTCTACCATATCAATGTTGTCATCTAGAGCTTCCTCATCCTCTTCGTGCTGAAGCCTGAGAGCAAGAGAAACATCGGTTTCCATATCGGTGTCCTGCTGCTGGCTAGCCTCTGGGGAGTGTTCTTTGGAGAATGAGGAGGGACTGAAATTTGATATGGACTTGCCTTTCTCCATAGTGGGACTGGGTGTGGGTTTCAATGGTTCAGGGACAGATACTTGCATGGGATCTTGGCGAGAGTGAGATGGAGAGGGCGGGGAGGGAATGTGAGGGGGATCAGAACTGGGTTGGCCAATATTTTCTTGCGTTGCAAGAACTGAGAATTTATTCTGGTGGTCCACTTTGGGAGTGTTTTCAATGGCTGGCTGGCTCTTTTTGGCATGCCTGCGGCGGTTAGGTATTTTGATGAAACCTTCTGAGTCCATTTCAGAGCCAGCAGCAGCTGCTTTGGACTGTACATTTAAGGGGCAGTCACGGAAGAGGTGACCGTGCTCATGACACTTACGACAACGAAAGGGAATGTGTTCATAATCTAAAGATTGAGTCCATTCATAATCATCATGATAGAGCTTTACCGTATCCGCGAGAGCGTTGGTGAGGTGCATCAGGACACAGATCCTGGCATAAGAGGTGTACTTGCGAGTCTTTGTCTCAGCTGCCACTCTGATGAAGGTGCCCAGTTTGTTGCCTATGTCTGCAAGTGTTTCTTCTTTCCAGTATTCTGCAGGGAGGGAGTACATCCTGATCCAGACTGGCGCCCAACTGAAGTCCTCCTTGTCAGGATTGAATCTGGGCTTCCATTCAGTGAGATAGAGACCTGAAGAATTGAAGAAGTACGGCCCTCCTTCGAATATTCTCACTCTGTCCTCCACACAGTGGAATATAGCAGTGAAGAAGCCCTTTGGTCCTAGTTGCAGAGTTATTTGACCTTTGGGTTTCCACTTGGAGGCTATCCAACCTTGTAAGGCCCTTTCCGTTGGCCAGAAGCCTAAAAATTTTCCGATGAGTGCATGGTCTTGCATGTACTGGATTTAACCATTGATGCGCTGGCTGGGCAGGTCCACTTTGATGGGTTCAGCTGCTTTTGGGATGCAGGTGGCTGATGTAACCTTATGCAGATTCGTTTTGGCTTTAGCAGGCGTCTTTTTGTCATCTTCTGCTTCTTTGTAGGGGTCGTATGGGTCCTTGCTTCCTCTTTCTGATTTGCATCTTGTCCTGTCTCTGGATCGGCGTCAGAAGGGGGCGTATCCTGAGTGTGCCTGGTAGCGTCAGAGCGTGCAGAATGTTTTGGAGGGGGAGCAGAGCTCTCCCCTCCTCCCGCCATATCCATTGCTATCGACCAGCAAGGAGTCGGCGGCTGTAGCAGGGCGAAAAAACAGGGCGGCGGCTGGTTAGGGTTTGGATGCAGTAGCAGAGCTCTTCATCGGCTCAGAGCAACTTCCAAAAATCTCTAGGAGTGAGAACCTGAGGGAATATCCATGTAACACATAATTATGCTCAAGTAAGGTAGATGCATTTATAATGGGTCTAGATAACATATCTACAACTTTATTGTGTATGCCCATTTTATATCTGATGACTAAATGAAACTATTGTAGAAAACCCATCCATCTATAGTGTCTTGATTGCTGCAACTTAGTTTGGGAGTGTAGATATTGAAGTGGTTGATGATCAGTATGTATTACTGTCTATTTTCCCATTAAGTAATGTTTCCACTTTTTCAAACTTTGTACTAATGCATACAATTCTTTATCATATGTAGGATAGTTTACTGCTGCAGAATTAAATGTCTCAGAATGATAACATATGGGTTTACCGTGCTATGTCAACACTGCTCCCATGGCATAGTCACTGGCATCTGTTTGGATCTCAAATGGCCTTTGAAGATCAGGGAGTGCTAGTATAGGTGTTGTACTAATCTTTTTTTTCAAGGTGTCGAAGGCTTTCTGTTGTTTGCCTCCCCATTGAAACACCTTGTTCAATCCTGTTAAAGCATGTAAGGGAGCTGCAATTGAGGAAAAGTTAGAAATAAACTTCCTCTAATATTTTGTTGCTCCTAAGAAGCTTCTAACTTCTGTAGCAAATTTGGGTTTAGGCCAATTTACAATGACTGCCACCTTAAAGGGATCTATCTTCAATTCACCACCCTGTACTATATGACCCAAATAATTCAGAGATGTTTTTCCAAATTCACATTTCGAGAGTTTAACATAAAGTTTTTCTCTTTTCAAAAACTCTAGTGTCTACTTAACATGCTTTAAGTGTTCTTCCCGTGTTTTTCTAGATATCAGAACATCATCCAGATACACAATAACAAAATCATCAAGAAAAGGTCTAAGTACATCATTCATTAATCTCATGAAAGTAGCAAGAGAATTAGTTAATCCAAAAGGCATAACCGACCACTCATACAATCCCTGCTTTGTTTTGAAAGTAGTCTTCCATGCATCTTGTTCTGCAGCTCTGACCTGATGGTATCCACTATGCAAGTCTAGCTTGGAAAAATAAAAGCTTCTTTCAATTGATCTAAAAGGTCATCTATGAGAGGAAGGGGATAATGATTTTTTATTTTTATCTTATTTAGTGCTCGGTAATCAATGCACATTCTCCACGAGCCATCTTTCTTTCTCACCAAAATGATTGGTGACCCACATGGTGATGTGCTAGGTCTAATGAACCCTTTCTTGAGCAACTTCTGCACCTGCTTCTTGATTTAAACATTCTCTAAAGCAGACAACCTATACATTCCAATGTTAGGCAATGGAGCATCTTGCTGCAAAATAATATCATGCACTATTTCCGTTTTAGGTGGCAGACCTTTAGGTTCTTGAAACAAGATATCATACTCTGAAACAACCTTTTCTAAATCAGCTTGTTGTTTAGCATTACAACCCTCAAATACATTGGTTTTTTCAGGCTTCTTTTCCTTTACAACCATCAGTAAGAATTGTTTGCATGAGTTTATAATTCATTTCATCTGCCCTGAGTTTATGAGAGTATAATTATTCTTGAGCTTATGAGCTCTTACAAAGTATCCGATTCCATCTTTAACAAGTAGATACTTGTTCTCAGCTCTATAGAAAATAGCTTTTCTGTCATACAAGTAAGGACTTCCTAAAACAATTCCACATATATCCAAAGGAATTATGTCTAACTCAACCTCATCTAAAAATGTTGACCCAAAAGAAAACTTGAGTTTGCATTGTCTAGTCACTTGTAGTTGTGCTTTATCATTCAACCATCCTAATGGGTATGGTTTCTTGTGAGGTGTAGTTACTAATCCCAATTTCTTTACAATTGCTTCAGAAATTAAATTTACTTGTGAGCCACTATCAAACAAAGTATCAATCTTTTGATGTTTCGAAATAACTTGAATATGGAAAAGCTTGTGTCTTTTTCTCTCATTTTCTTCATCAATAGTAAATTGTGCAGAATTACTAGTAGATGCTTCAAAATTCTTACCTCTTATACCTGTGGTTGCAATAGTTATTTCATCTCCTGAGTCTGACCCCAAATCTTTCTGAATAGTTGCAACAGTATTATTCTTCTTGCCCTTGAACTTCTTAGGTCTCAACTCTGGATGCAGAATCCAACAATGCTCATCATCATGCCCATCCTTTTTACAGTGAGTGCATGAAGCCTTGATTTTATATGCAGTGTTAGCCTTCCTTGCTTTCTATTTCTACTTTCTTTTCTCCTTACTCTTGTTTGTAGTGGGTTGGGATGATCCTCCAACTTCTGGACTTCCATTATTTCCTCTAGCCTCTAGATGAGTAGCTTGTACAGATACCTCATCTATACTAGTGGGATTAAACATGAGGATATTGTGCCTCACGTAGCTGTGTAGACCACCAATGTACTTCAACAGAGTCTCAGGTGAGTCTAATGAGATTCCTAGAATCAATGCTCTCTTTCTAAATTCTTGAGTGTACCCTTGTACACTTTGCCCTTTCAATTGTCGAAGAGTTTGCCAGCTCATCATGGCTTGCTGCATGTAGGCCAATGGATAGAACTGCTTTTTGATTGCAGAAACAAATTCACTCTAGACAAAGATAGTCTTACCATGTCTTTTCATGTCAACTTGGGTCCTGCCTTCCCACCAAACCAAGGTAGTTCCTCCAAGGTGTAGGCTTGCTAGTTGAATCTTGCTCTTGTCTGAATCGATATTCTGCACTCTACAATAAACATCAATTTTTCTAATCCAATTGTCCAACTTCTCTACATTCAACTCTCCATCATATATAGGTAAATCAAATTTAACATCTAGTTTGATCAAAGATGCTTTCTTTTTGTTATGTTCAGGGCTATTAGGAGGTGTGAGAAAGCTTTCTTCTTTCCCTTTTCCTTTTGAGTGGTCATGGAAATGAGACTCATCTTCTCCCTTGTCTTGTTTAAAGCCTTATGAATCTTCATCCTTATGTTTTCTAAATTCCCTATACATTTCCTCTACCATGGACTTTATGGCTAGGAAACTATCTATGAATTGAGGGTCTGGCCCCATAGAACCTTCCTCTGACATTGTCTTCTGAGGATAGACTCTCCCAATTTCAAGATTAGTTTCGACCAACTCTCCTTCTCCTAATTTGAGCTTTGATCTAGTTAGCATTCAACAGCTAAATCCAACACAAGCTTGTCTAACCTTAACAACCTAAAGCTCTAATACCACTTGATCTGAAAATCACTTGTGAGTGATCTCAGTTAAATAATTAATGAATGAAGGTATTGAAGACTCATGTGTTGGTGTGTGTCTATGTTATCTTAGGCAACAGATCAATCAAATTGCAAAATACACAAGCACTAGATAAATGGAAAATAGCAAGAGAAACGCAATAAGCAAATGCAAGAACACATCAAATTAATAAGGAGTTCACCCTATCCTCTAGGGCTACGTCTCCAGTCCAGCTTTCAGTGGTGGCCTTCTTTTTATTGTGTCTTTAAAGCAGAGATTTACAATGAGGAGCTCAACTTGAGTCTCCTAAAACAGATAATGCTTGGTAGGGTGGTTCTTGGATTCCCCAAGCCACGAGAGTGCACAGACTCTTTCCTTACCAATTCTTGACCTCTTTGGTCTCTAATGGGATGAGACCAATATGGTGCTCAATTCCCGACAGATTTCCTCATAGGGATTTCTTGAACCTCTCAAGCCTGGTTCTGTCTGCTCGATGCTACCTTAACTCTACAAGTTAGCTCGGCTTTTTTTTTTTCTGATTCTTGCTTCGCTACCTCTTTATTGCTTGTCTCTGTTCTCCTCCTTCTATGTTCTATTCCCTATCTATTCATGGCTTAAACCCAATCTATTCTTGACTGTTCGCTTCCTCTTCCGCCCCTTCGGATTGCCTATTGTTGTTCATTTGGAGTTCCCTACCTCTGCGTTATCACCAACGTCTCACAGGGAGGTGGCCACTTGTCCTCTCACAAAATGCGCCAGCTCTTCCTCAACAGTTCAGTAATTTGATTACACCGTAGAATGATTCATCCGCCAACTCAGCGGTCAAATCAGACTTCAGACTTTTATATGCTGCGACTTAATTCCCTTGTCAAATTTGGTTTCCCATCGGGCGCAATCTTCGCTGTCAGATCTGGAGCTCCCGGATCCTACGGTGTTCTCTCTTATCGCGCGGTTGACTTGCTCGACCGTTAGCGCGAGATGAAAGGCAGTTTTCTCTCTCATCTGCTGGACACACGTCGTGCAATGTATGGAATTGCTCATTCTCTACCAAATCTTCTTACCGCCCCAAAGTTCCTCTGATACATTGCCGGTTTTGGAGCGCAGGACCCGCCTTTTGCCTTAGCACTTTCCCTATGGTTTCCGGCTTCCCATGCGACTGAGCGCTCGGGGCTTTTCCTTCTCAAGGGGTTTTTCCCATCTAATCATGCATCAGAAATGGCCTCCATTTTCCTATCCGGACTTCCTAACTGCCAGTTTGCCTCCTGTGCGGTGTAGAGCTGTAACAAGGGTCTCTTTCACCTCTAGTTATGCTACATTAATAAGTCAATCCGGGAACGCTTTGTTATTGTAAAGAGTAGCTCAATCCGAGGCTATTCGTCAGAGTAATGCTTCGTAGTACAGTGTCTAGAAAATACAAGAGTAAATGGATACTAAACTATAACTAATTTGGTTTTAAAAGAAAGGAATCACACCAGGCCATTTATCAGTCAAGGGTGCGGAAGCGATAACCCATCCCTCTAGAAACTGATGAAAGGAAAATAGAGCATGGACCAAAGATCTGGGAGCTAAGCAGCGACTTGCTGACTCACTACAGCTTTAGACCTTCTCTCACACCAAAACAATAAATGCAAGGAAATGGAACAGCAGAAAGTAAAATGGAACAGCAAACGGAAAATGGAACAGCAAATCTAAAATGGAACAGCAGTAAATGGAACGGCAATAAATGGAACAGCAAATCAGTAAACTAGATCTCGCGAGTTAGAACTGAACTCTCATTCCGCAATCAAATAACAATCGTCAAAAGCAATTCCAATGAACCTTACTTAATGAGGCGATCTTCACAAATGAATTATGGAACAACATTTATCGTATATACACAACACACTTATTATAGCAATCTGATGTTTCCAGAGAATATGACTCTGCTTCTAGATAGAATAATATTACTTTCGGGTTCCCACGAATCAGAGTTCAGATGAATCCAATAGCAATATTTAATATGAAGGCTCTGTAACAGAAACAGTTGGCTTAAATAGTGAACCTGCAATCAACTCTGAAGAGATTCATTTACACGATACAGAGTTACTTACATAAATCTTCTGAATGAAACCATTAATGAATTAGTCGTAACAGAGCATAGAACAGCATATGACAAACACATCAGATTACCAAACTATATAAACAATCCACACAGAAATCAAATTATAATGATACAAAAGCAAGTGTCCTTCGGAGCCGGGCCCTTAGCTTCCAAGGATACACTGCCTTAGATTACTCCAGACGCAGAGATGAAATAAAGCACCAAGTCTTTCGTATTAATGCATCAACAAAAGTACAACAAAACAAGTCTTAACAAGACTCGATGATCAAAGTTCAAACTGAGACTTAGATTTACATATATGAAAAAGGTCTCTCGAGCTTAACACTGCTGCCCCTTTTTATAAGAGAAATGGCGGAGGTATCTAGGTAGCAAAAATAAGCAAGACAACGATCCCTCAGGATCAAAGATCCTGAGGGATTCGCCAAGCCGTTACTCCTTGATTTTCCTTTCCCTGCTTCGCTGAATCGATAATTCTTCTTTCTTTCCCGGGTCGTTCTGCTTCGATCCGCTTGATCTCGTTCGCATCCGGTTTCCTCCCAAAGGGACAGTAGTTACTCTTCCTTTGTCTTTTCCTCTTAAATAGTAATCCTTCGTTTTCACCCTTTTCTGCGTGAAAAGATAACAATTATCAGTGATTACGTTTTCATACTAATTCTCACATATTCTACTAAAAATGCTTTATCTCTTTAAGTTCATTATGCATAAAGGGTTACAATTTCTACCGAAAAGTCACTAAATTGTTGGTCAAAAACATACCTTTCCAGAGCTCCACATGCGGTCTCCATGGGACTCAGTCAGCGCGCTTTGACCAAGGTCCTTGTCGTTCCTTGCTGTCTACAAACTGCCACTATCTAGAGGTCTTCCTGATAGCTCTTTGTTCATAAATTTTTTAATTCTATCCTGATTTGATATAGTCATAGCACTTTGTTAGCTTTCATGGATTCAATTTGGATCAACAACCTAAGAGTACCATCCGTCTTCTTCACAAACAATACTGGTGTACACCAAGGTGACATGCTTAGCCTAATGTATCCCTTATCAAGCACTTCCTTAAGATGCAATTTCAATTGCACCAATAGTGGAGTAATCATCCTATAAGGTGCCTTAAATACTGGTACCAACTCAATAGAGAAATCCACTTCCCTTTGAGGTAGTAAATCTAAAATATCTACTGGAAACACATCCTACAATTGTTGCAAAACCAAATACTTCTCTAAGACTTCATCATCCCCATATTCCTTCCCTTTGTCACTATAAATATTGAAGGCAAACAATACACATCCCTTTCTGCAACTGTGATTTTTCTACATAGTTGTAACCATTCTCATTGATGTAGTCTTCCTATTTCCCTGCAAAATTCTTCTTTCCCCATTATCATCCATGCACTCAATAACCTTATCATAGCAAGCTACTTTAGTCTTATGAATTAAAAACCAAGCCATTCCCAAAAGAATATTGTATGAACTTGAAGGAAGCACATTTAGGTGTGTTGATGTAGGAATACCATTCAGATCAAATGCACAAGCTCTCACCCAATGATGAACTCTTCTCTTGGTTCCTGTATCCAACTACACCAACCAAGATTCTGCATGCACTTATTTTTTCAAAAAACACTCATCCACTAGGTCAAGATTGATGTAACTATCAATAGATCTAGGATCAATAAAAATATAAATAAATGATCTCAAAACTCACCTTCCATCTCAATAACGGATGACTGATGATCAACCTACCTATTATCCATTGTTGCATAGATATGAGGAATACTTTGCCCAACATCTTCAGCTTTCTATGCCTCTTGAGAATTATAAATATGAGGTCTACCACCCTAATGTGATGGACAATCTCTCTTGCGATGCTCTCCATCACAATTCCAACACTATAAAGGCCTCCTGCCATCACCCTTATTCTACTATGTTATCACTAAGAGGTTTTCCCTAGAATTTATCAAAAGAAGGAATAATCTGAGGTAACCACAAACCAAATCTTTTAGACTCAGGTTATAACCAACCTAAGTCCAAAGTGGGCTCTCTTTATAATTTAACTTTGTTTCTATTAAATTTTAGGCTAGTTCTTAGTGTTCATGAGGATTTTGATTTTGATTGAAAGTTGGGTGGCGAAATTATTAGAACAGATGCGCAGAGCAAGGTTTTCAAGCTATTTGGATATGGAGTCAATCAAAGGATGGCTTAACTGGACTAGATCATTAAAGGGAGTGTTCACAGGCCAGGCTATTAAAGCAAAAGGAAAATCTTTAGGTTTAATGGATGAGATGGTTCTGACCAAGGTGAAAGGTCAATGAAGAATCCTTGGACTGGGATCAGAATGAAAGAAAATAGGGGATCATGAGCAAATGGCAATTAAGAATCCTTTGCTATATGCCAATGGGAAAAAATACGAAAGTAAGGGAGCATTTAAGAATTCCCTAACTAAGATAGTTTAGCAGAAAACATTAAGAATGTAAACAATCAAGACAGAGTGCATTAAAGCAAGTTCTGAAATATCATTCCTAATTTACCATTCAGATTTCATAGAAACACATATGATTATTAAGAAACATAAGGAAAAATAATAATACACATGAGAGAAATACTTATTTGATTTTCGCTTTACACAAGAATCCTGTGAAATGTCTGAACTTTATTCCATGATCCAGCAAGCCAATCCAGTTTTGATACAATAGCACTTTGATTTGTGATAAAAGTCTACAAAAATGTCTTTGAATCCACCCTAAATACTTCAAAATGGGAAGTATTTATACAAAACATATTACAAAATATCTCATAACAGTTTGAGATTTAATTAAGGAAAATAAAAATATCTCCAAGCAAGAAGATAGAGACAGATGGAAAACTGTGTAATGTTGTCCCTCTTATTGTGGTAGTGGTGGTTGTTGTAGTTTGAATTTGAGCTCTTTAAGTTGGCTAATATTTATACACTGGAATCATCTTTGTTTTTAATCTTTCACTATTACTCTTTAACCTCCTACTCTTTGACCCTGTTTATCTGTCCTTTCACCTGTCTTCAGATTTACTGTGGTAACTTATAGTAAATCTGTCATCCTTTCCCACCATTCATCCTGAGGTAATCTTTCTTTTAACATTCTTCTGTAATTTTCATCTGCCTCTGTGTATTTGGAAAAATTAGGCTTGATGACAAATAAATGTTTCACTTCATTTTGCAAAAAAAACAAATTCTCCAAAGTATCATACAATACTTTTCCAGTTGGCAATGCTTTGATACCTAAAGTGCTTGCTTGTTCCTTAGCCAACTTCCTTAGTCTTTAAGTGTAGTCCAATTGGGTCATAATTTTATCATGGATGACCATAGGACTGGGAAGGCCTTTATCCCTCAAAATTTAAAATTTGGCCATGAATTTGTCAATGCCCACCTGCATGTTATGGCATTTTTCCTCCAAGTTAACCATGAGGTTTCTTTTTAAAAATAACTTTTTTGACTTCTAGGATAGCTTCAATCCTATCCTCTATACCCAATTCATCGAGCTCGTGTCTATTCTTACTGTTTAGGAAGTGGATGAGTCGATTGGCTTCCTGAGGCATATCACCCAATTCTTCCTTTACTTTCTGAATTGCTTCAGTGGCCACTTTTACCAATTCAGTCTACTCAAATATAACTTGAATTGATGGCCAAATATCATTGACAGAGTCAATGATATTGGCCTAGAGCATCTCTTTCGTCTGTCCTAGTGGCTTTTGTAGAGTTAAATATTTTCTAGGACTATTATCTTCTCACCCATTCTTAGGGCTTTTTGTGTTTCTTCTCTTTGTTGAATCTGGGAAAGCTTATAGTCAGTTTCTAAGCTTGTCACTTTCTCCTTAAGCCTCTTAAGTTCTGTTGCCTGGATTGACATATCTTCCATGGATTTTACTAGCTCTATTGTTTTTTCTATTGAAGTACCTGTTGTTGTAGAATCTGTTGTGACTGGAGGTGTTGTGGTAGGTGGAGCTATTGGTGCCAAAGATGTTGCCAGTGTTGAAGGAACCGCAGCTGTTACTGTGGGAATGGCATTTATGGAAGTGGTGGCTAATTCACTTTGTTTGGAATAAATCAATGTGTCCAATTCTTTCCCTATTTCTTTCAACTATTCATTTAGCTTTAGGACTAAGTCCATAAGCTCTTCTTGTCCTTTTTGGGTCTCCAAGACTTCTGTTGTTTGTGGATGATGTGGAGATGGAATCTTGAGTTGCTTCTTTAAAGCAGCTATGTCATCATTCTTCTTCTTTATCAGCCTTTCAGTGGCCTTTACATCTTTGGTAATGTGTCCCAACTCAATGATTAAGTCCTCTAAGGACTTGATTCTAGTGTCTTTTGCCTGTGAAGAGGCCTTATCCAATTGGAATTGAGCTGATATGTTATTCAGGGAATTCTGCAATTGGTGGGCTGCGATGGCTTTCCCTATCAAGGTGGAGTAAATCATCTCCCCTGTCTACTTGTGCAACTCAATCTGGTAAATAGGATGTATGTCCTTTGCCAGTAGTTCGAAATCTATGTTTTTGAAGTCTGCTACTGATCTTGGTTGTTGTGTGGTAGGCTTCATGAATGTCATCTGCATTTTGCCTTCTTTCACATCATAGGCTGACTAAGCCTTATCTCATTGGTATGTGCCATCTTTAGGTATTGTGCATAAGTTTGGGCCTTTAGCCTCTCAATCCTAGCTTTTATATCTTTGTACCTTTCTCTTATGTCTTGGTCCCTGTCAGTTGGCATCCTAAATGAGGACACTTCAACACTATACTACCTTTCCAACATATGACTATTTGATGTAGAAGGTTCTAGTGTGCCCCCAGAAGAAGTGGTAGGCTTGCTTCTTTCTCTTTTTGTGCTGGTGGCCCCAATTGTTTCTTCTATGAATTCCTGTTCTGAAATAGGATTTAACCTTTTTCTTTTGACCAGGCTAGTCTCTACATATGTTTGTGTGGTTGCTTTTCCTGATGTAGTGGCCTCTTCCCTATTTCTTTTAAGGCTTTTCTCCTCATTTAGATGAGTTTGCAAGTTAGGGGGAGTACTCATAATGGGCTCTTGGATACCTGTTTGATTTAATTCCTCTCATAGGTCTAGCTGTTTTAACTCTTCTTGCACCTAAGATTCTTCTTCTATATGTGGTTCACTTTGTGCCTAAGATTCTCCCTGTGCCTGTGATTCTTCTTGTATTTGAGACTCTCCTTGGACTTGAGATTCTCCTAGCACCTACAGGAAAGAACCCTCATCAAGCCTTTTCTCTAAATCAATTAGAGAATTTTCAACTGCAACTTCAGTGCTATCCCTGTCCACTAAAGTATTCTCCACCCATTCCAACTGATTTGCATATTTTTCTATTTCAAGGATTCAGTGGTGAATGTAGGGAGCCATCATGTTTTTCTGACTTCTGTTGCAGATGAAGTCATAGGGATCATATCTCCACATGAAGCTTTGTTTTAATTTAAGTCTCTAAAGTATTTCCTCTGCTTCTCAGCTATTACATACAAAGGGGCCTAGTTGATCGTTGATTTTGAGCTAGGCCTTCTTTTTGGCCTTAACAAAATGCACCTCATCTGGGTTGATTATCTGCCTGTATTACTCCAGAGCAAATAACCTCATTGGGAGGTATCTGGGCAGTTTATATGGGGCCAACTCACAGCCATAGATCCTAATTTTTGTGGGATTATGGTACAAGTACCAATTTCCGACCTTGTGTTGTTTTGACAGCTGCAGGATCCTCCATATATCTAAACTGATTCTTGGAAGAGGACTTCCTAGAAGCATGGTCACTACTGGATGTACAAAAATATCTATGAATTCTATGTATGGATATGGGGAATAATACTTATGGATCAAAGGAGTCCAAAAAATCATTGACCTAGGATGACCTTTAGTATCAAGCTTTTGGAGAGTGAAGGGGGACTTGTCAGCTTGGAAATACAAGAAAATATGGTACAAAACTGAGGAATACTTAAAAACTCTTTCATTAATCATTCTAAGAAATTGTTCATGCATCCTATCAGCTATGAACTTGGCATAATCATACATAATAGCTGGAGGTTTTCCTGGAGTAAAAAATGAGATAAAGGCTAAGATGATTTCATCTATGTATTCACTGGTAGTATAGCCTAAGATACTAGATATCATTGACACAATATCCTGGCCAAATTCAGAAAATATGGTATATATGTAAGGGGGAGGATATTTTGGAATATGTTTTACTTCTACAATAAAAGTATGGAACAACAACTTTGGCAATGGTAAGCTTTGGGAATTCGTCCAGCAGGTCTCCAATTGAAATAGGGGTTATATTTCGCCCTAGTTGTAGTTGCAGGATTTCATTGATTGACTCAGCAGTTATGGTGAAAAGTATGGTATGGTCAGGGGACATCATTGCTCTTTGATTGGGGATGTAGTTTGCATGGCAATAATGGACAATTTCTGGAAAGATGTGTACCCCAGGGAATTGATACTTGGGCAAATTAGACTCCCAAACACCTATTTTATCAGCATGGTTTAGGTATTGGTCTCTATATCGGCAGTATAATTTGAGTGGGGATTCATGGACAGAGGTGTCCTTGATTTGGAAGTATTTATCAGCAAGGGGAAGGTAATCCAAGTCGATGTGAGGAGTGGTAATTGGTCTGACATCCATGGCAATTGGGGCAACCATTCTTAGTTCTTGTAGATTTAAGAATGGGGGAAAGTGAATTTTCAGTCTTTGAGGTAATGGGGGTTCAATTCCAGGTGGGTTTTATGCCATTAAAGTTCCCTTTAATTTCAATTAAGAAAGCTTAGGCACTGGTTTAGAAATTAACAGGGCTTTCAATGGATTCTTGCTTAAATACTTGGAATTGAAGAAAACGGGGTGTGAACCAGGTAACTGGCAATTCTAAATGGTTGAAAAGGATTCAATCAGGCTGGAAGGAAATCTGGGAGCTTTTGGCGTCTTCAGAGTGCAAGTGTACGTGGGTTGACGGCTTTCAACGTTCACAGGCACGTGCATGGAAAATTACAGTTAAAAATGATAAAAACAATGATTTGGGGCTTTTTTGGATTTATGCGCAAAAAGTCAATTTGGCGGGTATGGGTGTACAATGACAGTTTGTTGCGTAGCAAGATGAACAGTGACAGATTTGGTGGGTAGCGGGCTAGTGGTAAGTGGTTTGCTTCGCACAGCCTTTGGGCATTCGGCGGTATTGGGGGGAGGTCGCCCAATTCCACTCATTGACTGCCTCGTCGCTTCGGGGGCCCAACAGAAAAAAAATCCATTTCGAGCGGGTATCGTTCGGGTTTCGGGCCCATTCGAAGTCAACATGGGCCATCGAATGGGGAGGGGGAAGATTGTGTGGTGGTCAGGCGTGAGAGTTGCACGGAAGGTAATGGAAGGGCCCAGCGGGAAATTAAACGCATCGCTTTAGCTTAATGAGGGGTTAAAGCGGGGATTAAAGTATCGGGTGGGATATGATTGGTGAATGAGTTTGACTTTAATTAAGCACAGATCGATTAATTATGCCTTTTGTTGGGGTTTTGATATTATAAAGTTTATAAAACTTTGAGGTAGGGATATTAATATTAAAGGGGTTTTAATAAAATATATACGAGAAATGGTTTATTTTTTGAGAATTAACATATAAATAATGTTAAATGTTAATATGAAAATGCGGGAGGTAAATCAAGTGCGCTAAGCATAATGTGTTTTTTTAATTCCTTCGTTTTTTACATAGAAACATTATAACTTAGGCTAAGTGTATTTTGGTGGGTTTTCATAAAAAAGGTGTATTCATGGGGGTGATTGCTTTTCCTTAGGAAAAATAGAGTTTTAACCTTAGTAAAAAGGATTTATTAGGGGAAAATGAATTAACTGAAGGGGGGTAAATCTTTATGAGGGGATTTTAGTACTTAAGATCTATAAGTCATTGGGCTGAGGGTCTGGTCCCCCCAGAAGTCAGAGAAATTCTCTGAGCCCCTTTGACTTTAAGATTTTGGGTACTTTAAACTTATTTTGGGAAATTAGTTAAGTAAAAGGTGAAATGAGTGAGGGGAAATTAATCAATTTGATTTTGTAAACTTTATGCCAGTCCAATTTCTCATTCATACTTATAACTTTCATGATGAGGGTGATAAATATGCCTTTGTCTAACAATCATCACAATTCTGCAACCTTTCTTCTACTTACCCATCTAGTCATCCTACCATTTTTACTTCTCTTTATTAGGGTGCATTTAAGCTATCAAACCCTTATCAAACATCTTTCTTTTCTTTGCAATGGAAATCTAACTAAATCTAACCTTATTACATCCAAGGGCTCAAATTAAAGTTGAGCTCCTTTTTATTTATTCTACCTAATCTAATTATCTGCCAAGATTACACTGTTTGGTCATATTTTTATTCTCTATCTATAAGCATGAAATTGAAACATGAAATAGCCAAGTCTAAACATTTTCACTATCATGGATTGCGGCATAGGTTACAAACTACACACAATCATTTATTCTACATAATAAATTAAATAGTAGTGGAATTTTGACTAGCACACTCTCATGGTCTTTTATTTTCTTGGGGTTCATATTTTTTTTATCTCTTTTGACCTTTTTATTCTTTTTGTCCTTTGATTTTTCTTTTAGGACATACCCTCTTTACATTTTTTAATTTTTCGAATATGGAAAACATTTGCAAAAAACAAAGGTATGTACATATTACAAGTTTAATCTCAGTCATTCAAAAATTATGATTCCTATTGGTATAGGAACCTAACTGTGGCTCCACTTGGGGATGGCATTTCCTGGTGAAATGTCAAGAACTTGTAAATCAATGGCCTTCTGAATTGCTGAGATGTTCTCCTACAACTTTTTCCATTTCACTTTTCTGCTTTATTGCTATCTATGACAGTAAAACCTTTGAAGCTTAGGGCCTTCTCTTCAGGCTTCAACTTCAAAGATTCACTATCCAATCAACTCTAAACTTTGAAAAGATAGAATATGTACAAATGATTAGTGAAATCAGTAACTAGGTGCAATGTAGTGTTTAAGCATTCGACCATTAACTGGTCCTCCTTCTACTTTTGTGCCATCCAATTCTCTGAGGAAGAAAGCATTATTACCCCTAAAAGTGTAAATGATATATGGGCATTTCCATAGGAAGTCAAACTTCCCATGTTTACCTTTATCCTCTCTTCTTGAATCCCATTTTAAAACTTTGTCCCCTAGGTAGAAATCTTCTGCCTTGGTCCTTTTATCAAAATCTTTCTTGATCCTTTCCTACACAACTTGATATCTGATGTACACTTCTTCCCTGGTCTGCTATAAGTGAATTGTCTGATTGATTCGTCTTTAGATGTCATTTGGCTCAACCTGCAACTCTTGGAGTAGCTTCATTACTGGTGTTCCCAAGGAAGATGGGAAAACAGCTTCCATTCCATAAACTAATTGATAAGGACTAGTACCAATGGATTTCTATGTGGTTAGCCTATCTGCCCATAAAGCATTTACTAGCTTCTTGTTCCATGTTCTCTTGTTATCCTCCAACAATTTTTTGATGATATTCACTAAACTCTTGTTTGAGGACTTTACTAGTCCATTTCCTTGAGGGTAATAAGCTGTAGAGTGACCCAGGGTCATATGATACTTATTACAGAAATCAATCATTCTTCTGGATTTGAAATTTGCTGCATTGTCAGTGATGATTTTGGTTGGGCATCTGAATCTAGATATGATGTTGGCCTCAAGGAAGGTTATTATGACAGTGTCAGTGGTTTGTCTTGATGGTACGACCTCTATCCATTTGGTAAAGTAATCTGTAGCAGCAAGAATCCATTTGTGTTGGGCAGAGGAAGGTGCGTGGATTTCACCAATGAAGTCAAGACCCCATTATTGAAAAGGTGCTTCAGCAAATATTGGTTTTAGGGGCAAGGGTAAAAGTTTTTCCTTCCTTCAAAAATCTGACATTTATGACATGAGGTTACAAATTTCTTTACATCAGAAAACAAAGTGGGCCAATAGAAACCGGCTCTAAGAATATTTTCATCAGTGTTTTTCCAATAAATATGTCCCCCACAGGCGCCTGCATGAAACTCTTGTAACACCTTGTCATATTCTTCTTTCTATAAATAGTTAAGAAGGATACCTTCATGATTCCTCCAAAACAAAGCATTGTCAATTATGCAGAATTTTAAAGATTTCATTTTTAAAAACCTGCTTTTGGTCTTGGATAATTCAAGAGGAGCTTGTAGATTTTGTAAAACATATATGATGTCAGCATACCATGGTGATTTAGTAAAGGATTGGCTGATTGGTGGAGTCGCCATCTCCTCTCCATTATCCATTTCTACAATAAAATTTATGTCTAAGGCTTGACAGTTTGATTCTGCCATGAGCTTGGCTAAACCTTGGCCTTTGATTAACTTTGTTGGTTTGATTTCTAGGTCATATTATAATATAGTAGCGATCCATTTCCCTCTCTCTCCATCTGGAACTTCCTGAGTTAGGATGTCCTTGACCACAGCATTGGGAACATAAGCTATTACATGAGAATATAGAATGTAAACTCTGAAATCTTTGATAGATTTGACCAAAGAAAAGGCTTGCTTTTCCATTATATTGTATTTTAGAGGGGCATCTCTCAAGGCTTTGGTAAAAAAGGCGATAGGTTGTTCATATCCCTCATCATTCTTCTACAGTAAGACTGCAGAAATTGTGTGTTCTGAGGCAAAAGAAAATATAATGAAATACCTATCAAACTTTGGGTTGATCAAGACTGGTGTTTTTGTTAAGGCTAGCTTAATATCTTCAAAAGAGCTCTTAGCCTCAACTGTCCATTTTATGGTTGAGTCTTTCTTCAACATGTTATTTAATAATCTAATTCATTCTGCTAAGTTTGAAATAAATCTTCTAAGAAAGTTTATTTTTCCTAAAAAGGCTTCTAATTCCCTAATGCTCCTAGGATGTTGTATCTGTAAGATGGCTTCAATTCTTGCAGGATCTATTCGGATACCATCTTTGGAGATTATGTGGCCTAACAATTTTCCCTCTTCTAACCCAAATAGAGATTTTTTCGGATTCAAAGAAATTCCATACTTCCTACATTTGATAAAGACCTGCCTTAGATGATCTAGGTGTTGTTTATTAGATTTTGAGAATACAATGATATCAGCTAAGTATATGACTAGGAATTCATGGATTTCCTAAGCAAAAGCTATATCCATAGCTCTTTGAAAAGTGGCCCCTGCATTCTTTAATCCAAAAGGCATCTTCACATACATGAATGTGCCCCAAGGAGTAGTGAAGGCAGTTTTTACCTGGTCATCTGGGTGAACTAAAATTTGATTGTAACCAGAAAACCCATCCAATAATGAGATTATGGTTGACCCTACTACCCTTTGTAATATATGATCCATTTTTGGGAGAGGATAATAATTGTCTTTGAGTGAAACTCTATTGAGATTCCTGAGATTAACACACAGTCTAATCTCAACAATTTTCTTCCTTGTGGGCACCAAATTTGAAACCCAATCAGAGAATCTTATTGGTGCTATGATCTTGGCTTCCTACATTCTTTTGATTTCTTTTTCAATAGAAGGCAATAGAATAGGATTAATCCTCCTAAGCTTCTGTCTAAAAGGTTCCTGGTTTTCTTTTAAGGGGATGGTGTGTTGTATTAGCTGGTGTCATAGGACTTGAGGTCCTCATAACTCCAAGTGGAAACATCTTGGAATTCCTTTAGCAGTTCTATGTATTTCACTTTTTCAGTAGGAGGCAAAGAGTTTGAAAGTTTTATCAATTTCATATTTTCCTCAGTCCCTATGTTACACTTCTCTATATCAAATTTTAAGGGTTCCATTTTTGGTTTTCTAGGGACATCATTTGAATCAAAAAAGTCTTCCAAAGGAGTTAATCCTTTGGGAAAAAAGTTGTCTTTGAGATTAATGATTTCAGAATCTTCATTAATTATATCATCAATTTCAACTTGCTTTAGGTTTTATACTTCTAATTTTGTAAATTTAGTGGGATGAAATCCATCTATCTCTTCATCTTCTAATTCATTAATTTCTATTTTATCTGTAAAGCAGGGATCTAATGTTATGTCAGTATCTATATTACTATTTACAAATTCCTCATCTAAGGTTAAAAATTTGTTTATTTGTTGATCATTAGTGAACACTTGCTAGTTTTTTAAGTTATCTGGGATAGCAGGTCTGTGCCTAACCTCAACAGTGTACTGATGGTTAGGTTGAAATGGTAACTTGCAAGTGCTAGAAAACATTCCTAAACTATGAGCCTGCATATTATGTTTTCTTGGGATGACTCCAAGCTTAGTCTCTAAAAACGTATACAATATTTCTACAATTGTTCCTCTATAAAAACTTAACCTAGGATCTTTGGTCATATATACAACATTAATTTGTTTTATAACCAACTCAGAATCTCCCATAATAGAAACTCTTATGGCTCCTAACCTTTTAACCAATTTGAGACGTAAAAGAAGTGCTTCATACTCAGCCATGTTGTTAGTGCATTTGAATTTTAGCTTGTAAGCATGGCCCTCTTAATGATCATTCTCTAAATTGTATATCCACACTCCCGCTCCTGCACCTAGTTTTTTCACTGACCTGTCAAATTCAAGATGCCATAATATTTCATGTTCATAATTCTTACTGTCTGGGGGAACAAAATTTTCATTGTTTGAGGTGTTTTGATTATCTTTTTCATCTGAAAATTCTTGAATTTGGATAGTTTGATTTTCAGTTGCAATTGCAATTTCTTCTAGTTCTGAAATAATGTTGTTTGAAGTATCTTCTTGTGTTTTTTCAGCATTGTACAGAATAAAAGAATCGATGTCGGAATGCATGGGGTAGATAGGAAAGTTTTGAGGCCTATCCTGGCTACTCACTACATACCTCATCAGGGTCTCTCTGTACAGTTTTTTATGATGTCCAAAGACTGAAATTGTGGCATATGACATGTCAAGTTGCAAAGATCCTTGGAGTTTAGTCCCCCGTGATCTATACAATAGCATGCCATATTTAGGTGGTATATCAGCAACAACTATGTCCATAAGAATGGTCTTAGCAAGGTATTGTACTAAGGAAACACACAGGTCTTTGATTAGTCCTCAGCACTTTACCTGGCTTGAATCAAATGAAAACAGGTCCTTGTAAGGCCTAGTGATATCCAAGTTCACGTTTTCCATAACAGATTTAGGCATTAAATTGTGTGAAGCCCCTTAATCTAACATTGGATTGTGTAAGATTTTATCATGAATGTTAAGGCTAATGTAAAAGGGTGGTATCCCTCCTTCTAATGGCTTGCCATTAACATCAAGACCTAAAATAAGCTCAGTCTGATCATCAAATAATTTAACAAAGTCTTCATTCTCAACTAAGTTTAAGGATTTCCTTATTTGAGACTTGTAAGTTTCATTTTTAATCAGCTTTGTTAAGGGAACCGAGATTTTCAGTTTTTCTCCCAAATTGAAAGGCAAAGCGGGTTTCTCTATTTGAGTGTTTGGCATTTTCATGGAAGGGGTTTAAGTAGGTTGTTCTTCTTTTTTTGTATTTGAATTATTTTTTAGTGGATTTTATAATATAATGTTTGAAGACTGTTCCACTGTTTCCTTGGAGGGAACTAAAGTGGAAGGTTGATCATTAGGGGGTTGGTCATTGGTTATATCTACAATGGTGGGACTAGAAGGGTTCTGATTTGGTCTAGAGAGGATTTGGAAAGTTTTAGTAACTGGAACTGTTTTAATTTTCTTAGGTTGATTTGGTACTGCTTTCTTGTTTTGGTCACAAGTGTCAATGTTCTTTTTACTCCTCAAATTGTATTGTTTGTGCACTTCGAAGATAGCAAAATCATACCCTTGCTTGTAATCGAATGATTCTTTGAATTGGGTCTGTAATTGCTGAAGCATATGTAATTCCTGATCATTTTGAGTCAAAAAGACAGTTTCCTCATCATCTAATCCCATTAAATTAATTTGTGTGTCTTGTTCAGGGTCTTCTGAATGGGATGCTTCAGCATAGTTTTCTTGAAAATGAGGCCTAATATTCTGATCAAGCCCATTTTTTTTAGTGTTTTAATTTTGATTCTTTCTAAAGTTTGGATTTCTCACTGGAGGTGCCTATTGATTATCCCATTGAGGCTTCCTTTCAATGTTCTCTATCCTATCCATCAGTTTTTCCATTCCTTTGGCTAGGGAATCCATTTTAAGGTCAAAGGGTGAGGCCCCATTTTTCAAGGGTGCTCTCCTTCCGTTCCCAACCCTAGCTATTTTTGCTAGCAAATTAGCTTCTACACTAACTGCTACGCTATGCATGTCTTCTAGAGTTGGAGGGTTGCTATGTCTAAGTTGGAATGGCATATCAGTATCAAACCCATCAGGAAACTTTATCAGAGCTAAGCCAGGTGGGGGTCTAAGATTGAAAGGTATTGCATTGTATATATTTTTAAATCTAGTACAGTAATCTTGGACTGTTTCATTTGGTCCTCTCCTAATGTTTTCATATTCTGAAAGGATCTACAGAGGATTCTTTTTCTTTTCCCATCTATTTAAAAATTTCTGATAAAATACTTCTAAACTATCCATGCTATTAGCGGGTAAAGATCTAAACCATGTTCTCACATCACCAGCTAGTGTTTGAGAAAAAAGTCTCATTTGGACATCTCCAATATCAATTTCATGCAATTCAAAATAATCTGTCATCTTGTTTGCATGATGTTGTCCTATATAAGGTCATATGCCATCAAATTGGACAATTTTGTTCTAGTAGTCTTGTGGCATGGCACCTAGTCGAGCAAGTAACACAAGAGGGGCATATCTATTTGCCATGGCTCTAAGTTGGGCGGGACTAAGAAGTGGAGTTGGGGTACCAGGGGAAGATACAGTAGTTGATGGAGAACTGGGAGTAATAGGTGTTTGATGAGTAATGATAGGTTGGTGGGGGAGTGAAGGTATAAATGGAGGTGAGGAATGAACTTCAGAGGTGGAAGGGAACAATGGTCAACTAAAGGGAGTTGAAATTGTTTCAGAAAGGTCAGGGATCTTGGCAGTAGTAAGGGATGACTGAGGGGAATCTAGAAAATACTGATCAATCGATAAGTTCACATTTTGGACTTCAAGATCTGCAATAAACTCTGGATCTAGAACTATGTCATCAATTTCACTTTCAGACCTGGTTCTAATTATAGACAGGTCAAATGACTTGTCAAAAGGGAGGTCTTCCAGGAACAACCACTCATCAAGACAGGAATCTTCTTTGATTGAAGGTATTGGGCTTACTAAACTTTCTTGTCTTCTGGATATTCTCAAAATTAGGTTGGCATTATCAAATATTGGGGCAGGATTTGGATCAGGATTGGCCCTAGTATAGTGAGTTCTTCTTGAAGCCAGATTTCAAGCTTTTTCTAATTATTTCTTTTTTGTGAAATTTTATAAATAAATTCTAATAAACCCTTCAAGAGGCTTGAAATTAAGATTTTAAATTTCACAAAGGTTTAATCAGACTGAGGGTTTGATTCCCCAGTATGGTCACCACTATGTTATCACTCAGAAGTTTTCCCTAGAAGTTATCAAAAGAAGGAATAATCTGAGGTAACCACAAACCAAATCTTTTAGACTCATGTTCTAGCCAACCTAAGTCCAGAGAGGGGTCTCTCTTTATAGTTTAACTTTGTTTCTATTAGATTTTAGGCTAGATTTTAGGCTAGTTCTTAGTGTTCATGAGGATTTTGATTTTGATTTTGATTGAAAGTTGGATGGTGAAATTCTTAGAATAGGTAGGTAGAGCAAGGCTATCAAGCCATTGGGCTATGGAGTCAATCAAAGGATGGCTTAACTAGACCAAATCATTAAAGGGAGTGTTCACAGGGTAGGCAAGTAAAGCAAAAGGCAAATCTTCATGTTTAATGGATGAGATGGTTCTAACTAGGGTGAAAGGGTAATGAAGAATCCTTGGACCGGGATCAGAATGAAAGAAAACAGGGGATCACGAGAAAATGGCAATTAAGAATCCTTTGCTATAGACCAATGGGAAAAACTACGGAAATAGGGGAGCATTTAAGAATTCCCTAACTAAGATAGTTTAGCAGAAAACATTAAGAATGTAAACAGTCAAGACAGAGTGCATTAAAGCAAGTTCTAAAATATCATTCCTAGTTTACCATTCAGATTTCATAGAAACACATATGATTATTAAGAAATATAAGGAAAAACAATAATACACATGAGAGAAATACTTATTTGATTTTCTCTTTACACAAGAATCTTGTGAAATGTCTGAGCTTTATTCCATGATCCAACAAGCCAATCCAGTTTTGATACAATAGCACTTTCATTTGTGATAAAAGTCTATAGAAATGTCTTTGAATCCACCCTAAATACTTCAAAATGGGAAGTATTTATACAAAAAATATTACAAAATATCTCATAACAGTTTGAGATTTAATTAAGGAAAATATAAATATCTTCAAGCATGAAGATAGAGACAGATGGAAAACTGCATCATGTTGTCCCTCTTATTGTGGTAGTGCTGGATTTGTAGTTTAAATTTGATCTTTTTAAGCTGGCTGATATTTTTACGTTGGAATCATCTTTTCCTTTAATCTTTCACTAATACTCTTTAACCCTGTTTATTTGTCCTTTCACCTATCTTCAGATTTACTGTGGTAACTTATAGTAAATCTGTCATCTTTTCCCACCATTCATCCTGAGGTAATTTTTCTTTTAACATTCTTCTGTAAGTTTCATCCACTTCTGTGTATTTGGCAAAATTAGGCTTGATGACAAACAAATGTTTCACCTCATTTTGCAGAAAAGACAAATTCTCCAAAGTATCATACAATACTTTTCCAGTTAGCAAGGCTTTGATACTTGAAGTGCTTGTGTGTTCCTTGGTCAACTTCCTTAGTCTGTCAATGTAGTCCAATTCGGTCATAAGTTTATCATGGATTACCATAGGACTAGGAAGGCCTTTATCTCTCAAAATTTGAAATTTGGCCATGAATCTATTAATGCCCACCTGCATGTTATGGCATTTTTCCTCCAACCATGAGGTTTCTTTTAGAAAGAAATTTTTTCACTTCTAGGATAGCTTCAGTCCTATCCTCTATACCCAGTTCATTGAGCTCGTGTCTGTTCTTACTGTTCAGGAAGTGGATGAGTCGATTGGCATCCTGAGGCATATCACCCAATTCTTCCTTTCCTTTTTGAATTGCTTCAGTGGCCACTTTTAACAATTCAGTTTGCTTAAATATAACTTGAATTGATGGCCAAATATCATTGACAGAGTTAATGATATTGGCCCAGAGCATCTCTTTGGTCTGTCCTAGTGACTTTTGCAGAGTTAAATCCTTTTCTAGGACCTTTATCTTCTCACCCATTCTTAGGGCTTTTGGTGTTTCTTCTCTCTGCTGAATCTAGGCAAGTTTGCTGTCAGTTTCTAAGCTTGCCACTTTCTCCTTATGCCTCTTAAGATCTGTTGCCTGGATTGACATATATTCCATGGCTTTTACTAGCTCTGTTGTTTTTTCTGTTGAAGTACCTACTATTGTAGACTCAGTTGTGACTAGGAGTGTTGTGGCGGTGGAGTTGTTGGTGCCAAAGATACTACCAGTGTTGAAGGAACTACAGTCGTTACTGTGGGAATGGAAGTTGTGGAAGTGGTGGCCAATTCACTTTGTTTAGATTGAATCAATGTGTCCAATTATTTCTCTGTTTCTTTCAACTGGTCATTTAGCTTTAGGACTAAGTCCATAAGCTCTTCTTGTCCTTTTTGGGTCTCTAGGACTTCTACTATTTGTGGATAATGCAGAGGTGGAATCTTCAGTTTCTTCTTTAAAGCAACTATGTCATCATTCTTCTTCTTTATCAATCTTTCAATGGCCTTTACATCTTTGGGATCGTGTCGCAACTCAATGATTAAGTCCTATAAGGACTTGATTCTAGTGTCTTTTGCCTGTGAAGAGGCCTTCTCCAATTGGAATTGAGCTAATATATTATTCAGGGAATTCTGCAATTGGTGGGCTGTGATGGCTTTTCCTGTCAAGGTGGAGTAAATCATCTCCCCTGTCTGCTTTTGTAACTCAATCTAGTCAATAGGATGTATGTCCTTTGCCAGTACTTAAAATTCTATGTTTTTGAAGTCTACTACTAATCTTGGTTGTTGTGTGGTAGGCTTCATGAATATCATCTGCATTTTGCCTTCTTTCACATCATAGGCTGACATAAGCCTTGTCTGATTGGTAGGTGCCATCTTTAGGTATTGTGCATAAGTTTGGGCGTTTAGCCTCTCATTCCTGGCTTTTATATCTTTGTACCTTTCTCTTATGTCTTGGTCCCTGTCAGTTGGCATCCTAAATGAGGACACTTCAACACTCTATTGCCTTTCCAACATCTGAGTATTTGATGAAGGTTCTAGTGTGCCCCCAGAAGGAGTGGAAAGCTTGCTTCTTTCTCTTTATGTGTTGGTGGCTCCAACTGTTTCTTTTGTGAATTCCTGTTCTGAAACAGGATTTAACCTCTGTCGTTTAACTAGGTTGGTCTCTACATATGTTTGTGTGGTTGCTCTGCCTGATGTAGTGGCCTCTTCCCTATTTCTTTTAAGGCTTTTCTCCTCATTTTGAGGAGTTTGAAAGTTAGAGGGAGTACTCATAATGGGTTCTTGGATACTTGTTTGATTTGATTCCTCTGATAGGCCTGACTCTTTTGACTCTTCTTGCACCTAGGATTCTTCTTCTATATGTGGTTCACTTTGTGCCTGAGATTCTCCCTGTGCCTGTGATTCTTCTTGGATTTGAGACTCTCCTTAGACTTGAGATTCTCCTGGCACCTGCAGGAAAGAACCCTCATCAAGCATTTTATCTAAATAAATTAGAGAATTTTCAATGAAACTTCAGTGCTATCCCTATCCACTAAAGTATTCTCCACCCATTTCAACTTATTTGCATATTTTTCTATTTCAGGGATTCGATGGTGAATGTAGGGAGCTATCTTGTTTTTCTGTCTTCTGTTGCAGATGAAGTCATAGGGATCATATCTCCACATGAAGCTTTGTTTTAATTTAAGTCTCTAAAGGATTTCCTCTGCTTCTCTTCTAGCTTCTCGGCTATTACATGCAAAGGGGCCTAGTTGATCTTTGATTATGAGTTGGGCCTTCTTTTTTGCCCTAACAAAATGCACCTCATCTGAGTTGATTATCTTCCTGTAGTAATCCAAAGCAAATAACCTCATTGGGAGGTATCTGGGCAGTTTATATGGGGCCAAATCACAGCCATAGATCCTAATTTCTATGTGATTTTGGTACAACTACCAATCTCCCACCTTGTGTTGTTTTGAGAGCTACAAGATCCTCCTGATATCTAAACTGATTCTTAGAGGAGGACTTCCTAGCAACATGGTCACTACTGGATGTACAAAAATATCTATGAAGTCTGTGTATGGATATTGGGAATCATACTTATGGATCAAAGGAGTCCAAAAAATCACTGACCTAGGATGACCTTTAGTATCAAGCTTTTGGATAGTGAAGGGGAACTTTTCAGCTTGGAAATATAAGAAAAGATGGTACAAAACTGAGGAATACTTAAATACTCTTTAATTACTCATTCTTAGAAATTTTTCATGCATCCTATCAGCTATGAACTTGGCATACTCATACATAATATCTGGAGGTTGTTTTGGAGTGAAAATGGACATAAAGGCTAAGATGATTTCATCTATTTATTCACTGGTAGTATAGCCTAAGATACTAGATATCATTGACACAATGTACTGGCCAAATTGACAAAATATGGTATACATGTATGGGGGAGGATATTTTGGAATATGTTTCACTTCTACAATAATATTCTGGAACAATTCAGCAACTTTGGCAGTGGTGAGCTTGGGGAATTTATCGAGCAGGTCTCCAATTGAAATAGAGGTTAGATTTCGCACTGGTTGTAGTTGCAGCATTTCATTGATTGACTCAGCAGTTATGGTGAAAAGTGTGGTATGGTCAGGGGACATCACTTCTCTTTGATTGGGGATGTAGTTTGCATAGCAATAATGGACAATTTCTGGAAAGATGTGTACCCTAGGGAATTGATACTTGGGAAAATTAGACTCCCAAACACCTATTTTATCAGCATGGTTTAGGTATTGGTCTCTGTATTGGCAGTATAATTTGAGTGGGGATTCATGGACAGAGGTGTCCTTGATTTGGAAGTCTTTATCAGCAAGGGTAAGGTAATCCAAGTCGATGTGAGGAGTGGCAATTGGTCTGACATCCATGGAAATTGGGGCAGCCATTCTTAGTTCTTATGGATTTAAGAATGGGGGAAAGTGAATTTTTAGTCTTTGAGTTAATGGGGGTTCAATTCCAGGTGGGTTTTATGCCATTAAAGTTCACTTAAATTTCAATTAAGAAATCTTAGGGACTGGTTCAGAAATTAATAGCGCTTTAAATGGATTCTAGCTTAAATACCTGGAATTGAAGAAAACGGGGTATGAACCAGGTAACTGTCAATTCTGAACGGTTGAAAAGGCTTCAATCGAGCTGGAAGGCAATCTGGGAGCTTTTGGCATCTTTAGAGTGCAAGTGTATGTGGGTTGACATCTTTCAACGTTCTCAGGCATGTTCATGGAAAATTACAGTTAAAAACGATAAAAACAATGATTTGGGGCTTTTTTGGATTTATGCGCAAAAAGTCAATTTGGCGAGTATGGGTGTACAGTGATCGTTTGTTGCATAGCGGGATGAACAATGACAGATTTGACGGGTAGTGGGGTGGTGGTAAGTGGTTTTCTTCGCACAGCCTTTGGGCACTCGGCGCTATTGGGGGGAGGCCACTCGATTCCACTCATCGAGCGCCACATCACTTCAGGGGCCTAGTGGAAAATAGCCCATTTCGGGCAGGTATCGTTCTGGTTTTGAGCCCTTCCAAAATCAACATGGGCTATCGGATGGGGAGGGGGAAGATCGTGTGGTGGTCGAGCGCGGGAGTTGCATAGAAGGTAATGGAGGGGCCCGACAGGCAATTAAACGTGACAATTTTAGCCTAATGAGGGGTTAAAGCAAGGATTAAAGTATCGAGTGGGATATGATTGGTGAATGGGTTTGACTTTAATTAATCGCATATCAATTAATTATGTCTTTTGTTGGGGATTGGATATTATAAATTTTATAAAACTTCGGGGTAGGGATATTAATATTAAAGGGGTTTTAAAAAAATATATACGGGAAATGGTTCATTTTTCGAGAATTAACATATAAATAATGTTAAACGTTAATATGAAATTTGCGGGAGGTAAATGAAGTGCGCTAAGCATAATGTGTTTTTGTAATTCCTTCACTTTTTACATAGAAACATTATAACTTAGGCTAAGTGTATTTTGTGGGTTTTCATAAAAAAGGTGTATTCATCGGGGTGATTGCTTTTCCTTAGGAAAAATAGAGTTTTAATGTTAGGAAAAGGGATTTATTAGGGGAAAATGAATGAATTGAAGGGGGGTAAATGTTTATGAGGGTATTTTAGTACTTAAGATCTATAAGTCATTGGGCCGAGGGTCCAATCCCTCCAGAAGTTAGAGAAATGCTCTGAGCCCCTTTGAATTTAAGATTTTGGGTACTTTAAACTTATTTTGGGAAATTAGATAAGTAAAAGGTGAAATGAGTTAGGGGAAATTAATCAATTTGATTTTGTAAACTTTATGCTAGTCCAATTTCTCATTCATACTTAGAACTTTCATGATGAGGGTGATAAATATGCCTTTGTCTAATAATCATCACAATTCTACAACCTTTCTTCTACTTACCCATCTAGTTATCCTACCATTTTTACTTCTATTTATTAGGGTGCATTTAAGCTAGCAAACCCTTATCAAACATTTTTCTTTTCTTTACAATGGCAATCTAACTAAATCTAACCTTATTACATCCAAGGGCTCAGATTAAACAATTGAGCTCCTTTTTATTTATTCTACCTAATCTACTTATCTACCAAGATTACACTATTTGGTCAGATTTTTTATTCTCTATCTATAAGCATGAAATTGAAACATGAAATAGCCAAGTTTAAACATTTTGATTATCATGGATTGTGGCATAGGTTACAAACTGCACACAATCATTTATTCTGCATAATAAAGTAAATAGTAGTGGCATTTTGACTAGCACACTCTCATGGTCTTTTCTTTTCTTGGGGTTCATAATTTTTTTATCTTTTTTGACCTTTTTATTCATTTTGCCCTTTGATTTTTCTTTTAGGACATACCCTCTTTACATTTTTTAATTTTTTGAATATGGGAAACATTTGCAAAAAGCAAAGGTATGTACATATTATAGGTTTAATTTTAGTCATTCAAAAATTATGACTCCTATTGGTATAGGAACCTAACATACTCCTCAGACTAAAATCCATGTCCTCTATCAACTACATTGAATTCCTTATAAGGTGCTACATTCTCCTTATCACCTACATCCTGAGGTCTTCCTTATTTATTAACCCATTTTCCCTTAGTCTTATCATTACCTTTCCAATCCTGCTTAGGCTCAAACTTACACTTAGACTACTCATAACAATATTTCAACTTCCCAATGACTTCCTCCAATGACTAAGGATAATCATACTCAATCCTATCTTTAAATCCTAATTACAATCCATTAATGAGCCTTTGAACCTTTGACTTCTCATCCTTAAGATATGGCACACCTCATCAACTCCAGAAACTTAGTCGTGTACTCATTATCTGTCATGGAACCCATCTTCAGCTCATAGAACTCCTTATCCTTTCCATCCTAATATCTCTCAGACAAGTACTTATTTCTAAAGAGTCTCTTAAACTCATGCCAAATCAAATCCTTTGTCTTGATGCCTCTTACACACTTCACATCTTCCCACCAAATATCCGCTTTTTCCTTGTGACTGACGATGGCTATTTTGGGTTTCATATTCTCTGAATAATCATGCAACTCAAATAACTTCTTAAATATCCCAAGCAACCATGCTTCTACATCTTTTGGTTTCTTCAACTCTCCATCAAATGTAGGGGGTTTGGATTTCTTAGACTCATCTAGAAAGTACTACTTCTCACTCCTCATATAAGGATGATAACGGTCATGACCATGATGGCTCTATGATCCAGAACTAGAATAGAACCCATAACCACTACCTCTCCTATTAGGTGTATGCAACCATCTTCTGCCTTTAATTGTGTTATCCCTGTCCAACCTATGTCCTCCATGAGACCTGCTACCATATGCCCCATTAGTCATTTCCTCATGTCCATGATTGATTCTTGGTTGTCCCTGTCTCTGCAAACATGATCAGCCTTGAAGGATCACTGCATTAAGCTCTAATTTCTTTTCCTGAGCTCTAGAAAGTATTTCATTTGACTGAATTATCTTGTCATTATTTTCCTTACAACTTTTGGCTTCTCCCTTCAGGATTCTTAGTGTATCTTCTATATCAAGGGAGTACTCATCTCCTTTATTCTCAGTTGATCGGTAAGGAGAGTCACATGAAATATAATTCAACATTTTCTCATGATATCTGATATTATATTTCTTGTGAACATTCCATGTTAGATAAACCAAATATAAACACAATCAAAATAATATCTCAATGTGTTTTAGGGGAGCATATCTTGTCTGCACAAATCTATCCGAATTAGCAGAATCTATATATACATAATGACACTAACGAATCAACATCATCACACACCAACGTCATCATGATGATGCAAAATGAAATAATAACCTTCACAATGCATGCAAAACAACCACATTGACAACTAACATGCATATATAATAGTCACATTTAGCCCATCCAAAGTAAGTGTTTGAACCTGGAAGCTCTGATACCACCCTGTAAATGACCCCTCCCACATTTACCCAATCTCACAAGCTCACTGGGGTAAATATCAGACGAGTGTCACTATGATATGACCCGGCGTCCAAGTTCGAGTTAGGGAAGTGGGCCTACCAACTGAACACTTATTGACATCCCATAGGGAATACAAATCTCTCATGAGCTAGAAAACCACCCTAGGCGATCAATCCTTGAGTTGGAACCCTTTTTGTATGACCTAGTAGCCAAGCCACACGCACAACAAGGCAAGGGTGCAATTATGAGGCCCCAACCGCACACACAAGCCTTCTTCCATGCGATTATGACCTAATTCCTCTAGTTCTGAGCAAGCATTTCTAGGATTTTTGCCACCTTTTTCAAGATAGCCTCCAGACCACTACCTAGAATTTCCAATAACTTTCCAAAATCATAAATTACATGACGACAATGCCAAACATTCAAACTCGAAGCCAGAACTTGAGCTAGACTACCTAATACATAATAAGCATTTCATCAAACATATGGAAAACATGTAAGCTACAAGTCATGAATGCATATATTATCATAAAGTAATAGTCTTCACCTGAGAATCACCAAGAAGGCTTTAAGACCTCTCTAGCTAGCTGTCATAACACTTTTTATTCCATGCATTCATCGACTAATCAATAACTTATCAAAACATGTCATGAGCCATAGATAGATTACATAATATGACTAGCACATAACCAACAAATAACTGACATAGAAACCATGAAAACTTAGCCATAATGTCAACATGATAACTAGTACAAGTACTCATAAGTCACCATTGGAAAAATAACTCTTGTTAACATATTAAGATACCAACCAAGTTAGGGACTTCAATGTACCACCCGACCATTTATTGAGTTGAACCAAATCTCTCTTTCAACCAATCACCCCCGCACCATATTATAATCATGAATGTGGGACCTCATGTAATAAACCAAGACAAAACCAATCAAGGCTTCTAGAGTCCAAACCACCTCAACCCCAACCATAATGATTCCACCTCTATAGTCTCGAAATCACTAACATCAACAAAATTGGTCTCTACCCAAGTTATTCATGGCTCCCGGAACTAGTAAAACAACCCACAAGCTTCCTATGCTCCATATCATTTGTTCCAACCATGGCTCTAGGGACTAGTAACTCAACCGACTAAGGGATCCAAATTGTTTGTCCCAACCTATGGATCTAGGCAATAATAACTCAACCAACTTTATTCAAAGGCTTCCAGAGCATTTGTTCCATCACACAACCATCAAGAACTTGAGAACCAATTAGAAAAACAAGTGGAAAGCCAACAACACCATGGATATTCAGGAAATGGAAAGGAAAGGATGAAACCACTATCACTGTAAACAATTCTCCATTCTAATGATAACATATAACCAAAGAATCACTTGAATATACCGTGCACCTAAAAATCAGCAAGGAAACCACACATGCAACTTGTTACCTGCAAAGTAATCTAGTTGTAGTTTTTTATCCAACCATCTCCTTATGCTCCCTCCTTTCCTTTGCTTTCTTTCTCTAATCCAAGTGAATACTAGACTACTCCAAGCGTGCTCCAAGAATGCTCTAAGTGTGCAAGAGTATGAGAGAATGAGAGAATAAGATGAGAGAGATAAAACTGAACTGACAAAAGCTAATGACCAAAAACTATGAACTAATTCTTTGATACCTTTTTATTATTGACACCTCTATTTTCTTCATTCTTCCTTCATCTTTTCCTCTAATTTCATTAGCATGTAAATTTGTGTCTCTTCACCTTCCTTTTCTCCTATTTTCCTTTATTTTCATAAATAAATGTCAATTATTTCCTCTTTTCCTTTGCCAATGCCTTTTACAATTTCCATAGCCATAAATTAATCACAAGTGTTTCCCACTATAATGTTTTTCCCAACATTCATCTTGGCTATGTGGGGCCTGACCCAGGTTCAATGTTAGTTAGCCAAACAAATCCCTACACTACTGGTCCTTTCAGCATTAGCCCGTGGAGCGCGGACCGAAGTCTCACCAGAAGAAGTATGGGGAGATGCTGGAACAAAGTTTCCGCACCCTGAGATGGTCGTGATGTTGGTTTATACCCTTTGTTCCTACTTCCACGCAGGTCATTAAGTTCTAGCGCTCTGCCAGTCTAGTTCTTTATTCTGGCCTTTAGTACCTTCGCGAAGTTGTACGATCGACCTTCGCGCAGCCCTAGCCTGCAGTCCAGGTACTTTCGCACTGCTATGACAGTGTATTGTACAGGTTCCCAAGTTATCTTAAGTGTTTTACTTATCTTACTAAACAATCACAGTTAGAGACGCATAATCTGATATTATTACTTGCATTCATTTACCCAATATAGTCACATATATTCGCGCATTACATATACATTGTAAATTAAACCCAAAACATAATACAAGCAGATGCATTAACATGAAATAAAGACACAGAATTTGTAGAATACTTCTCTTTATCGATATCTCCATATTCTTACAGACTCTATCCACCCTATGCACATAGCTGTAGGAGTCCGCACACTCAGCTCTGAACTTCTACCCTAGGCCTCTGTGCACTTAGCTGCACAGCCTCTACCTACCCTAAGACCTGAAATACTTAGAATTCGCTATCAAGATTCTTCACTCCATTTTTCACTAACGACTTCTTACTTCAGACTACTTAGAGCTTACCTACTTAGCTCATTTTATACAATCCCATGGTCTGTGGACCATGGGTAAATCTTTACAACCGACTTTACACTTTACAAACTAAGGGCGGACAACCCTTTATGACTAATGACACCTTTGTGCTTCGCGACCACAAAATGCAGAAACTTTACAACTTAATCATAAAATTTGACCCAAAACATGGGCTTTTAGCCCCAAACTGTCCTTGGGGGATCCCATTCCCAACAGGCCCCCAACACAAACATCGTGACTCACTCTTGATTCACTCTGTGGGTGTGAGATATTGGCACGAAGACCTCCCAGCTCAAAATGTATGACCACAACTTTGACAGTGCATTGTGCGGCCACCTGCTTCGCTTATTCAACCATCTGCTCAGTCACTGCTCCTGAACTGTTGGCCTGAAGCTTCTGCTGATTTGCTTGTAGATTTGGTTGTGAACGCATAAGCCTCATCCAACCAGGGCTTCAATCACGCCTTCAACACTGCCTCATTGTGCTACACTGCATATACCTGTTGTTTCAATTGCTTCGCCTCCTACAACTTTTCCAGTCTCTCTGTGAGTGTGACAATTCGTGTTGTACCTTTTACTTCATCATAGTTCTACTGTAATTCTCGTGCTTCTATCTCCAGTCACTATAAATTAGGGTCCTCCTGCAGGCTCATCTGGACCTCAAGCGATTGTTCAAAAAGTTGTGTGCAGTCTGCTACTACACTTTCAATCGCCGCTATCGCCTCTATGACAATGGTTGCATGCTACTCCTTTACCTTTGGTGGGGTTGAATGCTGGGCCTTCAATTGTAATTTTGTAATCTATAGGTTCAGATCCAGCTGAATCCTAGCCATCTCTGTGTGAGCATCGCGCACCCCTGTAAAATGCTTGCAGACCCGCACCTCGACCAGTTCTTCCTCAGGAATGACCAAGTCCAGGACCATTTGGCATCTCACCTCCACGACCTGAATTATACACTTGTTTTGGTCAGTTTCCTCCATCACGGCGACGATGGAAGAGTATTGTTCTAAGTCCATCTACTCATTGTTAATCCTCTTCTCACTAATCATCTGTAGGGCGTGGTGTTCGCAGGCCCTTAGATCCACAATAAATCCATCCTGCAATAGGTGGAGCACCTCACCAGGGAGCACTGCCAAGTTCAACCCTACTCCCTAAGGGTGCTGACAGTGGACCTATTAGCTTCATTCTCCATGGTTAGTGCTCCATCGGGCAACACTATCACGCTGGAGACCTTTGCGCGCAACATCTCGGCAGCTTCTGAAGTTCCAATAGCGAGGCTGGTGGACATAGTTTCAGCTTGTGATGCACGGGTCTGCAGCTCCTACAGACCTGTCTGGATGGCCCCCAATATTAGTTGTCCCTGCTGCTCAAACTACTGTAGTGCCTTCGTGGTGAAATCCCGCACTATGTCTCCAATGTCATTCAAATCGCACTCTGTGAGGGTGATTGGGTCCAGTGACGTCTTAGTGGCCTTGGATTTCTTCCTTGACCCTCCTTTCTCTTACTCTCTTGGATGCTTGATGTGGGCAGATGTCGCCTGTGGATCCGCGTCGTGCTTCTTTGTTTGCTCGTCCATCTCTTCCTTTGTCTCGGGTGAAGGCGACCACACCTTTGTTAGAGCCCCGCTCTATTCGACTTGTTTGCTTCTCCATTTGCTGAGTGGCATGGTGCTCCACCTAGGCCTTATCAATGGCCTCCTTCTTCCTCTTCTTGGCCAGTTGCACCATCTTGAGCTTGGCCTCCTCCTTCTTGCATTGTGCGGCGGACTTGCTCACCCCCACCGCCAAGTCTTATGTAGTGCACCATTTTTCCAGCCAATGATTAAGTACTGCATCAATGGCTTCATCCATTTCCAAGTAAGGCAAGTCATACCATGCCTGCATAGGATCCTTCCACGCCCTGATTAACACATGGTGAAAATCTTCCTTGAACTCCGCGTACCCCTACAGGTTGGCAAACACAGTAGGCAACAACCGTGGTTTGCAATTGATGGCCATGTGGATGTTTATCTCCATCAAGATGTAGAAGATCTTGTTACCTTTGATGCGTTGTGCATCCTTCGTTGCCCACAACAAAGTGTACTTTGCTGCTTCTGGTAGGTCCGATGTGACCAAGGGGAATTGACAATCTTCTGGTAGCTCCCATGCTACCAACACAATAAGCAGCAAGAGGCACGCGTAGTGGAAATTCTTGCTGAGCTCCTATGCCTCGTAGCAGTTCGCAAGAAACTCACCAGAGATATAGTGCGTCCAATTGAACTGGACTCCTTTGGTACATTAGGTTGCTAGCGCGATGACAAGTGTCAACACCTCATCTGCCCGACACTTCCTCATCACCTTTCCAGCCAAAATCTTCGTGGCCACATTGACTGTAGGGTCACTGATACTTGAGATGGCATAGCCCTGCGGCTTCTTCAGAAGCTTAAATTTTTCCTTCATGGCCTCTGTGAGGGCCTGCTCGCAACCTTTTCTACCAAACATCATGGCTAGATTTTCACCTGCGCAGGGCAGCCGCATGATCCTGTGGATCAATCTGTTAGTGATGGGTATTGGCTCCTCCATCCACAGACACCAATCATGCACCAAGCATAGCAGTTGCTTGATGACCAATATTGTAATTGGGGTGTGGTTGTAGTGCAACACCCATAGCAGGTTTAGCATACCTACCTTGTCTAATCCCCTGAGCCACTTCCACAGCTCCAATGCAGTCATATCGGTGGTTGTGTCAATAATGCAGCGCATTAGCTGCTTGGTCGCAAAGTGCAGGAACTTCTCATGCTCAGCTAAGTCCCAGTCTTCAAGCTTTAATAGAGGAACCCGCCCCAAGCGTGGTCCTCTAAAGACAATCTCGTCTGGTAGCAGAGGGGTTTGTAAGGGGACCTTGCTTTCGTCGATATCGTTCGGCACCTTAGTCTTACCCTTGCGTGGAGGGACGTACTTAGGAAATTGAGTGATAAGGTCAGCACCCTGGACTTCAAATTCCTCCACGTCTATCCCCAAGTCCTCATCAGCCATCAGGATGTCTTCGATTTATTCCTCCTTCGGCTCCAGATTGATGGATTTACCCTTTTCTAGTTCGATGGGCTTTTCCTCTGGTGGGTTTCTTCTCAATGAAGCGTGCACCGGTATTGCAGGTTGCTTTCCCTTTTTATCCTTCACACCCTCTTTGGTTGGGGTCAGCTTTGGTCTAGGTTTCCGTAGTGATTTGGGAACTTCTGTTAATACTTCTGCAACCTCTGGGGCAACTTCTTCTGCCTCCCTAACAACCTCCGACACAGCCTCCTTGGTTATCACTGCTTCAGTGTCCATAACATTTTCAGGTGTCGACATGACGCTATTCAACAATTCTCGTGTCATCTCTGGTAATTGCTCAAACACCAAACTCGCTATTAGAGCTTTGAAGAATTGTCAGTTCATGTGCGCATGAGAACTCAATAACTCAATTCTCAAAATGCCAAGTGTTTTTCACTGGGAAACCACCTGTAATTTATAGGGAATTTTGAATTCAAATCTGACCGTTCCCCCCACATTCGGTTCATTAATGTTGGATTGGTGACATATTTTCAAGGATCTTAACCATAAATTTCATCTTAAATGCCGATCAGTCACTCCATTTGGCCACATTTCTCCCTTCACGTTGTCGCGAACCCTGTGACACTTCCTTGCTTCGCACAATCCTCCAATCGCGCAGCTCCCTAACCCAGGTAGTGTAGTTTATAGTCCGCCACCTCCTTTAGTTTCCTGGAGCACTAAGACTATGCTACCCTCATATAGTCACATGGCTGGACCACTGGTGTATGGCTTCTATCGACAGTCATTCACCTTTACTGGGAAGAGATATCCATTCAATTGAACCAACTAAACCGTTCCACCGTTGGTAATTTCCTTAATGACATAGGGCCCTAACCAGTGCATTCTGATTTTCCCTGGAAATTTATCAAACTTGTTGTCATATAACAAAACCAGGTCATTTTCCTTAAAGGTGCACAGCTTAATGTGTTGATCATGCCATGCTTTTTTGCATTGTTTTTGGACATGTTGGTGAAATCCATCTAGAAATATCTCTTCATCAAGCTCAACTAGCCATGTGAGCCTCTCTTCCAAGGCTCCGCGATTCATCATACTCGTTAGTGCCACTACGCGTAGAGTAGGCACAATGTATTCCATGGGCATCACTGCTTCAACACCATATACAAGCATAAAGGGTGTCTGTCCAGTCAACTTCTTGCATGTCGTCTGATAGGCCCATAGTACTGCAGGTATGCGTAGGTCCCAATCACTTCACTAAGCATTTCAAACCTTGTTCAACGCATTTTCTAGCACTTTATTGAATGCTTCCACCATCCCATTAGCCTGTGGGTGATAAGGCATGCTCTTATGGTGATATACCTGAAATTCCTCTGTCAGCGAGCTGATCGTCTCATTCAGAAAGTGCGTACCGTGATTGCTCATAAAAATCTTTGGACACCCAAATTGCATTAGTACATACTCAAAGAGGAATTTCGTAGTAGTTGCGCCTGTGCAATCCTTCACAAGTTGTGCCTCCACCCATCGAGTCAAATACTCCGTCGCGGTGATAATGTATCATGCTCCCGTCTTCTTCCCTTGGGGCTGAATGGGTCCCACAAAATCTATCTCCCATTTCTCAAAGTGTTGTAATGTCACCTGTGGATTTAGAGGCAGCTCATCCCTCCGCAATGGCCTGCCCGTCCTTTGACACACATCACACGCCTTGTAGTAAGCTTTTGAATCCTGATGGAGGGTTGGCCACCACAACCCAGTGTGTAGAATCTTTTGCGTGGTCGCTCTTCCTACATAATGACCTCCTATGGTGCCCCCATGGGCATTCACGAGGATACTACTCTTTTCAAACTCTAATACATATCGTCACAATATTTCATCAGACCCCATTTTGTATAGATGCCCAGCAATGACAAAAAATTCTGTCGCGCGTACCACTAACTCCTTCTTCTGCTAGACGGTGTAACCTTCTGGGGTAGTTCATGTCGTTATGAAGTGTATGATATCTTCAAAATGACAATCCACGACACGCACTGTAAATAGCTGCGCGTCAGGAAATTCCTCCTCCAAATTAGTGGGCTCTTCCCCTGTTTCGATGTGCGATAGATGGTCTGGTACCACGTTCAGTCATCTAGGCTTCATAATAACTTCAAAATCATACTCCTAGAACAATAACAACCACCTGCAGATTCTTCCCCCCAACAGAGGCTTATTGACTAGGTATTTCAACACGGAATGATCTGTATACATCTTAAAATGTCCACCAAGCAAATAGTGTCTAAACTTCTAGAGTGCGTATACCATGGCTAACCACTCGCGCTCGGTGATGGAATAGTTCTTCTCAACCTTGGATAACCTTCTACTTGTGGACATTATAGGATGGTGCAAATATCCTCCACCAGCTTGTGTTAGTACGCTATACATGATGCATTGACATGTACATGAAACTCCTTCTTCCAATCCATGAAGACTAAAATCGATGCAGTGACCATCTTTTCTTTCAATACATCCAAGCTTTTCTTACAATCCTCATTCCAACATAACGTGACATCCTTTCTCAACAACTTTTCCATAGGCACGATGATCTGGGCATAGCCCTTGATAAACTTCCTGTAATACCCAGTATGTGCTAAGGTTGTGCACAACCATTTCACACTCCTCGATGCCTCCAAGTTAAGTATCACTGCGATATTCACGGGATCTACTATTAGTCCATGTCTACAAACCACATGACCCAACAAAGTCCCAAAGGGAAACACCAAACAGGCACTTCTTTAGATTGAGCATGATCTCGTACCTTTGACAGGTATCTAGCATCAGGCGCAAACTTGCCACATGGCGTTTCACCAGCCCAAACATAGTTCAGTCATCAAAGTACACTTCCAAAAACTTATGAATAAATTCCTTGAACACAGCAATGTCTACGCGTGAAAAAATCTCAGGCGCATTCTTCAATCTGAAAGGTATTATAGTGTACTGAAAACATCCCCACTCAGTCGCGAAGGTCATCTTGCTTCTATCCACCAGCATGATTTTGATTTGATGGTACCCAAAGAACCCATCAGTGAAGGAATACACTTCCTGGCCGCCTACATTATCCAACACCTCATCAGGGAACGAAGTCGGGAAAGGATCATGTACGCAAGCGTCATTCAACTTCCGAAGGTCTACACATATCCTTATTTCATCCTTCTGCTTCTTTTCCTGTACCACCATTGGGCTTATCCAATCAGATTCTTCTACAGGCTCAATGATGCCTGCCACAAGCATCTTGTCTAGCTCTAAGTGAACCTTCTCCTTATATTTTTGCTTGAGAGGGTGATGTCTTTGCTTAACTGGTTTCGTGTCGGATTTTAACGTGATCTTCATAATGCCCAGGTCTCCTATTATCCCTTTTAGCTCTGTAAACTTGGTAGGGAACAAATCCTGGTATTCACGGAGCAATTCAGTGACCTTATCCACCGTCACGTCATCCCAGTAATCTCCAATCTTCACGAATTTGGGCTCTACCTCCATACCAATATTTACTTGTTTCATTTTCAGTGGTGCGGTTATATCAGGATTCTCAATCTATGGTCCCTCAACCTTGCGGTGACCCTCTATTTTAGGGATGTTAATCTTTCGCGAATCCTCATCTTCTTCTTCAGCAGTCACATTATAGCATTCCAGCGTGTGTCTTAGCTGAGTAGTCCAATTGGGCTGAATCAGATCCAAAGGATCCTGTCGTATCCTAAAGATCATTGCTTTCACTTCTTGTAGTGCTTCGTCAATACAGTCAAACCCGTCTTCAAATCTAAATGCCATTATGAATCCTTTGCATAGGATATCCCATTCACCTATACCATAGCAGAGCTCTATTTCCAAATACTAGTTCATATAGATGACATCTAAGGTATGATAGAACAAGTGCACCCATTCCAGTTGGGGCTTCGCTCCATAAGCCTGAGCCCATTTGGCCAAGTGTGCACACGGATTGTCCTTCCCATCATATTTTTCTGTCATTCGTACCTTCGGTTTCCCAAAGCGTGTTCCCATCATCCTCCTACACTCACGCCAATCATCAAAGCTACACTTGTGTGTACCCCACCATCTTGCGAGCGTACCGTGCAGTTTCCCTCTCAAATGCATCCAAAAATATATCTACATCATTCAAGCCATCATAAGTGGGAAAATTTCTTACCTCTAACGACACACAGTGCAGCGACCGGGTCATCATGTTACAGCGCAGTGTGGTTACTTCATGTAATCGATTCTACTAGCGCTCTAATTCTTCATTAGAGTCTGAGGTGTAGGAATTCTCGTGGTCCCATGTAATTCGTCCATTTGCTGTTGGATTCACCCAATCTTGGTCTCACGCTACTATCTTATATATACAGTCCAAATCATTATCGCTCTCATAATCATGGACTGGTTCAATATAGCGTGATACTTCAGCTGGATCTATGGGTACTATTACACGAAGCGATTTATTCTCAAATATCATTTTTCGCTTCTTTAGGTTGATTACCATGTTCATATCAATAGCCCAATCAATGCCAAGGAGCGCAGGGTAGCGATTGATGTCATCCATGATTTCTATTACTTCAAAGTCAGCCAACGCACTCGTGCCTTCAATATCTACAGTCACCCCTTGTAGCAGCTGTTATCTCAAAATCAGGCCCTGGAAGGCTGCAGACCAGGAAGACTTCAAGTAACTATTTCAAACCTACTTTAGGTTGAGGCTTAGCCTCCTCAACCTGAGAGGGCTCTCTCTAGATGGGTTAATGATTTTGATTAAGATAAGATGGCTAACTCTTTGTGAAATAACTGTGACAAATATGGATGCTGGAAAAACATTAAACAAGTTTCCATTGGGCCTATGGAGTCAACAACACCTCAATAACAATGATCTTGACTTTACATAGAAGTCAGGGCATTCAACATTTGAATATTCAGAACATAACTCATATGAAACCACAGTTTATAAATGCATACAGGAAATCAGAGCACAATCAGTGAATTCTGAGTGATTATACACTTATACAACTGTAAAAAACTTAGGAAAGGACAAGATCACACATTCTAAACATAGAAATCTTTCATGAATCCTGAGAAGAAAGCCAAAATATATTACTGAAACTCTGTCTTTACATAAGCCAAATATAATGCTCTGTCATAAAGTTTTCCAACCCTCATTACATTGTTGTTTCAGCTATATATAGAATTCTTATTCTAACTAATCGAGATTCCTCCTCCAGCATGAGGGGAATTCAATAACTACCTCTAATGACACCTATCAGCTATTTAACTAACTAATAAATACAATAAAGTGCTGACTGGAGTTTTTTAAGAGTTATAAATTAACTATGACTCTAACTCCATATTATATGCTCGATGGCTTTAATTACAATGAACCTCGTTCTTTGACATCTGCTCCCCTTTAGTTTGGCTGTAATGGATGTTCAAAGCTCCATGTTTGATCTTTAATGCCACATCCTTTCCAATACCCTGAAATATATGAAATTGTCCCTGTGTATCGGTCTTTAGTATGCCTTACCATGTCCAGATCCAACGAAGTATATCCTTTACCTTTTAATTACCCCAAAATGGAGCAAATTGCCACGTCTTTGATGTGTTGTCCACCGCTTGCATACGTGAAAGCCAAAACCTTTGCAAACTGTAACTGTTTCACCAATCTTGAAGTGTGATAAATATGAAATATGCTTCCTTTATGAAAAAAATCCAAAGGTGGATTCGAATGCATATTATTTCCACGTGTCTTGACCTGGTTAACTGTTAGGTAGCTTCAGATGATCCCTTGCATTCCCTTTAGGCGTTTCCTTTTCAAAATTCCCGCTCATAATTCAAACTGTTTAATTTACGTTAAAATCGTCACTTTCAGCAGTTTCGTAGCGTGCTACGAAACTGCTGAGTTATTTAAAACAGTTTGCCTTTGACCCGAGATCCTTATCAACCGAATCTTTGATTGCCAAAAACTCTCTTCGACTTTCCATATGTTGAACAGGGATTTATATTTCCTCAAAAAGACAAAATCAAGCAAATTTGTCAAAACTTTAAAACAAAATCTTACTTGAAATAAAAACTTATTTAGCAGATGACTGATTTAACTGTGCCTTCAGATCTTCAATTTGTTTCCTCATAGCCTTATTTCCAGCTCTCAGATGCATATTAATCCTTCTGATGTATTTGGCTTCTTTGATTGCTGGTACTGTCCAAGTGTGAAATTGTGAATCGCCATCAACCACTGAATTCAACTGGTTTTCTACAGCTGCATTCCCTTCCCAAAAGGCTTTATAATATTGTTGGTACTGGTTTGCATGTTTTCTAGCTGCTTTCCTTAGTTTGGCAATCTCATACTTGGCTGATTCTAATTGGCTCTTAAGGGCTGCTATATTATCTCCTTGAGATGTGATGACTGCTCTGCCTGTGTCTTTTTGTGTCTTTTCCCCTGTTTCCTCTGTTCTTGGCAATGCCTCCTGTGCTTGCTGGAACCTCCTTGTCATAGGTCTTCTAGGTTTAAAAATGAATTCTTCAGCTGGCTCATCAAATTTAAGCCTTTTTGAAGCCTTGGATTTCTTGGTACTTTCTTGCTCTGACTGCATCAACTCCATTTGAACTGGTAGAGACTTCTCGAATTCAATGGCCTGTAATAAATCATTCAAATTTTCCTTGGACACTGGGCTCTCTTCAACTGCTACAGCTTTACCTTTTTCCTTATTTATTTGACTTCTTGTTCTTACCCTTGAAACTGCTTCAGATGTGCTTGTTTCAGGTATAGTCTTCTTACTCTGAGCTTTTTCCTTAGTTGCTTGCTGAGGTTGATCTTGGATGATGAGAGGCTTCACTGGTTTTCTTAGCTGTGACTTTGGAACCCTTTTAGCTCTTGCCTCTTTTTGGAGCTCGGCTATTGTAAATTCTCTGGCCGGTTGTGGAGTGAGGCCAGTCTTGCTTTGGAATCCAGCCATAAAAATAAAGGAATTCCAGTCTCTGTCTATCTTTTGGAGGCCATCTAAAACCAGCAACTTGATCAAACCATGATGAAACAAAGAGGTTTCGGAATCCTCTTTTCTCAGCTGTACTTTATCACACATCTTACTCAAACTACAGAAAAGATAAAATGGTAAGTCTATGGAGACCTTCCCGGTGAAATGCAAGAGTAGTTTGAAATGGTAAGAATAAACCTTGTTATACCTTCCTTCACAAGTCAAATATTTCTGTATGCAGGTGAGTACGAGAGCATAATGTTCTTTGACATAATTTCTGGGCACTCCTCTACTTAAATCCTCATTTACATAATCATCCTTCAAAAACTCTTTACAAGGATTCATGTCAAATTTGAAATTTTTGAACCATTCCTCTTGACCTCTTGGGATCTCTGTCATAGCAGATATAGCCTCTGGAGAAACCTGCACTTCTAACATAGCTACTTTCGAATTCAAACCAGTGAAATTAAGAGCAAACTCCTTCGTTACCTGTGCATGACCTCCTCGTAATTTTTTGCAAAAGTTCCAGCACCCGGCGTCCTTAAACGCTTTCTTCACCCCTTCATCTCTCAGCGTTATATCCAGGCCTTCGGGCTCAGTCCTTAAAGGTTTACCAGATCTATGCTCTCTTTTCTCCATGGATTCTTCCAAATCTTCGCACAGAAAGACTACTTGGAATTGTGATTCAGCTTCTTTTTTATTTCAGCCTCGCTTGATTATCAGCCTCGCTTGATATTCAGCCTCGCTTGAAATTTAAACTCTTCCATTTAAAACCTTTCAATACATGATCTTACAGATTTATCACTCATGCGGAACCTACGGCCATCATTAAGGTTTATGCACGGTAAAATTTCTTGGGAATGATATTTCGTGCATATCAACAGATCTAATGGTGGTGATAGTGGCAATGAGCATTCGAACGTGATAAGAGAGGTAAATGAGCTGACATGAGAGGACATGACTGATGACTCACCTAACGGACTTGACATTTCGGGAAAGATTCGCTGTGGAATGCACGAATCTGTGATTTCGCAGCGCTGTTAGTTTTAAATTTCAATGATGCGCTGCGAAACCGCCTAATCATGATGCGCTGCGAAATTGCTTAATCATGATTGCGCTGCGGAATTACTTAATCATGATTGCGCTGCGGAATTGGTGAATAGGAATTATGCTAGGGAAATTACTAAAAGGTGCGGTGACTCAGATAAAACAAGATATGACTATAGAACAATGATGGATGGGGGAGAACCATGAGAATGACTTGAGTTAAAAAACTCTTTAAAACTCCAAATCCTAGGGGAAGAAAATTAAAACGAAATTAAGCTAACAAGCACCTTTGTCATCGGGTTATGATAGAAAATCATATGCATCAAATTTTTAGTTCTAAGTGATAACAGCCGCCCCATGGGGATGATCTTCTGCTGATTTTCCATCCTTAACTGAATCGGAGACCACTACAGCGCGGGTCTTCCCATCCGCTCCCAATTCTTCTTTGGTAGGACGTTCACGCCTGACCCCAAATCCAAAATAAACTGATCCATTTCATATTCTCCTATTTGCGCGGCCAGTCTCATCTCTCATCTTGTCCTTGCTTTATGCTTGCCAATGTTTTATACCACGCACAGTTCACCCTAAGTGTTTCCGGTACATCTATTTATAAGCTCCTGTAATCCCTTCACAGCCTTGCTATCGTGCAGCAGCTTCATGTAGGTTTCTAGAAAGGTCATAAGAATAGAAGGGTCCATTCCCTGATCAGGCTTATCCTTTCTCCCTTAGGTGGAGGCCTCAGTGAAGCTCTTCTTTGCTTCCATGAACACTTCACGTGCGCGCTCCAAATCAAATTCAGCCTCTTTTGTCGATGCTTTGTGAACCCATGCGCTATCTTTAGGTTTTTTCCCCTTATCATCGCCTATTGCAATTCAACTTCGGAGTACTACATTCACATTTGGATCCTCTTCGCGAGGCTCAAACTTCATCATCTGTAGGTTTCGAGTCGGCTGAGGTGGTAGCTCCCCTTTGTCGCATATTCTTTCTATCAATGTAGGACAGTCTTCTATCTCATGATCAATCTGAGTACAATATTTGCACGAAGGTCACGTAGGGTTAGTGCATTCACAGGCATAGTGTCCTAGTCCTCCGTAATTGTAGCAGATTAGTTGTCCCTAACCTCTGCCAGGTCTTTCTCCGACTCGGCCTCGGCTACGCCCCTAAAAGCCTGTTTGTGCCATCCGTGCGCTCTAGTCAGGGGGCTGTGTTTCTACCTGAACCCTATAGGCAGGTGTTTTCTCCATCATCAATTCAAAACTTTTAGAGTTGCGCACATCATGCCCTACCAACCTGCAGAAGTTGCAGAACAGTTGTTGTGGTGTTTGTACAAACTTCTGCAGCAAATGACAATTATCTGTTGCATGTTTCCCTACTACCTGACATATAGCACACCACAATGCAGGCCCCGCGCTTGGTCCTACTTGAGCTTCCAACCTCAAAGGCATCGGTCCTCCTCCTGCAATATAGTTTGAAAAGACCAGGCAGTGGTCTTTGTCATGCCCCTCTCCTTTAAATTCAAGCACCATACTTCTTTGCGCACCTTCAGTCGAACTGTTCTATCAAACTTCAAACTTTGCATTTCAAGGAAAAGATTTTGTAACTGCGCATGGATCTGTTGAACTCCCAGATTCAGATCTTGCATCGATGTTTTGTGCGGTCTCATTGCAATCTCCAAGGCCTCCACCTGAGTCATAATATTCTATTGTGACAGCGCAACCTTTAGGTGTGGCAAGAGCGAAGCCATGAACCACTCGTAGTGTTGTCCATTTGTTACGTTCATATTAACTTCGCGGATTTTACGCTTCAACCTCTGATCCAATTCCCAAGGTGTCTCGCTTGATTTGATCGCAATTTCCTTGAACCCCACAATCGATTGTGCCTCGGATTTAAGCCTATTGAACTCTTTATTCAGTGCGGTCTCGATGTCCACAACCCTAATGTTTGGGTTATCGTCAGAGTACTTGATGTACGAAGTTAGCGCACGATCTTGCAAAGCACTAACCAACATTGCCTTCTTCTTGTGATCATCCATGATGCCCTGAGCTTCCATACAGCTTCCACAATGAACCAAGGTCCGGGTCCTCTTTTCCCAAGCCTTTAAACAAAGGCAGCTTCACTGAATTTTCCATGCTGAAATGCAATGGAGGTGGTGGTGGTATGGGTGAAGTCGCAGGCGATGGTGGTGAAGTTGGAGGTGGTGTGGGTGGAGGTGGCAGTCGCAGGAATCCTTGTCTTATTAACTGAATTTCACTTCGTGGAGAAGCCTGCGCTACTCCCTCTTCGTCACCCAATGGAGGTGAAATCAATGGACTATATTCAAGACCCTTTCTTCCTTCGTTCCCGTAAGTCTTTCCGCTTCGCATAGCTCTGAGCAACAAGGTAGCTGCATAACTCATTTTTCGCATAATAACATCTTAATCCAGGTATTCAAAGACTTCAAGTACCTACCTTGCGGACCTTTAAAAAAGTGTCACTCTGCCTCACTATAGCTAACTACGGTATCGACCATGAATTCAATCACAAATCCTCCTATGCTGCGATCGAGCCAATGATTGATAGCACGGGCGATCTTATCCTTAGAGGCTTCGAGTCTCTGTACCAACTCTGGGGTCCAAACAATAGGGCCGTCAAGTCTCTACCTTCCTTGGCTATCCGCTAGCTTCACGATCCACTCGTATAACTCAACTTGAAAGGAATAGAAAAATATCTCGTGAATTTCTGTATACAGGTACCTTTCCAGCCACTGTTCCTTTGTTAGTCATGGATTTCTATTCTCCTGCACCATGAATTCGTGGATCTTCCTGTCTAACCAATCTTTGATCTCTTTCTTAGTGGGATTCAAGTGATACGACATCACACATCCCTTATGCAGATTCCGGTCCCAGCAACAGAACCATTTGTTGGCTGCGTGGGGCCAGACCCAGGTTCAGCGTTAGTTAGCCAAACAAATCCCTACACTACTGGCCCTTTCGGCATTAGCCCATGGAGCGCAAACCAAAGTCTCACCCAAAGCAGTACGGGGGGATGTTGGAACCAAGTTTCCACACCTTGAGATGGTCGTGATGTCAATTTATACCCTCTGTTCCTACTTTTGTGCAAGTCGTTAAGTTCAAGGGCTCTGTCAGTCTAGCCCTTTATTTTGGCCTTCAGTACCTCCGCGAAGGAGTACGATTGACCTTCGCGCAACTCTAGCCTGTGATCCAAGTACTTTCGCGCTGCTATGATAGTGTATTGTACAGGTTCCCAGGTTATCTTAAGTGTTTTACTTATCTTACTAAACAATTACAGATAGCGCCACGTAATTTGATATTCTTACTTGCGTTCATTTACCCAATATAGTCACATATATTCACGCATTATATAAACATTGTAAATTAAACCCAAAACATAATCCAACCAGATGCGTTAATAGGAAATAAAGACACAGAATTTGTAGAATACTTCTCTTTATTGATATCTCCATATTCTTACAGACTCTATCCGCCCTGCGCACACAACTGCAGGGGTTCGCGCACTCAACCGCAGACTTCTACCCTAGGCCTCTACGCACTCAGCTACAGAGCCTCTACCTACCCTAAGACCCGAAATACTTAGACTTCGCTATCAAGATTCTTCACTCCATTTTTCTCTAACAACTTCTTACTTTAGACTACTTAGAACTTACTTACTTTGCTCTTTTTATACAATCCCATGGTCCGCAGACCATGGGTAGATCTTTACAGCCAACTTTACACTTTACAAACTAAGCGCAGACAACCCTTTACGACTCATGACACCTTCGTGCTCCGCGACCACAAAATGCGGAGACTTTGCAACTTTATTACAAAATTTGACCCAAAACATGGGCTTTTAGCCCCAAACTGTCCTTGGGGGATCCAGTTCCCAACAATTCATCTTGGAATGTGTGTCCCATGACCTTGGTCTTATTTTATTTACATGCAAAATCAACTACAGGTTGTTACATATTCTTTTATTATGTACCTACAATTTTCACTAATAAGTACAACCAAGCAAAATATATAAAGGCAAGAGCATGATGTATATTCTATTAATCTAGGGCTTTCATGGTTTCTCAGAGGGTAAACTTCTAGGGTTTTGTTACAAACCCTATATTTCTTGATCTAACCCTTGATAGGGTTTTTTCTTTCAATGGAAACATCAGCGCTAGGGTTTTGATTTCAAGCCCTAGTTTTTATTGAATTCAACCTTCACTAGGGTTTTACCATATACCTTAGATTATTACAAACCCTAGATGTGAAGAGCTAGGGTTTCCTTACAAGGAACAACCAATAAGGTTTAGGGTTTTCATTCCTAGGGTTAATTCAATCTAATCTAAGGTTTAGAAACCCCAAGTACCAAGAGTCTTAAAGAATTCATAACATACAAGTCCCATAAAACCTAGAAACTTCATGGTTATCAAGACCTACAAGGAATTGCAAAACCATACTGCTAACTGCAAAACTATAAAAAAAATTGAGGCCCTTTATCTTTCTCATAATCTTGACTTACAACATAAAATAAATTGTACATACTTTTTACCATGCCTTCTTCTTCAGAAGGATTCGATCCTTCTATGGTTGTCAAGTGCTAGTCATTCTTCAATAGAGTTACTTCAAAATTTTCTTCTCCCCATTCACACTAAGGTACAAACCATAGAGATGCTTTGTAAGGTTCCGAAGATCATAAATTAGGTCCCTTCATTTTTTTCACAACAAGGTGACTCAAACTTCTTCTTCCATGTTTCCCTCGAATCTTACTAAAACAAAACCAAGACATAATTTGTGCATTTAACCACTAAGACAAGCCTCATACGTTCCAATTCTTCGGTAGCAAGATTCCATAGTTCATGAATCATTAGTCACATACTTTTGATCATGTTAGATTTATTCTACTATCAAAATGTATATGTGAGAGAGCCATAAATGTGTGCAAACCATCATGCCACAAAGAATATTATCGAACTACTATCTATTCATAAGTCACTGTAGAGAGAGAGGCACTAAACCACATATTAAGGTTAGGTGTGAGGTGTATTTCTGGAAATGTCGAGATGTCATATGAAACCGTGCCACTATATTATAGGAATACCATAACAATATCATTGGAGATTCCATAGTGCGGGATTGTCTCATAGAGTGAGGCATCCACTGAATGTAATATTACTCGAGATCACATATAGAGTGATCATCCATGGATGCCAAATCGCAATCACATTGTAAATATATGTGTAGGCTAATGCATTGTAATCTGAGTCACCAATTTATGAAGTGAATTTAAAGGTATATATATCAAGCCAATATTTGTCAATGAACTGCGAGTGAGGCACAGGTATACGTCGAGGTTCTTGGTACTATCGAGACAATGATCCACACGAACCTTAAACCATACAATCATTATAGAAATAGATTGTAACACCAATGAGTAATCACAAGTGCAGATTTCGAGCTACAGATCCCCTTAATGACATTCCATGAATAGAGCAAGGCTCTGTGAGCCACTTAAAATAATATGAGCCACCAAAGATGATGCACAAGATTCATGAGGTCCATATATCTATGATACCATACGAATTTGCGTGGGTCACAGGGATCAAAAGGTGCGAGTCTTAGTCAACGGCCACAAGAATGAATAATTGTGAACTACTGTGCGAGACACTGGGTAATTAAGTCATGCAATGCTTCAGGTAATGAGCCACAATGAATCATCACTGTAATGTGTTTTTGTTGTGAGATACATGTCAAGCTACCATAGAGTGTGAGCTAGCAGTTTCCTTAGAGTTGGATCTTACAGAGACATTTTCGAGAAAACTAGTAGTAATGCAATCTTCAATCCAAGCAAGCATCTGTAATGAGCGAGCCACAAAATATATATTATTTGAGATTTTGAGCCAATAATAAATATCTTGTGCATCAATTTGAACCTTTTTCAGACCAAACCATCAATAAAGCGAGCTATGAAGAGTCATTAAGTCATAAATATCGATCTCTTGTAGAGAAAAGCGAGCCACTTTGTAATAAGCTTGTCCATAGTTCTGAGCCATAGAGATATAGTTCCCAGCCAACAATTAGTGATCCTCAGACCTTATTTAACCACAAATCTGATACCATGTTGGAAAATCAGAAGGCTTCATATTTAATTATATTTTCTTTTCTTTGATAATTGTTTGTGTTATAGACAATTTTGTGCCTTACAGCAACAAGCATGAATTGTCAATAATCCAAGGGATCCAAAGTTCCCTAAACATGATGTTCCTACCCCTAGAGGAACAAGGTCAGCAAACCAACAGCTCTCAGATCAGTTCTCCACCTGAAAACACTCAAAAACAAGCAATCCTGAAATCAAAGCAGGTGCTCCACTGGGTTTCTGCGCTGAAACACAATTGCTCCATGGTGTACCTGCATTGCAAAGCAGGCAGAACAAAGCCTACCTGCGTTGGGCGAGTTTGGACATGTGGCAGAGTGAGTCACAACTTTGGAATCTTCCAAAATTGACACTTGGATCAGGTATTTCGCCTTGTGATGAGTCAGAGGCTTTGTTTCTCCAAGTGGAAGCAAGGTTCACCAAGTGGACTCAAGAACTGAAGATCAACTAAAGATTAACTGAAGAGAGAGAGGACACAAGGCAGCTACACATCAGTTGCAAGCTGACTCATCCTTTCTCAATTCATCTATATATTGAGCTCTCTCCTATGAGCTCAGGAGGCGGGAATTTTGTGCAAAGTAATGCTATGCTGTTGGTTTCATTCTTGAGTTATTGGGTCATTGTTTGAGAGAGGTGAAGAAGAGCAATTCTTTCTGCTGGGAGGTGTTGCTGGGTTGGAGCCTGCAATGGTTGTAATCCTCTCAGAACCTTTATTTCTTCATTAATAAAAGCTATTGAGGTTCTTCTATGTGCTTTTGTTCAATTATATGTTGTGATGATTGCATGTTTGGTTTACACTAATCCATGAACCAGTTATGATTGCATGCCCCTTGTAGTTTCCTTCTTTGTCATTGTGCAGGATCTCATTGTAGCTGGGCGAGCAAAAGGATAAAGAGCTAGGAGCAAGCGGCCAAAGAGGAGAGTTTGGATTCAACATTAAGCGCAAGGCAACGGTTAGTGCTTCTTCCATTCTCTTTTGCTTTCATAAAGAAGAAAACCTTCAGTAGTTTGCTTTACAGTTGTTACTAAGGAACTGTCACCCTTAGAGTGGGTTAGGGTCATCCGAGTCGGATACTTTTCCCTACAACAAACTGGCGACTCCGCTGGGGATCGTATCCGTTTGATTGTGTTTGTAGTATCTTTGCTATTCATATCTTGAACCAAAGAGTACCGAATCGAAAAGCTTTTGACTATATCAAAAGCGAAGTAGAGGGGCAGCTACTCTTGCTCATTTTCTGAGCAGATTCATGATTTGAAGAGCTGATCTACAAAGATCCTTGTAAGCTCTTAGTGATAGCTTTGTACCTTCTAAATCATCCCTTTGAGTATGCTTGACTGAATGCTTCTGATTTGAGCAAAAACCGTGCATTTTTGAGAAAATTATGACCCGGAGACTGTGAAAACGCAATTCTCGTTTTCCAAAGCAAGTAGTACACAGGCTACCTGCTTTGCAACGCAGGTCCCGAACTGACTACCTGCGCTGAGAGCCAGTTTGACTGTGCAGAGCCTGCGTTGACCCAAATTTGCTTAGTGCATTTGGGGTTTCCTCTTTTCTCTTGCCTGTTTTCACTTAGTTTTGCTGCTAAGTGTCAGTCTTGTACCTGTTTTGAAACCAATATTACTTGCCATTATTCCGCCTCTGTTATATAACGAAATTTTGCTTGTTCTTTGTATTTCTTGCTCATTCACAATTTCCCATAACGAAAAGTAAACTAGTCATGCTTTTGGCCTCTTAGATCTGAACCTGTGTTAGGCGTTTTGCTGGTCTAAAGAGTTAGCTTGTTTGCTGTCCATAGCTGATTAGTCTTTTTACTTTCGTTAGTTTGGTTTGATTTCATGTATTTCCAGTGATTAAACAAGTAAATCTTAAGGTGTCTTTTGATTTTGGACAAGCTTGTTTACTTTCGCTTTAAATCGAAATCAAAGTTATATAACCACTTTCTTTTTGTATCCATCCACATTAAGAAAGGGAAAAAGAAAATACATGCATTGTGCATTTTGCATTTGACTGTGTGCTTGACGATTTAGGAAAATTTGCATTTTAGTGTGTGCTCTCTAATCTGTGCGAAAAGATTTGCCTTTCTTTTCCCTCAATAGTTAAGGTTTTCAAAGTTGAAAGATTGAAAAGTTTGCTTCTCATCTTAGACTGCATTCAGGATTTTGTTATATACATCTCGTGGTGATCCTTAAAGGCAAACTGTTAAGCAATATCAACATTAAAATAAATCCAATTTACATAACAACGCTTTGTAACATAACGCAAACATCTAGAGCTCTAGGTAGAGACGTGTTCCGGCGTCGTTAAACATAGTGACTGTCGATCTCTACGAAGGTGGGTGATTCCTCCTGAGAGTCGGTGGCACTAATACGGACTTGTGCTCCCACGTACCGTCGCGTATATATTGGGAGACCCCTATAGGCAATTATCCTTTATCCATAGGAAGCCGTGTCGACCGCCCTACTGATCGCGATGCAGTGAACACAGCATTCACGAAGATCGACCACCCGTACCGTAAAACGTATTCTGTGGTTTCGCGAAAAGTTTGGCACACCCTCTGCCTAGAACTCCAGAGCAGTTTCTTTTGGCCTTTTTCAAACTCTATAACTGAAAAAGTCCAACCGAGCATTTGTCACTTCGGGCTCGTTAAAACATCGAAGGCGACTAGAGTCATCTTTAGCTTTTTCTCGACTCTTAAAACATGAAAAAGCAAGTTTGTGTCTAAAAGCGTCGTTAATAAAATTTATTTTAAGCGGAACAAAATCACCTGTTATTCCCATGTTGATCTTTCAAGTTGAAAAGTATGGAGCCCACCAACCAAGGAGGCAACCTTGGCGGAAGTCCAAATCCCTTCTCCTCTTACGGAGATGTTGGTGCGCCTCATATGGCAACATTGTCACTTCCAGGATTGACAATCGGCCTCCCTGTATGGCTCTTTTCAACTAATGTAGTCCAGATCGCCACTAATCCTGAGCAGTTGAATCAATAGTCAGAGCAGTCTAGAACTACCCACCAGCCTTCCACTTCTTACAATACTTCCTCTGATCCTTCGTCTTCGTGAGGTAGAGCTGGCAAAAGTCAGCCTCCCAAGGAGAAGAAGGAAAAGAAGAAGAAAGAAAAGAAGCAGAAGGAGCCTATGGCGAAGGCGACTGGGGGCAAGCAGAAGACAGCTGACAAAAACCCACACACTGCACCGACCGGGCCTAAATCGCCATGTGTCATTTGCGAAGGGACCCACTTCCATCGTGATTGTCCTTGTATTCCCCGGATACTAAGGGACTGGTCCCCAAGGTTGCACAATCCGGTAGCATCAACCTCTGGTAGTCATGTTGATTGCAGTCCATCAACTAGCGAGAGTGAAGGACGAAGAGGGAGACCAAGATCACCCTGTGTATTGTGTGAAGGCGAGCATGCCATCCACCGATGTCCATTCTTAGATGAGGCAAAGAGAGTTTTAGAAGATCGTCCGGTTTCACCGTTACGACTTCCTCCTGGATACCAAAAACTCGCGCCTAATCCCTCGATAGTTGAAAATCCAGCTGACCCGCCCAAGTGGTCAGCTGAAGTGTCAGTCATTGAGAATGAACCTACTGAATCCAGACCAGACGAAAGTCTAAAGGTCGAAACGGCAGTTGACCCGGTTCTTCCTTCAGAGGTTTCATCGTCCAATGACTCCGTCATTGAAGACCCATCTTCAAATGACACCCTCACTGAAGAGGATAAGGATGACACCGTCCATATTCTTTTCATCAACACAGACTCTGATGAGCATCAGGGCAATGCGCCCATTCCTTTATCGCAGGAAGGAACATCGTCAGGGTCGAATCCGGCCGTATATTCGGTCCCACCACCAAGCAACCTAGTTGTATCCTTTGATTGGAATCAACTAGGCAGACCCCGGTTACCAGCCAGTATCCCATTCAGAATCATAGTCCAAATCTACAGAATGGTGATGGCTGGAACTATCATTGATGAAGGGGCATCTGTGAGTATCCTTTCCTCTGTTGCTTGGAAAGCACTGGGTTGCCCAGCGCTTTTACCTGAGATGAGAAATCTATCAGGTTTTGATAAAGGAACCAGTCACCCGTTAGGGATTCTCCCCAATGTTCCGCTTACATTGAAAGGGAAGTCAGTTCGCATGAACATCATGGTCGTCCAGGGACTCTTGGCATATAACTTACTCCTTGGACGAGACTATATATATTGCATGGAGGCAATAGTGTCCTCGCTCTTTAGAGTCATGTGTTTTCCGCACGAAGGAAGAATGGTCCAGCTCGTAGACCAACTTTCATTTCCAGGATCACGCATTGCAAATAGTCAAATACCATCCCTTAACGGTTTATTCACTCAAGGAATGCCACCGCCTCCGGTTCTACTTCCCGATGAATGCGAGTAATTCGGAAAGAAAGAACTGGGACCCAGGGGGCATGCACCCTGGCCTGCCTTGGGCAGAGAAAACCTTGGGTATAAAGTTAATTTCCGCAGAAGAATGGACTAGTCCGTACCCCGTCCGGCAGTGGAAGGGAGGGTTGTTCTAGGGTAAAATTCTTTTGTCAAAGTTATGTGGGCGAAGCGGTCGCTCCCTTTGTCTAAAGAGGTGGGCTCTCCTAAGGAGGGGGTTTATTTGTGGCAGCAAGAAGCCACCATCTTTGAATGTCAAGCCTCACCCATTAAAACAAGCTGTTTTGAAGGATAAGTAGGGGCAGTCTTCAAAGAAAGAGATGAAATTGCTGCAACAAGTGGTCACCATCCTTAGCAACCTAATGATAGACATCGCCGAAAAGAGAGTTTAGTTTGCGGCAGCAAACAAAACCATTTTTCGGATAATAAGAGATGGCAGAATCTCGAAATTATACTTTATACCTGGGGGCATGCAAACCTTTTGGAGTGCAAGCACGGGACGACTATTTTTTTTTTTAAATTTGTAGGTCCCTCTAACCCGTTAAACTCGTAGGATTAGCCGTTTCTAGCTTGCATAAAGAAAGGATGAAGGGCAAAAGTTAAAACCTGCCAAATTGGAGTAATTAGTGAGGTATCGCTCCTTAAATAAGATTACCTCACCTAAAGCATTCCTTGTATTAAGACTGGTATAAACCGAGCAGTTTTGGCAATGTTCATGCTCGTTAAAAAATAAACGCAAGAATCGAGCAGTTTTTGTGCAGAAGTTCATGCTCGTTAAAAAATAAACGTAGATTGTGAGCAATCTTTCCCTAGCAGTTCAAGCTCACGCATAAAAAATGAACCGGTAAACAACCTTGAGAAATGTAACCTTTGAAAGCCATATTAAAAGCCCTTGGTCGTGTTTTATATGCCATCACCTCCATCTGTTCATTTGGCCAATCGTTCACCTCCATATGTTTGTTTACCCATTTTGAGGAACAGCTGCGAAGAGTGATTTCATTTAGCCATCCTTGTGACACTACCGTGATTGGAGAATTCCAACCTGTACCTGGAATCTGCTGCTATCCCTGTTCATCACTCGTTCCTCAAAAGACGAGTCTTCTTTGAGCTCTTTTCACTGACTCGTAAAATATGAAAAGTTTGCCGAGTTTTGGCCTTCCAGCTCGTTAAAGCGACCGGAAAGCTATCCCTCCTCTAGATTTTAATCTTTTTGGACCTGAGGGATTATTGCACAAAAAGATCGAGCGCTTGTTTTGTTCGGCTCGTTAAAGCAACCGAAAATTCATCCCTTCTGTATTGTTTTAAACTTTTTCGGACTTAAGGGATTAGATGACGAAAAAGGAATTTTGGAGTTAACTTTTCGTACCTTTTCAGACTCTCTAAAAATGAAAAGGACCGAGTTTTCCTTGTCGTTAGACTCGTTAAAATGATTAAATAGCGACAAACTTGTCTTTAGACGAGAACGAGTTTCCCTATCGCTAGGCTCGTTAAAACATAGCGATGGGCTTGCCCGAAGGGCAGGTTATAGAACAAGCATATGTTATCCTCCTCAAGCTTGACAAAAATAAAGAGGTACTGGTCAGCAATGACTGGGGAAAAATTGGGAGAACCTCACAGTATTAACGGTAGCAAGTCGCTCTTGAACATGACACTTTGTCCTCCGTCCGCTTCGGGTTGGGTTGTTTCATTCACCGATCGCAGAATCATGGTCCTCGCCACACCATCCACAATTGGGGTAATGCTACCAATCCATCACATCAGTGTCGTTATATGTTCAAGAGATGTGGTTCTGTATAGAGTCAACCCTGTTCCACCCACTGCCATACATTATCCTTCATCCACTTCATGACCGCCACCCTGAATCATACATCACAGTTTGTTTTCACCTCATCATAATCACTAGCTCCGTTCCGTGTCACTGATGTGGGATTCATTAAGGCCCTCCTTTGACGGATCGCTCCTTGTCGACATCAGCTCATTATCCAAGGAGCTGATCTAGGAACACCCCCCTCAGTACTTTGAAGCTTGCATGCCTCAATGGCAAGTTTCTCACTTCCGGCGACAGGTATACATCAATGACCTTCGACCAGAAGATTTTGCATGGTGGTCGACGCCAAGTCCTTTATTCCAACCATGTAGATTGTACTGCCGTACCTTGAGGGTCATCATCCTTATCGGTGATTCCTCTCGCGCTTGTTAACGGTTTACATTATTGACCGGTAATCAAGCGATGTCTTTCCATGTTCGACTTCAAGAAATTCTCACATGGATCGACTTGTACATCGAGTGAAGATCGGAAGAGATTGAAGACCCCGGATCTAGTTTCATCCATCCGGGCTGCGATATATATTCAGGACATAAAGACATTTGATATGTACATCATTGAAACAGATGATCATCCTTCTCAAAGATGATAAATTCGGCAGAGAATTATCAGTGAAGGATGATAAATTCGGCAGAGAATTATCAGTCTAGCATCAGACGATCGTCTGTTCTATGTACCAAAATGTATTTATAAAGCTGAGCATGGGAATGCCTGCCTCAGCTAGATCATGAAAAATGTATGAAAAATAATGTATTGCATTGTATCTTATTACGGGACACTTCTCAGCAGATTGAATGAACTTCGGATCCTCTCAATAAAGCATTTCACCCGATAAACGACCTCATACTTTAGGGGGCATCTGTTATAGACAATTTTGTGCCTTACAGCAACAAGCATGAATTGTCAATAGTCCAAGGGATCCAAAGTTCCCTAAACATGATGTTCCTACCCCTAGAGGAACAAGGTCAGCAAACCAACAGCTCTCAGATCAGTTCTCCACCTGAAAACACTCAAAAACAAGCAATCCTGAAATCAAAGCAGGTGCTCCACTGGGTTTTTGCGCTGAAACACAACTGCTCCATGGTGTACCTGCGTTGCAAAGCAGGCAGAACAAAGCCTACCTGCGTTGGGCGAGTTTGGACATGTGGCAGAGTGAGTCACAGCTTTGGAATCTTCCAAAATTGACACTTGGATCAGGTATTTCGCCTTGTGATGAGTCAGAGGCTTTGTTTCTCCAAGTGGAAGCAAGGTTCACCAAGTGGACTCAAAAACTGAAGATCAACTAAAGATTAACTGAAGAGAGAGAGGACACAAGGCAGCTACACATCAGTTGCAAGCTGACTCATCCTTTCTCAATTCATCTATATATTGAGCTCTCTCCTATGAGCTCAGGAGGCGGGAATTTTGTGCAAAGTAATGCTATGCTGTTGGTTTCATTCTTGAGTTATTGGGTCATTGTTTGAGAGAGGTGAAGAAGAGCAATTCTTTCTGCTGGGAGGTGTTGCTGGGTTGGAGCCTGCAATGGTTGTAATCCTCTCAGAACCTTTATTTCTTCATTAATAAAAGCTATTGAGGTTCTTCTATGTGCTTTTGTTCAATTATATGTTGTGATGATTGCATGTTTGGTTTACACTAATCCATGAACCAGTTATGATTGCATGCCCCTTGTAGTTTCCTTCTTTGTCATTGTGCAGGATCTCATTGTAGCTGGGCGAGCAGAAGGATAAAGAGCTAGAAGCAAGTGGCCAAAGAGGAGAGTTTGGATTCAACATTAAGCGCAAGGCAACGGTTAGTGCTTCTTCCATTCTCTTTTGCTTTCATAAAGAAGAAAACCTTCAGTAGTTTGCTTTACAGTTGTTGCTAAGGAACTGTCACCCTTAGAGTGGGTTAGGGTCATCCGAGTCAGATACTTTTCCCTACAACAGTTTGTGATATTAGTTGGCTTCTTAGTTGTTCGTTCTTCATCAAAAAATTATCAAAACGTAAACATGAAGATCACAAGAAAACATATAGCATAAGATATAGACTCCAAGTCAGGGTGAAACCCAGCCAAGGGGAAACTCAAAGAAAATCCCTTACACTATTAGATCAAATGAGATATATAATACCCATATCCGTAGAAAACTTCCACCTCTAGGTGTCAAGTCAAGCCTTCCTTCTTTCCAACAGATCCATCAGCAAGAGACCATCAATAAAAAATGTACCAAGGAAGAACTTAGACACATTCTAGCTCAAGAAGAAATCCTTTCTTTCAAACTTCAGCCCTCTACTTCTTCGCTGACCTCTTTGCGATATTTCAGACCATAATCCATCAAGTGTGTGTGTCCAACAAATATCTATGTTTCCACTATTTATATAGTTCAAAGAGAGTGCGAATAGACATGTCCATTGGGGCAAGGTTGACTTAACAAGTAGGACGACTTGGCAACTAGAGGGGTTTCTAACCTACATATTTTACGAATTATTTTTCCTTTTTCTTTACAATAGGTCCAAAGATGAATTTGACTCAAAAGCCTAGAAACATGAAGAACATCCTTATCTAGAAAAACAATAATATTTTTTCTTTTTTCTTTTCTTTTTCTTTTTACATGAAATGCATAATGGTAAAAATTATGAAGATTGAACTTAGTTACATTCTCCAAAAATGACAAGGTATGTGATCAATAAAACTCACATAATCCTTGGGCCTATATTAAACATAAATATTATAATTTTTGTGCAATTTTGACCAAAAATCAAAATAAGGGTATATAAAACATAATGGAAACTTAATATTGATATGTTGGCTAGGTTGAAATGATTTATGGCCCTAGGAAGTTCGTCAAAGAACGTGGGTCACATTATTATTTTGAAAAAAAAAGGATCATCCTCTTGCAATAAAAATGACTAGCAACCATAATCAACAAAATTTGAGATGAGTTTTCCAACTCCTTAGAGATCGTTAACACATCACTTGTGAAATGAAAAGAAATTCATGTCACAATCCAGAACGAAATATGTACTTCAAAACCATTATCGTCATTTTAGTTGAAATATAAGTATAAAATTCAAAATCAAACAAAAAAATAAAAATAAAGGGGCCATGTCATTTCGAAAACGAGAGGCGAGTCACTTGGGCAGCCAACACTACCATGTTTCTATTTGTTATATATTATAAAAGAGTATAAAATTTCATCATTTCACTCATACCAAACCAATACACACCAAATTGATATTTGTATTAATGGAACTCTTCACTCCCTCTAATTTTTGTTTGATTGATTGTTACCAAATCTAAATTAGATATGGATTATAAATTATCCATAGCCACCCTTGCAGAAGTGAAGATCTTGATCGTTTATGCATTGCAAATGAATAGTGAGCTTAAAAATGCAAGTGGTTCATTACCAAATCAAGTGCTTCCACTACTAGTTTCTCAAGGGAACAAAACCTCTCATGCAACTTGCAAAGGAGATCAATCATTTGTCTTTCCCCTCCAAATAACTATCAATTCATTCTGTAGAGGGTCTTCAATATATTGAAGGTCCCTAGTATCTTAAGAAACTTGTATGTTGGCAAACTTAATAGCTTCCATGAAAATCCAATCTACATATGGGTCCACACTACTTAGAAGGAGAAAGGGAGAGAGTGTGAGAGGGAAATTGGGTGTAGAATAATCTCCATCTCTTCTAGAAGAGAGAATCATCTAATAGTCCCCCTGATTGGAATTTAAAAAAGAACGAGACCAAACAGTGGCTCTGTAAGTCTAGAAAGTATATTTACAACCACTGGGATGGTGACAATTTACAAATGCTAAGAAAGGTGAATGAATGGAGAGAAATTGAAGAGGTAAAATGAAAAAAAATTCACTTGCATAGGGTGGAGATAAAAGTCAGTTGTTGATAATGCATTCAATTTTCTAGCAAAGATGATACCTTGGGAAGAGGATGGAATCGATGCCCAATTACTGACAACATATATCAGTGAGGATATTCTTAGTGGCCAACTCAATGTCAACTTCATATGAGATATGTTTTTAATCTCGATTGGGTCATCCATAATAATATGAAGCTTTTAATTTTTTCTATCACAATAACATAAAAAACAAATTATTGTTTTTGTCAGCGATTTTGTTAGGTAAACTTGACATGGGGAAAGAGTCAAAATTGATTGAGTTAATAGTAGTGGCTTTGGGACCATGGTTTTTTTGTTTCCTATGGTTTTTTGTTTGTGTGTTGCATGTAATAGAGCCTTTAAAATGTTGGGAGTAACTCTATTGTAATGGGTGAGGGGATTTGGGCGATAAAGACTCACTCAGTCAGCTAGGTTTTGACCAAGGGACTGATGAAATTCTGTTAGTTGGGTATTTCCCCAGAATTGGAGTTCTCCCAAGCTAAATATTTTGTTTGAACATTTTATTCATGTGCTTTTATTATTGGTTTAATCTTCATTTAGGTAAATATTTTATGTCTCTCACAATATTTAATTTAATGTGTTATATATATATGTGTGTGTGTGTGTGTCATTTGTAGCTGAAAACCAATCGTAAAATGAACTTACACATGCAAACACATAAAACTAAACTTGTTTATAAATGAGTACATAATTTGGTCCCTCGATACCCAATGAAATTATAAGTAATTCTTAAAATTTTAAAATTTTAAATTAATCTTAATTATTTAATAAAAATCTTGTAAATCTGTGTAAAAATTTTCACATCAATTTGTGTAAAAACAATGAAATGGTATAAATTATTTTTAATTATTTTTAAATTTTATTTAATATAAATATTTTAAAAAACTATAAAGAAATTATAATTAAATTTAAATTAATAAAATCTAAAGAAGATTGATATAACCTACTCAACAAAAAAATGTGATAAGAAAGATGCGTTAAAATTTTAATTTGAAAAATGTGTAAACTAATTTCTAATTTTATTTAATATAAATATTTTTAAAAACTATAAAATTAAAATTAATCAAATCTAAATCGAAAGAGATAAAGCCAATGATGAAATGGTATACTGGATATATAATATATATTATTGTGTAGAAAAGATAGTGTAAAGCGAAATAGATAAAGCCAATGATGAAATGGTATACTGGATATATAATATATATTATTGTGTAGAAAAAATAGTGTATACGGTTTTGGATTATATTTTATAATTATTTTCATCAACTATGGTTCTTTATTATATTAAACAATGCACAAAAGTATTTAATTATTATATTAAACAATGCACAAAAGTATTTAAAAGATTAACTGAAATGAAAGTTAAATTTTAATTGTAATTAATTTTTAAGTGATTAGATTTTATTAAATATCATTATAACATAGTAATATAAGTTTGAACCTCTTATATAAAATAAATAGGAAAAGTAGAAAAATAAAAATGGATCAAAAAAGTTAAATTTGTTTCATATAAGTTGTATAACTAGCCATTGTTGCTAAAAGCACAAAGGTACACTGAAGGAATAAAATATTTTGGAAGTTCATCTTGCCAAGAACAAAGACCATTGATGAATGCATGTGCATAAGATTTTCCAAACTTTCCAATAGAAGCGCCACCTGGCAAGCTCACTACTCACAACCTATACATGAACACAGAGTGTTGACAAACCTTGCCCGACGTAAAGAAGTTCAAGTATTGATGAGGTCCCTTTGGGGGGAAACCTTCTCTTTATAAATGGAATACATGGTTTTTATTTCTAATTTGATGTCTCTGATACAACAGAAGGAGTGTATCCCACCAAAAAGGTTTCTATATGTGGGAAGTTAATTCATCAAAGGTTTCCTTATAGCATATTATGTCATCAACAAGGATGTTATAATGCATTTTCTCTTAAGAATTTTGGAGGAGCCCTAGGTGCCAATGCACCCTCCACTTCAAGTATTAATGAGGTCCATTTGAGGGAAAACCTTCTCTTTAAAAATGAAATCCATGGTTTTTGTTTCTAATTTGATGTCTCTGATACAACAGAGGAAGTGTATCTCACCAAACCATAATTTAGATGTTTCTATATGTGGGAAGTTAACTCATTAAAGGTTTCCTTTTAGCATATTATGTCATCAACAAGGATGTTATAATGCATTTCTCTTAAGCCTTTTGAAGGAGCCCTAGGTGCCAATGCACCATCCACTTCCCAACCCTATTCCTTCAAGGATGTAGTGATTACTAGGCCATTATCATTTCAAATCTACTAGTTTGTAAAATGTAGACCAATCACCTTTCAAAAAGATGTCAAACACATGATCGAATTTGTGGCAGATTGCAAATGAGACACTTTGAACATCCTATGAAATCGACCATGGGGTTGTGATCCCATAATTTAAGAAAGAAAATTATGCACCATGGTCTAAAAAAAAGCTATTGTTGTGTGAAAATACGTTTTTAAAATGAATACCTAACCTAACCACAATGACCAAATGTTGTTCTATTAAGACGACCACCATTAAAACCTGGTCTTTCATATATATATAGTTATATATCCTTAATGAGGAAGTGATTGATACGTTCACCTACTGAGGATCGTCCTAATAAGTTATTTTGTTCCAAGTTGTGGTATATACATATTGCATATACAAAAATAGACCTTTGCATATGATTATAGCAATAATACCTCACACTTCCGATAAACTACCATAATACCTCACCTCACACTTTAGATATTATAAATATTAAATCAAAACCTTTAAACTACCCTAATACCTCACCTCACCTCACACTTTAGATATTATAAATATTAAATCAAAACCTTTAAACTACCATAATACCTCACCTCACACTTTGAACATTATAAATATAATTTCAAAACCTTTCATTAAATAAGTTTAATCGTGTGTAATTTAAATTTAATTAAATATGAACAATAAACCAATATATTTCTTTCAATATGAAAGGTGAACCAATATATAATATATTTTTGGTGACATATTATATGTAAATACAATGAGTCCCAAAATGTGCATTAAATGTTACATATATTGGTACAAAGTAAGAAATGCCGAGATAGGGTATGTAATTATCTATTTATAATTATATTAATATTTTAAAATCAATAACTTAACAAGTATGAGTTGTTATCCTTGACACTCATCACCTCTCTCTTCTGCGGTGTTCACCATGCAAGGATATCCAACAGGAGAGAGCGACACATCGTTGTCTATTTTTTGCTTCAAATTTTAGCAGGATGCCATGTAACACAATAAATATTACATCACCTCCTGCTCTTTCGCATTGCATTCTTCATGTAAGGAGATCGTGCGAGAGAGAGAGAGCGGCACGTGTCTGTTTGTTTTCCGCTTTGAATTTGACATATTTGAGATGAAATGAAATGGGAACCACAAATTCATGAGAGCATTCATGGCCCGTTGTTGAGTGTCTAAGCATTTCCAGATCTACGTATCCTCTTCGGCGGTGTTAAGCATTTTTTCGGGAGTTTGCTTCTTAGAATTTGCGGAAGTGGCCAATGCATCATCAGGAATGACTGTCGATAATGAATGCCAGATCAAATTTTTGGAGTTGAAGAGAAATAGAACCCATCGTTATATAACATTCAAGATTGATGAGAAGCTTTAGCAGATTACCATGGACAAAATTGGCACTCCTGGGCAAACTTATGATGATTTCACTACTTCTCTTCGTGAGGAGGAGTGAAAATATGTTGTTTATAACTTTGAATTTGTGACTAAAGAAAAATGTGAAAAATGAAAGAAGATAAGTATGAAAATGTGCCCCAAGAAAATACACATCAATTTTTCAGTACGAAAAAAAAAGCAGTATTTGTATTAATGTAAGTATAACATACTGAAAAAGTGATATGCTTTGACAGCAAAATGATTTAAAAAGGTTGTGTAGAAACACATCACATTGAGATGATAATACATTGCAAGGTGAGTTGCAATATGTAATATTAAGGAAATGTGTGAGCAGGAAACAGAGAATCTCACCCAAGATACCAGGATAACTTCCAGGTCTATATAGATAGGAAACAAAACCAACCAGTTGTGATAAAACAAAAAGATAGTAAAGAGATCATACCTTCCGTGAATAGGTAGAAAGCATTTAGCAAAAAGAAAAATACCTGAAAGATACCAAAAACAGTATGGATCAAGTACCCCGCAAGGAGAAATCTTTTATCTGATATGTGACTGGACCCATTTGTATCTCCATTTTCCATATACCAAGCTGGCTCGTTAGTCCCATCTTTGACAGTATCATCTTTCTGATTCTGAGATCTGTCCACATGATTGATACTATAGTCATTTTCCTATTCCATAATGCATCTATCCTGTTCATCCACCCTGATAACATGGGGATCTTTATGGATAATTTCCTTTTGACATGCTCAATAATGATTTTTGAGTCCCCGTAAATATGAAGATTCTGAATATTAAGAAATGTGCCAAAATGAAGAAGACCAGCCAAAGCCATAGCTTCAGCTTTATTGTTTGTACCCTTTCCTCCATTCCAATAAATGGAGATTTGTTGTTCTTCATTCATTTCTATGTGAACGCCACAAGCACATATACCCTGCTGTGATGCCCCATCAAAGAAAGCCCGCGGGAAGCCCATCTGTAAACTGCTCTGTTCCATTGAATTTTTGCTTTTGTGGCAAGTCATCTTAGATGGGAGGGAGGAATGAGTAGAAATAATCTTGTCTAGCACAGACATCTTATTTTCCTTCCCATCTTGAAAAACTAATCTATTCCTCCACTTCCAAACTGACCATAGAAGAAGTTGAGGAATGGATCTAAATATTGTTTTCTGAGAACTCCACCATATCAAAGCTTCTTGCATAGATGAATGTGTCACCAACCTGAGCCCAAAATAGTGAGCAAGATCCATCCATAATTGTAAAGTGTAGATGCAATTAAGGAACAGATGAGCATTAGTTTCTTCCTCCTTTTTGCACAATAAACAAATACCTGGACCAGCCCAGTTCCTCTTTTGAAGGTTCTCCCAGGTAAGGTTTTTATTGTGAAACACAAGCCAGGAAAAATGTATCATTTTATAGGGAGCCCCAGTTTTCCACATTGATAGTGGAAAAATCATATGATTAGGAGAGGGGATATCTTTAACTAATTTAGAGTAAATGTCCTTTACTTGTACTTCTATCCCTTTCCTTTTTCCCCTCTAGGTTAGGGAATCATTTCCTTGTGTTCTACATATTCCAGAGAATTTCATGTTCATCATTATGCTATTCTATTGTTGAATTAATTCTCCTCTTAAACCCAAGTCTGTTGGCTCCTTCCAAATAGGAATAACCCCCTGCCATCCTGCTATAATCTGATTCCATGTGAAAAAACCCATTCTATGGAGGACCTTTATGATCTTTTGAGGAATAATGAGGTTTTCTTCGGTACCCATTATATGATCGAAACCGATATAAACATTCCTGCCATTTTGGAAGTTCCAAGAGAGGTTTTTTAGAAAAATAGTCTCAATTTTCCTGAAACTCAGCCATATAGAAAATCCTTGCGAGTAACCAATAGACCCTTTTCTGTACCAATATATTAAATCCTTGTTCCCCATGTATTTCTTCCTTAAAGATGTACTCCAAAGGCTGTCCCCACTTATGCCTCTCCATAATGATTTACATAGAAGAGGTTGTAAATGAAATATTCCATCTCAAAAACAATTATCGTCAAATCCATTTAGAATCGTAAACTTCTGCAATCTTATAATTTTTCATATTCATATTTTTAGTTGCTTGTGTAATTTTAATAATAAATTTTACAAAAGTATGTTATTAAGTCCACTAAGTCTTTCAAGGGTTTTTCGTAACAAATTATTTCCTTTCATGAGATGATCAATACTCACAATAAGGAAACCATGGTTCATGGTTATTGTGAAACCATGGTTCATGGTTAAATGAATTCAAAATTAGAGAAAAAAACTTGTTTATTTGCATATAATTTAGCATAAACAAACTCTAAGAACAAAATCAAATTTGTATGAAATTTTTTTTTGATCAAATAGTAAACGGAACATACTCTAATCATTTAATATAATGTATAATCTATAGTAGGAAAAACATATCCATGTGCTTTCTTACAAGGCATCACAAACTGTCAATGCAAAAGAGAACATGTTCTTCCCATTCGCATAGACAATTTGGTAATGTTGTTGAAAATTTCCTAATATGGATATATTTGAACTGGGTAACATTTCCATGCACATAATGCCACTGTTATAAACATACAAACAACTTTCTAGTAGAAAATCATAATTAGCTCCCTTGATGTGGAAAGTTATACTCAAAAAACTTGAAACAAAAGAGGTGGATTGTTGGTTGTAACAAAGGTCTAGTCTGAAGTATTAATACCATGACTAATATTTATATGTGGAGCTTCACATGTAGAGGCTCATCGAAATGATTCTGTGCAAAGCTTTATGGGAAACTAATCATCGGCACTGCTCATCGGGAAAAAGTGTTGGATCGTCTGGAAAAAATGGCCCATGTGAAACCCATGCAAAACCCTTTTCACATTTTATATTTTTAGTGGATGAAGGAGATAAAATATGGGGCTCTTAGATTGGATGGGATGGACAGTGTTTTCCTAGCCAACGCTATAGAGGGGACACGTTCGGTGTAATTACAACTACAACACATGTATATATGTTAAATTGGGAGAAGCCCAATATTAAAGATGGTTATTTGACATTGTAAGAAGGTGATTGGTAGATATAGTGACTCAACATTAATATCTTATCTAAATGAACTTAAATCAAGTATGTACTTTAACACCTACCAATTTATGAAAGTAAAAAATTAAGGGAAATTTAGGTAAGCACAAAAAAGGATAATTTTCTAAAATGGGTCCCGACATAAGGTCATGATAGATACCATGCACAAAATGTTCAAAGGCTAATTGCTGGCAAGGCAAAGGACATCAGAGCTCCTAAAAGGGATCAACATCAATGCTAAAATGCAACACCGATGTTGAAACACCTTGGAGGTAAAACTAAAGAATATCCATAAAAATGTATCGAAAGGTAACAACATGAGGCCTGTGGAGGTTGAAAGATCGAATTAAAAAGTATGGCCAAAAATTTGAAGAAAACGGTCAAATAACCTCAAAGAACATGGTTGAATTATTAAAGGAAATAGGATTAGCTATAGAGACATAAGGATAGCAAGCATTGGCAACTACCACATAAATTTTCCACAAAAGATTGGAATTGATTAAGAACCAAAACAAAGGATTCAAAAAGAAACAAAGACCATCAACTAATAAAATTACAATAAAACCTAAAAAGATTGAAAAATCCAAAAAGAAATACTACCAAACTCTAAAGATCACCAAATAACTTTGAATTACAATGTCATAAAAAATCCACATATCAAAGATCCACATAAGAAGTTCAACTTACCACGCATGACTAAATACAAAAAATAAAAAGGAAAAATTAGTAACCAATTCAAGGTACTTGTCTACATAATTTTGTGACACCTTCTCTTACCTCAAAGGGATGATAATTGCATATCCTTTTGCAACAACAGTGGTCATACAACAAACAGTCCATTAGAGAAATTTTGAAGTCTAAAATGGGCCTCCTAAGTGTTATAGACATTTTTGGGCACTACAACCCCAATCATACATGTCCATAGACCAAGGGCTTCTAAGTCCCTAAAAGTGTTGCTTCACACCCTAAAGGAACAAGGTCAGCTGATTACATCATCTCCCAGAAGTTCTCCATGGAAAACTGCTCAAAACTGGTCAAAATTGGACCATACAGGTTGCTCAGTGCTAAGGGTGCGATGCATCTCACCTGCTCAGTGTAAAGAGTGCGATGCATACTGGAAAGCCCTTCTGTAGGGTGCGATGAGAGAGAGTAGACAAATGGCAGAGATAGTTTGCAAGGTGGAGGATCATGGAATCTTCCAGAAACTTCTCCTATGACACTTGCCTCTCTGAATTTGCCCAGGGATGAGTAAGAGATCATTAATCTCCAAGTGGAACCAAGAACTATCAGAGAGAGGACACTAATCAAAAACCCAGTAGCTGACTCACCCCCCTGCAAACATCTATAAATGGATCCCTCATCACAGAGATCCGGAGGCTGGAATCTTGTATTTTGTAAGGAAGTGTTGTTGGTTTATTGGTGAAAATATCATAGTGTTGGGTGATCTAAGCTTTTCATGAGGTGAAGAAGGGCTTTCATGCTAGGAGGATGACGCTGGGTCAGAACAATGGGTTGTAATCCTCTTTGCTATTCTTTATATTAATAAAGCTATTCAAGTTTTCCTCCACATTCTTGTATGTTTGATGATATATGCATTTGTGTGGTCAATATATATCTGGTCCTATATTGTTTATGATTGTAGATCTCTGTTCTTCGATAGTATTATGCTGCTTTGACTCTACAGGTGCTCTTTGAAGCTGGGTAAGCGAAGAAGGAGTGGCAAAGATCTGTCAGAAGGGAGAGGAACCAAGCAAGGAACCAAGCGCAAGACTGAGGTTGGTATCTTTTGTTCCCCTCTTATCTACTTCTCATAAAGGAAAATGAAAGTAGCTTTGATTTGTTTGTTTCTAAGATAGCTACCCGTCTTAGTGGGACTAGCAGCTCCGAGTGGACACTAGATTTCCCGATAACAAAATGGAGACCACAGTGGGAGCGAATAGCTTGTTTGCTTGTCTATATTTGTTTGTTTTATAAACTTACAGACAGAGCCTGAAGTCAAGCCAGCTAGCCTTCGAACTGCATTTGCTATGCAAGTGAAAAGTAGATCAATGCTGCTTCAGTCTATCTCCGGGTTTTGTTTATAAACTGAACAATCGATTTGCAAACATTCTAATTGCCCTGGTCGTGGCTCTAGTAACCTCATTAGATCAACCCCTGTGATTTATATTTACTGAACATGACTTTATCGGCCTAAATCCCTGAACTAAGTTGCAAACTGTGATCAAGAACCAAGTTAAAGTCTCGTACTAGTACCATCGCACCCTCTCTTCAAGGAAATCATTATGCATCGCACCTCCCGTGTGTAGTAGGTGAGATGCATACCTTTTTCCCTGTGTAACAGGTGTGATGATCAGAGAAGGCTAAGTTTGCCTTCAAACTTTGGTTTTTCTTCACTCTCTTCAGCTCTATTCAGGAGTTTTGTTGTCTGTGATCAGTATACCACTGTGGAAACCCCCTTCCTTTCCATCATTTCGCCTCCATTGTGCAAAGAACTGTGAGTGTTTTTATGTATTGTTTGCCATTTTCAGTTCTCTTTTATAAAGAAGTAGCGTAATCGAACTGTTGTTTCTTGGTTTGAAAGTGTCGCAAGTGTCGTTTTCAGTCAAAGAAAAGAATCCTATTGTTCTTGATGGTCGATTATACTGTTACTCTTGTATTTGATTTGAATTAGTGGTTATTCAAGTGTCAAAAGCAATTTTCAAAAATCGGAAAGTGTCGTCATTATCTTCCTTTTGTTTTGAAGAGAAATTTGTTAGTTGTCGCTTTGAAAAGATAATTCAGATTTGTACTCAGCATTCTTTTTGTCATTCACACATTAAGAAAGCGAAAAACAAATACATGCATGTGCATTTGCACTTAGACTGCTTCTTGGTTTGATTTAGGACAGTGCATCTAGTGTGTGCTCTGTGCTCTATGTTGAAAGAATCTCATTTCTCTTTCCTTAGTAGCTAGGATTTTCATTCCAAAAAGAAGATTAAACGATTGTTTGTCATCTTAGATTGCATTTTAGGAATTATATATCTACATCACATGGTGAACCTAAAAGGAAAATTTCTTAAGCAAGATCAACTATAAAATAAATTCAATGAACATAAAAACGCTTTGGAACCTAACGCACAACTTTTAGAAGTCTAGGCTAGAGACGTATTCCGCCGTCGTAAAGCCTAGTAACTATCGCTCTCATTGCTGGTTGGATGATTCCTCCTCTTTGAGACGACAAGTGCTAGTACGGACTTGTGCTCCCACGTACTGTCGAGTATATATTGGGAGACTACAATAGGCTATATCCTTTATCCTTAGGAAGCCGTGTCTGCCGCCCTATCGATCGCAATGCACTGAACACAGCATTCGGGAAGATTGATTGCCGTACCGTAAAAAGTATTCTGCAGTTTTGCGATTGGTTTGGTAATCCCTCTGTCTAGATTTCCAGAGTAGTCTCTTTCGTTCCTTTTTGGACTCCTTAAAGGAAAAGGTCCATCTAAGCACTTGTCACTTCAGGCTCATTAAAAATCGAAGGCAACTAGAGTCATCTTTTGTTTTTCCTCGACTCTTAAAAATTGAAAAAACAAGTTGTGTCAAAGCGTCTAAAATTTATTTTAATCGGAATAATATCACTATTCCCGCGTTGGTCTTAGGTTGAATAAAATGGAGTCCACCAACCAAGGATTTCCCCTTGGAGGAAATCCTAGTCCTTTCTCCTCTTGGGGAGATGTTGGTGCACCTCATATGGCCACATTGTCACTTCTAGGATTGAGGATTGGCTTGCCCATATGGCTCTTCTCGACCTCCGTCGTTCAGAACACCGTGATTCCTGAACAATAAAGTCAGCAACTAGATGATACTAGAGTTACCCCCCAACCTTCTACTTCGTCCATTTCTCCCTCTCCTCCTTCCTCTTCACTTGATGAAGTTGGTAAAGCTAAAAATCAAGTGACTAAGAAGGAGAAGAAGGAAGCCAAAGGCAAAAAGGGGTAACCATGCATCGTCTAGAAAAAATCCACACACTGCACCTTCCAAGCCTAAATCTCCATGTGTCATTTTCAAAGGAGACCACTATCATCGAGATAGTCCTTGCATCCCTCGGATCTTAAGGGACTGGTCTCCTCGTTTGCACAATCCGGTGTCATCAACCTCTAAAGATCATGTTGAAAGTACACCGTCAACTAGTGAAAGCGAAGTATTTGGACAGAAGAGGAAATGTAAATTTCCTTGCAAACTGTGTGAACGCGATCACGTCATCCACCGTTGTCCCTTCCTAGATGAAGCTAAAATAGTCTTGGATAACCATCCTGTTTCACCGCTACGGCGTCCTCCTGGATACAAGAAACTCTTGCCGAGTCCATCACTAGTTGAAAATCCGACCGACATGCCATTGTGGTCGGTCGAAGCATCTATCATTGAAGATAGACCCTCTGAATCCACACCAGATGAAAGTCAAAAGGTCGAGGCGGCGGTCGACCCAACCTTGCCTTCAGAAGGTCCATCTTCAGATGATAGAGTCACTTAAGAGAATGAGAACGATACCATTCAAATTATTTTCGTAAACACAGACTCCGATGAACATGGGGGCAATCTACCCATTTCTTTAATGCAGGAAGGAAGTTCGTCAGAGTCATATCCGGCCATCTATTCGGTCCCACCTCCAAGCAACCTAGTCGTTTCCTTCGATTGGAATCTACTAGGTAGACCCCATTTACCCGCTAGTATACCATTCTGAATCATTGTACAAGCTTACAGAATGGTCATTGTCGGTACCATCATAGATGAAGGGGCTTCTTTGAGTATCCTTTCCTCGGCTGCTTGGAAAGCGCTTGGCTCGCCATCGCTTCTACCTGAGATGAGAAATCTGATAGGCTTCGACAAAGGAACCAGTCAACCGTTAGGGATCCTTCCCAATGTGCCCATAATGTTAAGAAGGAAAATCGTTCATATGAACGTAATGGTAGTCCAAGGACCTCTAGATTATAATCTACTCCTTGGGTGTGACTATATTTATTGCATGGGAGTTGTTGTCTCCTCACTCTTTCGATTAATGTGTTTTCCGCATGAAGGCAGAGTGGTCCAGCTCATAGACAGTGTTCGTTCCCTAGCTCACACATAGAAAATAGTCAAATGCCATCCCTAAATGGTCTTTTCATGCAAGGGATGTCTCATCAATCTCTAGTCCGACCACCTGAAGAACGCGAGTAATTCGGGAGGTCATGACTGAAACCCTGGGGGCATGCACCCTGGCCTGCTCCGACAGGGAAACTTCAAGTATAGGGTAGGTTTCCACGGAGGATATATGACTAGTCCAAACCCCGTCTGTATAGGAAGATGGGGTTAGACTGGGATAAGATACCTCCGTGAAAAGGTAGGCCTCTCGGTGAGGGGTAACCTGGAAACTCTACTTCGCTATACCTTGGGGCATGCAAACCTATTGTGAGCAAGTGAAGAGCAACCTCTATAGTTCCGCTAACTTCAACTGCTTAAGTCGGGTGAGTGGTCGGGTCGACCGTTCGTCTTCATTGGAGACCAAATGGCACCGGCAGAGTAAAGGAAGTGTTTTCCTACCTAACCTTAGCAGTTAACTAACCCCCCAGGACAGTAGTTGGTCGTTCTTAACTTGCATGCGAAAGGATACGGAGCAAAGCTTCGAAAGGTGCAAGCTCCATAAAAATGGAATCTATCGATGAGATTTCCTTATTATATGACTGGCACGAGCAGTTTTTATGTGAAGTTCAAGATCGTTAAAAATTAAACCTAAGAAATGAGCAAATGTTTCCCCCAGAGTTTAAGCTCATTTAAAAATGAGCCATTGTGAATGCATTATCATCAGCTTTTTTGAGCCTTTGTTGTGTTCTCATCAACACCTCCACTTTGTTTTGGCCGATCATACGCCCCCATTTGATTGTTTACCCTTTTTGAGGAACGTCTGCAATGAGTGATTCTGTTTAGCCATCCTTGTGACACTGTTGTGATTGGAAAATTCCAAACCTTACCTGGAATCAGTTGCTACCCTAAATTATCACTCGTTCCTCAAAAAACGAGTCTCCTTTAAGCTCTTTTCATCTGACTCGTAAAATATAAAAAGATTACCAAGCAATTGGCCTCTCCAGCTCGTTAAAGCTACCGGAAGTGCTATCCCTCCTCTAGATTTTAATCTTTTTGGACCTAAGGGATTATTACACAAAAACATCGAGCGCTTGTCTTATTTGGCTCGTTAAAACTATCGAAAATTCATCCCTTTTGTATCATTTTATACTTTTTCGGACTTAAGGGATTATATGACGAAAAAGAATTATTGGAGTTTCCTTTTCATCCCTTTTCAGACTCTCTAAAATTGAAAAAGGACCGAGTTATCATTGTCGTTAAACTCGTTAAAATCAATAGCGACAAACTTGTCTGTATAGACAAGAACGAGTTTCACTGTCGCTAGGCTCGTTAAAACATAGCGACGGGTTCGCCCGAAGGGCGAATTATAGAACAAGCATATGTTATCCTCCTCAAGCTTGATAAAAATAAAGAGGTACTGGTCAGCAATGATTGGGGAAAATTGGGAAGAAAACTTGAAGAAACTTTATTGGTAGCAAGTCGCTCTTGAACATGACACTTTCACTCCACCTCCGAGTCGGGTTGGGTTATTCCGTTCACCGGTCATATCATCATTGGTCCATCGCACCATCCATCTTTGGGGTTAACACTACCAATCCATTTTAGTGTCGCCGGTATGTTCAAGAGAAGTTGCTCAGAGAATTCACCTGTGTCTCACCCGCTGCAATACATTCACGCTCCATTCTTTCATGACCGCCACCCTGAACCTTGTATCATCAGATCGTTTTCACCACCAAAATCATTTTCTCCGTTCCGTGTCGTAGACGCGGGATTCATTAAGGCCCTCCTCCGACGAGTCGCTTCTTGTCGACATCAGCTCATTATCCAAGAAGTCGACCTAGAAACAACCCTTTCAGTACTTTGAAGCTTGCATGCCTCAATGGCAAGTTTCTCACTTCCGGCAACATGTTTACATCAATGGCCTTTGACCAAAAGATTTTACATGGTGTTCAACGCCAAGTCCCTTTTCACACCATGTGAATTGTATTGTCGTACCTTGAGGGTCATCATCATTATCGGTGATTCCTCTCGCACCTGTTAATAGCTTACATCATTGGCTGGTAATCAGGTGATGTCTTTCCATGTTCGACTCCAGAACATCTTTCACATGGATCGACTTGTACTCCGGATGAAGATTGAACGAGTTTGAAGACCCCGGATCTAGTTTCATCCATCCGGGCTATGATATATTCAGGGAAATAAAGACATCAAATGTACATCATTGCCGAACAGATGATCATCTGAATCAAAGGATGATGACTTCGTCTGAATCATCAGTCTGCTACATAGACGATTGTCTGTCCTATGTACATGAAAATGAATTTATAAAGCTGAGTGTTAGTGTCAGTCTTTCCAGCCTTCCTACAGTGATCAAATATGCTCTTACAAAGTGGTCTCAGAGTGTCAAGGTCAAATTTTGTCATTTCAGTGAGTCTTCAAGCAAAATTTGGTCACTAGGCATTAGGCCTAGGGTTTGCCCAAATGTCAGTCCATGTCATCATTCAGCTGAGCCTATCATCATTCATAGGTTTGTCATCATTATTTCAGTGTCTAATGGGTCATTTTACACCGTGTTCATGCTTCAGTTGTGCTTTGGCAAGTTCATTTCCCTCTCCTAGGGTTTTGAAGGAAATTTCTCTTGGACGGTCAAATCATCGGCAAAACTTGTTTCCTGATGTTCATACACCTTCCCCTATCCTTAAAGTACCTTATAAAATTATTCCCATCCCTTAGATCCCTCAAAATCCTCACTTTTGCACAAACCCTAGTTTCTAGCTACAACCTGGCAATTTTCTGGGTTGGGCCTATGTTTTTCCTTTTTGGACCCCTTCCCCTAGCTCAATATCTGAGATTCCACTTTCCCCTGCTTCCTAACATCCCTCCCCACTCCCACAAATTTCCCCAAGAATTTAGAAGCCCCCTATCCCCTTCATTCCGCTTCATTTCGACATAATTCCTTGTTTCACACATCGGGACAAGTCGCACTCAAATGATGTTTCTGAGCAATAAAAGATGAATTTTTCAAAACGGAGAGTGGTTTTTGTCCAAAACATGCCAAGGAAGAAAAACCTCCTTCACATTTTACACAGGTGTCATGGTTTGAGAGAAATGTCAAGAATTTCGTTGCCTCAGGAGAATCAAAGACACCTCTGAAGTGACCTTGGGAAAATCAAGTTGTCTCCTAGCTGGGTTGGCCAAATGATTTTTTTGATGGGTAAAATGATAACTAGACATAGATAACTTTCCAATGAGCTATCAGGAGCTCAATTTGGGGTTGAGGAAGGCATTCAAAAGTTGACTGCAACAGAAACTCTTCTTTCAGGCAGCCTCATTTAGCACTTTTTGACCAGTCTTGGGAGATTTGATTTTTGATAGGTCAAATCAACTCTAAATTGAACAATTCTACTTGGATTGGAAAGTAGACTCAAAGACCTTTCCAACGATCTATCCTTCGCCTGATTCCGACACCGGTAAAGCCCTCAAACAAGGCTGTGAATGTGCGCTACTCGTTGAGAGGTGCGCTACCCGTTGAGAGGCTGCCCGCAGTGTTAATTTTGAACTGGCGCTACATGTTGGGAGGTGCGCTACCCATTGAGATGTAAAAGCCAAAATCACCTCAAACTCACTCAAATCTTCTTCAAATTTGCAAATTGGGTTGAGGTAGGCTCTATACATGTTGTTTGATGGGTTGATGATGGTTATGGGTCTGCATGCTTGCGATTATGCCTCCAAGAATACAAGGAAAAAAGATATTTGTAACTGTTTGTCAATGTGGGCAGAATGTTAGGGTTTTATGTTTGTTTCAAGGTTTTTTGGTCCCATTTGATTCCCTCCCTTGTTCCCCCTTTTTCTTCACAAAGTCATGCTTATGTCTCTGCCCTTATTATTTGCAAAGAAATGTAAATTTCCCCCCATGGCCTAATATGTAAACCCTATCCCTCCCCCAAGTCCAAAGAAGGTTGTCCGAGGCTCTCAAGAGGAAGAAGAAGACCAACCCACTCCGTATCTTGGCCGAGGCTTCTCTCACTCACCATGATACTCATTAGCCTCTTCCTAGCAGCTAGCACAAGAAATTTTGAAAGTTTTGAGGCATTTTTGGCATTTTTGGGAAATTGACAGGTTTTGGCCTTTTAACATGCAGCGCCCCGTGCGCTACGCTACATGGGGGAAACTCAAAACGGGAAAAACTCAGCATTTTTGGAATTTTCATGCAAAGTTACACCTACCTATGGATGGACTTCAGTTTTTATGGAGATTTGGGCTTCCAAAAGCTCAAAATACATGCAAATTTTGACTTTCTGCCCATATTTTGAGTTGCAGAAAGCTGTCTTGGGAGAAATGAGTTTTGAGGGGTCAAATGAACTCCAAATTCAAAAATTCCTGTGGGGTTGGAAAGAAGACTTGCAGACCTTTCCAATGAGCTAGCTTGCACCTGATTTGGACACCGGGAAGGCCCTCAAACAGGCCTCTCCATGTGCGTTATGTGTCAGGCACATGTGCGTTGCATGTCAGGGAATTTTACCTATTTTGACCAGTTCGGCCAGAAAAACACTGTTTTCACTTGGTTTAATGTTTTGGGCATGTAAATCATGGATTTTTATGTAACTTTAATGGCTCTAAGATATTTTTACTCTCCTTGATCACTTCTAGAAGTTTCTTGAATGTAAATGGTAAATATTTAATGCATGGATAGGTTTCCTAAGTTTTAGAGGCAAGTTGTTTTGACTGCCTATTATCTAGTGCTTAGTTTGGAATTAGTTGAAACAGCTCCTAGGAAGCTGAGATCGACCCCTAGAGGTGGGGAAAGGAGTTAGATCATCTATATTATGCCTTCTCTTGCTCATTTTTCATGGTTGGACTCTTGAGGGAGAAGCTCCTATTGTATATTTTACTTGTATCTCTGCAATTTGAGGAAAGGGAAGACCAGGGTTTTGCAGACATCATTGGGATTCTTGTGGACTCTTGTGTTGATGGTGTGTTCTCTTATTGTAATTGTAAGTGTGTTTATGTGTTCCATCTCTTTCTTTACTGCATCTTATTAAACAAATGAAGTGATAAAGTTTGAATTCATGCTTGCCATGCTCAGCTTTCAAATTTGTTTAATGTTTATGTTTTCCACTGTCTAGAGAGGATTCAAAGTCATTGTTTGCCCTCTTTAGCTTCTCTTTTTTCTTCTTTGATCATCCATCTCAGCTAAAGGCATCAGCACAAACTCCTACCTTTCCCCAAAGACCCACCTGCAGAAACTGAGCTCAATCCCCGCACCCTGAATCGCACTCCCTCCAAAAACACCAAAAACTTTAAATCAACCCTCCTTATCAGTTTACTAGCCTAATATCAGTGTTCCTAATTGGGTCAGCTCATCCTATTGAAAGATCTACCGAGTTTGACCAGAGAGAGCCTTCTCATACCCCGTAGGGCTAGCTACGAGGTGAAATGGTTTGATGTTGCCTTGAAGGTTTACCTTCTTCAGCCTAGGGTGAAATCTCAAGTGCTAACACTGAGCATGGGAATGCCTGCGTCAGCTAGATTATGAAAATATTATGAAGATTATGTATTGTATTGTATCTTATTACAGGTCACCTTCCAGCTCGAAAAAACTTCAGATCCTCATGATAAAGCATTTCACCGGCAATCAAAAGATTAACGACCTCATGCTTTAGGGGGAAACTGTTATAGAAATTTTTGGGCACTACAACCCCAATCATACATGTCCATAAACCAAGGGCTTCTAAGTCCCTAAAAGTGTTGCTTCACACCCTAAAGGAACAAGGTCAGCTGATTACATCATCTCCCAGAAGTTCTCCATGGAAAGCAGCTCAGAACTGGTCAAAATTGGACCATACAGGTTTTTCAGTGCTAAGGGTGTGATGCATCTCACCTGCTTAGTGTAAAGAGTGCGATGCATACTGGAAAGCCCTTCTGTAGGGTGCGATGAGCGAGAGTAGACAAATGGCATAGACAGTTTGCAAGGTGGAGGATCATGGAATCTTCCAGAAACTTCTCCTATGACACTTGCCTCTTTGAATTCACCCGGGGATGAGTAAGAGATCATGAATCTCCAAGTGGAACCAAGAACTATCAGAGAGAGGACACTAATCAAAAACCGAGCAGCTGACTCAGCCCCCTACAAACATCTATATATGGATCCCTCATCACAGAGATCCGGAGGCTGGAATCTTGTATTTTGTAAGGAAGTGTTGTTGGTTTCTTGGTGAAAATATCATAGTGTTGGGTGATCTAAGCTTTTCATGAGGTGAAGAAGGGCTTTCATGCTGGGAGGATAACGCTAGGTCAGAACAATGGGTTGTAATCCTCTTTTCTATTCTTGATATTAATAAAGCTATTCAAGTTTTCCTCCACATTCTTGTATGTTTGATGATATATGCATTTGTGTGGTCAATATATATCTGGTCCTATATTATTTATGATTGTAGATCTCTATTCTTCAATAGAATTATGTTGCTTTGACTCTACAGGTGCTCTTTGAAGCTGGGTAAGCGAAGAAGGAGCGGAAAAGATCTGTCAGAAGGGAGAGGAACCAAGAAAGGGACCAAGTGCAAGACTATGGTTGGTATCTTTTGTTTCCCTCTTATCTACTTCTCATAAAGGAAAACGAAAGTAGCTTTGATTTGTTTGTTTCTAAGATAGCTACCCGTCTTAGTGGGACTAGCAGCTCCGAGTGGACACTAGAGTTCCCGATAACACTAAGGAATATTATAAAATAGTAGTGGAAAAAGTAAAATAATATTATATGACATCATAAATTTTTGGAGGAAGAAAAAGAAAAACTACTTTTTCAACTTATCTCCCTATAGTTTTATTCAAATTTCGAGTGGGACAAATCACGTTTTCCATGTATTTCTCATTTTTCATGTAGTGGGGTCCATCGAAAGTATCCAACATGGGTAATCCTTGGATGATGAACTAAATTATGCATCTAACAGGTGCTCCCACTCGAAATTTGAGTAAAACCATAGGGCGATAAGTTAAAAATACAAGTTGAAAAGTATTTTTTTATTTTTTTATTTTTAATCCTTTTAATTCCAAAAATGGTGAATCATCCCCCATGGTTAACATCATAATATTGATTCTTGTTCTTATAAAGTTGATTTTAGTTGCACATTTTTGTTTTGAGGCTCACTTTCGACCTAAAAAATTTTCTAATGAAGGGTTGAATCCCTCGTCAACCCATTTAATCCAATTGGTGGTATCCTAGTGAAAAAATATGACTTAGGAACCACTTTATGCAATAGGATCAATTAGTTTTTAAACTTCAATATCCTTAGAAAACCTAAACTTCGAAGAAAATTAAGAAAACCCATTCTTGCCAATGCAATAAAATCCATTGAAGGCTATGTTGAATCAACCATCGTGTTTCATGAACTACCAAAATTTTGCCTCACAAAGGGAACACTTAGTGAAGCCATTATTGTCACAGATGGCATTCTTAGGGAACAAAAGTTGAATATCTTGATTTGCAAGAGAGGGCACAACAATTAAGGGAAATACAATGGTGTGAGAGGCCCATCAAAAAGAGAGATGCACCCTCAAGAAAAAAGTAGGCAAAAAAGTAGACAACAACCCTAAAGTTGGAGCCTCTGCCAATGCCACATTAGAGTGACGACCATGGCACCATGACACTATCCATCTATAAAAGTACCCAAAACTCAACAATAGTAATGAGGACCATGACAAGGGGAGCCAGATTGAGGATGGAAAACACAAGGTCAAGGCTATAATATTGTTCAAGGTAATAATCAATTGAAAAAACCTAAGTGAAGGAGAAAGCTCTATGTCCCACTCTCTGAGACCATGTAGTAAAAAAGGAGCACCAACTAGTATCATACACAAGCTTGAACTTCATACACAAAACATTATAGGATAATAAAAAGAACAAGAACACTATGATACCATGTAGTAAAACAAGGAGCACTGCCTAGGGACATACACAAGATTGTGTAGGAGTGTATAAACACCCAAGGAATAGATTGCAAAACCTAAAAGAACTTTTAAAAAGAGAGAAAAATTGAAGATCACTTCATTTCTTGTGTGAAAGCATGTTTACAACAATCTAATTTGAAAGTGCAATGGAAGCCTCTTGGATAGCTAGAAGATAATTCTTACAACATAGTAGAAAAGAATGCTCTATAAGATTACAAGTTCTAAAGCTTATTCATTGGAACTCTAACAAACCCCAATAAGTGAAACGTAGGGAGGAAATAAATAATGGTCCTAACAACAAGCCATGCTTAGGTACCCATGTACAACCTATCATAAACCAAGAAAAGGATAAAACCCATAATAAAAAACTACCCCCTCTCCCCCAAAAGAGAGTACATAAAAAAAAAAAGAAAGAAAGAGAGAAATTAGGAGGTGAAGGAAGGAGGACTCAACTTGGCCCCCCAAGGAAAACTTCCTTCACTCCATGCATCAGTGGTAATTAAAGAAACCTTGGTGATGCCAAGTTATTTGTGAAAATATTTGTTACTTTCTCTTCAATAGGTACATTTTCTATGCTAAGAATGCTATCTTTGATAAGTTGGTGAATGAAGTGCTAATGGATCTCAATATATTTGATTATTTGATGCCACACAAGAGTTTTAGAAATATGTATTACACTCTTATTATCACACCACATAATAGTAGGTTAATCCTATCAAATACTAATCTCAATCAATAATTGTCACAACCAAAGAACTTCTTGACTAGCGAGAACTGCAGCTTGATACTCAACTTCCATCATAGATAATGCAATCACTATTTGTTCTTGTATTACCAAGAAATGGAAGCAGAACGAGGACATAAAAAAAAAGCTAAAGTTTGAATTCCAATCATCAATTGATCTAGCCCAGTTAGAATTTATGAAACCCGCAAGCTCAAGAGTATCAACAATATATTGAAAGTCAAAATTTGAAGTGCCCTAAATATATCTGAAAAATACACTTTTTTGCTTTATAGTGACCTTGGTGAGGTTCCTGGGAGAATCAAGGAACCAAACTTACTGCATAAGCAATGTCATGTAGGTTCTGAGTCAAATCGAGAAGAATTCCAACCAATTTTCGATACAATGTAGGATCCATCTATGGTGAGGTGTGACTAATGGTAAGAGTAATATGTCACTGAAAGGGAGAAAACATAGGCTTCAAACTAGCCATGCTAGAATGTTGAAGTAAATCAAGAGAATATTTTTTCTAGAAGATGGTGATCCCTTGTGAATGACCCTATAATCCAAATATGTAATGTAGCAGAGCAAGGTCTTTCATAGAATATTGTCCCATCAATGCTTCCATAATATTCTAAATCATAGATGATGAACTCCTTGTGAGGATCAAATCATCCACAAGGATAACTAAAATCAATAAATTAGAGTCATATCTCTGAGTGTAAATTGTAGGATCATAATGATAAAAATTAATCCCTAAAGTAAGTAAAAAACTATACATCTTCTCATACCAATCTCTAGGACCTTGTTTGATACCATACAAGGAATGTCGAAGCCTACAAAGACATGAAGGATCCTGCAAAAAACTAGGAGCTTTCTCTATGTAAATCTCTTCGTGTATATTTCCATGCAAAAGAGCACTTTTGATATCCATATAATAAACTGACAAGCCTTAGGAGGAAGCTAGAGAAAGCAAAAAACGTATAGAATCCATCATGGAAACAAGGGAAAAATCCTTGGAATAATTAATTCCTTTAACCTGTGAAAATCACTTGGCCATAAGGTGTGCCTTATGTTTGTCAACAAATCCTTCTATAACATATTTCATTCTGGAGACCCACTTACAACGGACTAACTTATGTCCATTTAGAAGAGGACAAATATCCCAAGTATGTTTCTTCATCAAAGAAAAATACTTTTTCTTTCATGGTAGCTTCACACTCAGGTATTCCAATAGCATCAAAAAACTATTGTGGATCTTCTGAAATGGAATGACTCAAAAGAGAGATTCCTCTTGATTGTGATTGATTTGAGGAAAGATAATTGAAATCAATTGCCTCACAGCCATATCTATCATGTTACTTTCTATTATGAAGGCTCCTCCTCAAAGTTTGGTCTTGAACACGTTGTTCCTGATTTGAAACTTAAATTTTGGATAGTAATAGTGGTTATTTTCTTCTCGCCAAGGACATTTAGCAAACATTTCTTCATCTTCTAGATCTACGAAACCATCACAATGCTTAGAACCATTATCAACAATAAAAGTTGAGGAATAAGGATTAAACGATCCTAGATTACTGGTCTCATCAAAATGAAATCTTCGAAACAACACTTCCTTAGAGGAAGGGTCAAAGAGCCTATAGGTCTTCATGTCCTCATAATTGATAACAAATATTAATTGTCAACTTTTATTTTTCATGGATTTGTGCTTTTCATCTGGAATTAATGCCCAAACGGGACTACAGTTATGTAATATTCATATAGATGCATGCAAACAAAGTAGTACATAATTTTTAGGGTTATAATAATGATTAGTAAAAATTTTATTTACTAACTTGAACATGATAAATTCTTGTAGTAATGTGTTTCTAGAAGAGAAAATTCTTGTATTCACTTCATATATATATATATATATATATATATATATATATACACACGCACATGCAAGGGTTAGCAAATAATGGAGTTTGCACACTTTGGATAAATATTTTATCCACTACTAAAACTATAGAGCTCTAATGTAGAAGATTGGTTTCATGGGATTTAGATAACTTTTTCCATGTAATTTAATTCATGTTAAGTTTATTCAATTTTTTTCCTAGTTTGATTTGTAAAACTTTAATAAGTTTTTCAAATTTATCACTGATGACCAATGAATTAGGGAAATGTTTTAGGTTTTATAGTCAAAAAAATTTGGATTTCGCTAATGACTAATGAAATCGTCAACACTTTCGAATATAGCATGGGGGTTTTGTTCCCACATAAGTTTAATTGTCACGTGGTTTATAATATAATAATAAATTGATGTGTGTGTGTGTGTGTGTGTGTGTTTATAGTATATGGAAGATTACTATAAATATATAAATATAACATTTTTAAAAGTTAAATTTAAGAACCCAATATTATAATTAAGTGTAAAGTAATTTAATTGAGGCCAACATATGACATGGTAAGGCCAAGTGGCCATGCTTCCAACTTAACACCAGTCCTAGGATAACACATGGACCTCGAGTATTTTCCACATGTTAGCTATAGAGTAAATATGACATGGCACCAAGTATGCAATCTTCAAATGGCCATATCTTGGTGATCCAAGCTCGAACTTTGATAAAAAATTATATCAGTAAATGTTGGGTTGTGTTATATTCTTTCCACGACTAGCCGATGTAGTTAACCGGGGGGTTAGAGGGGGGGCGGAGCCCCCCCCTTCATTGCGTTAACTGCATAGTGGGGGGTCATAGGGGGTTTGAGGGGTGCAGGTAGCCCCCCGTCTATGGGGTCTGGGGCAGCACCCTAGAAAATTTTGTTTTTTGACCCTATATTAGGTTGGGCAGACCTACCTATGGTTTTGTGCATAATTTTCGCACATGGTTTTCGACGTGATGGTTTTCGGTCCATGGTTTTAGACGCGATGGTTTTCGGTCCATGGTATTTGATGCTTCGGCATGTATAAATATGTATTGTAACATTGAAAGGAACATAATGAAAAATCAAGCTCGTAGTCTCGGTTTTGAGATCCAGGGGAAAATCTCTATGTATATGTGTTTTATGTGTTATGCTCTCGCATTTTTTATTTTATGTTATTAGAATTTGTTTGCAGGTAATTTATGTACGGGGTTAAAACCTACATATGGTATTAGAGCTATTTTGGCTTCAAGGGGAAGCCTTTGTTGCTGAGGGGTTTCGCTCGGGCTTGTGGTAGAACCTGTTCAGTGGGAGCTCTGCGAGATCAATTCTGGTGGTGAAAGAAGATGGCGAGTAGTGGAAAGATAGAGATCGACAAATTTAATGGTCAAAGTTTTGAGTTGTGGAAACTCAATATGGAGGATCTGTTGGTGGACAAAGATCAGTGGATCGTAGTAGATCCGGGTACTAAACCAACAGGAGTGTCCAATGAAGAATAGAAAAAGTTGGATCGGAAGGCAAAGAGCACAATACGTTTGTGTGTCTCAAATTTAGTATTGCTGAATGTATCAGGGGAAGCTACGGCTAAGGCTTTGTGGGAGAAGTTAGGGACTTTGTACCAATCTAAGTCTCTGGTGAATAAACTATTCCTACAGAAAAAACTATATAACCTGAGGATGAAAGATGGAGACTCGGTGACAGAGCATATGAACGCATTTAATACTGTGGTAAGGCAGTTATTATCTGTTGATATTAAAATTTCAGATGAATATAACTGCATCAGTTTGTTGTGTTCTCTACCATATTTGTGGGATAGTCTGGTTATTGCAATAGGTAGCAATGCAACTGTCTTTCAGTTTGATGAAATAGTCTCATCCTTGCTGACGAAGGAGATGAGATGGAAAAATATGGAGAGCAAGAATGGTGATGCCTTGTCTGTACGACGATGGTCCCAGAATAGAAACAAAAATAAGTCATCGAGTGGGAGATCTAAATCTCTAGGAAAACCTGTAAAGGTGGTGTGTTGGAAATGCGGAAAGGAAGGGCACTACAAAAGGGATTGTAAATCTAAAGCTCCTGACAAAGGAAAGGGACTTGATGATGCTCCTTCTGCAGAGGCAAAAACCACCTTAGATGAAAGTGGCGATGTGTACTTGGCTTCTTCAAGTACACATGTAGATCATGAAGCATGATTGATTGACTCAGGTGCATCCTTTCACTTCACTTCCCATAGAGAGTGGTTCTTAAAGTATGAAAATTATGATGATGGTGATGTCTTCTTGGGGGATGGCAGGAAGGCTAGAATCGTTGGCCATGGAAAAGTAAAGTTGAAGTTGCAAGGTGGAAGGGTTAGAACACTTCCAGGTGGTGTTCTACATATTCCTACATTGGCCAGAAATCATTGGCCATAAATCTGATTTCCGTAAGTAAGTTGAATGATGCAAGTGTAAAAACAGTGTTCGAGAAGGATACCTGCAAAATGGTTCGGGGAGCATTGGTATTGATGCGGGGAATTCGGATTGAAACTCTATACAAGCTGCAAGGTAGCACTGTTATTGATGGGTGCAACAGTTCTGTGGTTCCTAAAAGTTGAGCAGAAAATCTAGTAGTCTCTTGAGAGAATACCATGATGTGGCATCAAACACTTGGACATATTGGAGGGAAGGGCCTTTGAATACTTCATGGTAAAGGTATGGTAGAAGGTATGAGTAATACCTCTCTGGATTTTGATTTCTGTGAAAATTGTGTATATGGGAAGTAGAATCGGGTGAGTTTCCCCTCTAGTGGTAAGAGGGCGAAACAGATATTAGAACTTGTGCACAGTGATGTGTTTGGACCTGTGAAGGTTCCATCACTGGGTAAGTCTGTTTACTATGTATCGTTTATAGATGACTTCTCAAGGAATACATAGATATATTTCCTTAAGAAGAAATATGAAGTCTTTGACAGGTTTAAAGAATTTAAGGCTCTGGTGGAAAACCAAACAGAGAAGAAGATAAAGGCGTTGAGGACAGATAATGGTGGAGAGTTTTGCAGTAAGGAATTCGAAGAATTCTGTAAGAAGTGTGGTATAGCACAGTAGAAGACTACTCCATACACACCTGAGTAAAATGGAGTTGCAGAAAGAATGAACAAGATGTTGATGGCAAAGGCAAGAAACATGCTCAGTGGTGTCGGGTTAGGACAAGAATTCTAGGCAGAGGCGGTGGAGACAGCATGTTCCCTGGTCAACAGATCACCTTCATCAGCGTTGGAGGATAAGACTACACAAGAGATATGGACTGGTAAGAAACCCTCTCTTTCACATCTAAGGCATTTGGATGTGATGCATATGTACATGTTTTAAAGGAGAAACGAACCAAGTTGGATAGTAAATCTGAAAAGTGCATCTTTATTGGGTATAAGGATGGTTTAAAGGGTTATAAGCTTTGGAACCCAATAATAAGGAAGGTTTTGTACAACCGAGATGTGGTGTTCAAAGAGGTAAAATATGTTATTAAACATGAATTCCAACAAAAGGAACCTGAGAATATAGAGTTTGAGCTTAAGGAGGAAGAATTAGACTCTACAGCAGAGCAGGAATCAGAAGATGAAGAGCCACAAACTCCGGGTGTGAGAAGATCAGTTCGAGAAAGAAGGAAGCAAAAAGGTATAGACCATTTGCTTTCTCTTCAAATTTTTCTTTATCTATTACTAACGATGATCCCAGAAATGTGAAGGAAGCAGTAGATTCAGAGGATGGAAAACTCTGGAAAAAGGCCATGGTTGATGAAATGGCATCTTTGCACAAAAATGAGGCTTGGGATCTAGTGGAGTTCTTGGCTGGAAGGAAACCCATTGGTAACAAATGGGTGTTCAAGAAGAAGACAAATGTAGAAGGAAAGGTGGAGAAATACAAAGCTCGGTTGGTTGCAAAAAGTTATTCCCAGGTGCCGGGAATTGATTTTGGTGATATGTTTTCTCCTATTGCCAAGGTAACTTCTATTAGATTACTTTTATTTGTTGTTGTTGCATTTTGATTTTGAGGTAGAACAAATGGATGTGAAGACAACATTTCTTCACAGGGATCTGGAAGAGGAAATCTACATGAAGCAACCTGAAGGCTTTGCGGTGAAGGGTAAGAAAGAACTGGTATGCAAGTTAAAGAAGTCTCTGTATGGGTTAAAACAGTCACCAAGGATGTGGTATCAAAAATTTGATACATTTATAAGGGGACTTAGCTTCACTAGAAGCAAAGAAAATCACTGTGTGTACTTTAAATTAATTGGTGACTGTGTTATTTATCTAGTCTTGTATGTGGATGATATGTTGCTGGTTGGAAATGACAAAGAAATTATCCAGGATTTGAAGATCCAATTGTCCTCCAAATTCGACATGAAAGATCTTGGTGTTGCAAACTATATTTTGGGCATGGAAATTAAAAGAGATCAGGCAAAGAGGAAGCTCTAGTTAAACCATAGGAAGTATGTCGAGACAATACTACAGAGGTTTAATATGCAGGATAGTAAACTAGTGAAGGTTCCTATTCGTGTAGGTGTGAAGTTATCTCCTGAACAGTTTCCCAAGGCACAAGAAGAGGAAGAGGACATGCCCCGTGTTCCATATGTAAGTGCATTCGGTAGCCTGATGTATGCAATGGAATGTACTAGACCAGACATTGCACATGCAGTGGGAGTATTAAGCATGTTTATGTCAAAACCAGGGAAGGAGCACTGGACAACAGTGAAGCGAGTTTTCAGGTATTTGCGTGGCACTAGTGATTATGGCTTGTGCTACCAAGGAAGACCAAGATTGGATAGGGTGTTGGATATTTGTGGCTTTGTGGATGTAGACTGCGCTGGAGATCTGGATCAGAGAAGATATACAAGTGGGTATGTGTTTAACCTATTTGGAGGTAAAGTCAGTTGGATGAGTAAGAAACAATTTGTAGTGGCACTATCAACTACAAAGGCAGAATACATGGCAGCCACTCATGCAAGCAAGGAATCAGTTTGGTTGCAGATATTTTGTTCAAGTATGTGGTTAGTATAGGGAGCTATAAGGATAGACTGTGATAGCCAAAGTGTAATTTTCTTGGCAAAAAACCCTGCTTACCATTCAAAGACAAAGCACATTGATGTTTAGTATCACTTTGTGAGGAATATGATAGAAGACAAAAGGGTTTTGCTTGTAAAGGTGAACACTTTGAAGAATATTACAGATGCATTGACAAAATCTATGAGCTCTGAGAAGTTCTCTTAGTGTAGAGAAAAAATGGGCATTGCAGGGCTGGATAAATGACTACAAAAATGATATTGATTATCAAATCAATAAATCCAATAATTAAACAATAATATGCATAAATAGTTCATAACACATTACTATTTAATAAATCAGTTTTATAAGATAGATTTCTGAGCAAATAGTTACTCAGAAATCAGAATTTAATCCATAAGAACAGAGATACATAATAACAAGATTGAGACAAATTACTCATATTGACAAGAGTGCACAAACATGAATAAAATGAGACATTCCTGTTACCATAAAAATGAAACTGATATTTGAAACAGTAGTATTAGAAATACCAATTTATTGCATCCATTTCTCTGACCTTGGTCTCCAACAGTCCTTTACATTGCTTGAACTTCTGCCTTCAAAACTAGAGCCAAAATAGTGCAAACTCTGCCCGATACATGATTCAAGATATAAAGGAAAAATCCTCAATAATCTCAGATCTGAGATTTTCTCTCCTCTCTCCTACAACTCTAAATTCCTATTACAGTAGTGCTTTTAGAAGTCTAAAATTGCAGAGGAGAGCAGCCCCCCTATTACATTCTGCAATCTGCTATTTATAATATTTGTGAAGGAATTCTTGAGAGGAAAGTTTGTTGAAGAGAAATCTGCCAAATCCAATTTTATTTGCTCAAAATTCCAATCTTTAATTGCTGGAGCCTTCTCATTGATTGAGATCCTTTTCTCCATATTTCTTCTATTGTTTTCCTGCAAAAAGAAATCAAAATGAATTAAGATGCAACAATAAAATCAAAATATCATTTCTAGCAATTTAAAATAAATCCAATCAAATTCAATTAAATAAATAATTGAAAATAAAATGTAAGCTTTCTATTGATGCATGGGATGGTTTGATTGGCCAAGGATATTATTGACGAATGGATCTGCATTGAGAAGAGGCTTAGACAAATGAAAATGCAGAAAATAAAACTCAGAAAATTGATTTTGTTTTAGAAATTCGTAGCTTGATCTTCTGCCTAATTTTTGACCCAATAAATGACCAAATCTGTTAGTGAAACCTCCTCAGAAATATTCTCCTTGATTTTATCTTTCCAATGAACTGTCCTGGGCCTCATTTGCCCAAGTATAACTCAATCTATGAGCCTCCAAAGTTGATGGATCAAATCTGATGTAAATCTGAAAACTCTGTTGCTGGGCTAAAAAAGGGAATTTCAATTAAAAAATTTATCCTAAATTAAAATTCTAATTATCTAATAATTAATTCTAATTTAATTGTTAAATTAAACTAATTAATAAACTATTTATTAATTAATATTAATATTAATATAACTAATTAATATAATTAACTATTTATAACCTATTTAATATTAATCTAAATAATAATTAATTTTTATTTAATCTAATTTTATATATTAATTAATTTAAAAATTATTATTTAAATATTAAATATTTATTCTAATATTAAATTATATTAACTAACCACTTTACTTCACTCATATGTATGAGTGAGTTGAAAAAAACTTTAAAATCAAAATCGAATGAGAAAAGTTTGTTATAAGTTGTTTTTTTTGAATGCTCCTTTGACTTTTGCTTATCGGCAAATCGGATCGGGAGAATGAAGATTATCGGGGTTTCAAAAATGTGTCAAGTGAAAAATCCCGATGCGATCAAAGCCTTCAATGTGATCAGAAAATTTTATTATATATTTTTTTATTATATTGATATTTTATGTATTGAATTTTATTTTAATTAAATTAATTATTACTTAATTTAATTAATTTAAAATTTAACATTAAATATCAATTCTATTTTGGTTTTTATTTTATGAATTTTAGTTTCTAAACTACAACCACTTGGAAAATAAATAAAAAGAACAAAAATAAACTACAGCCACTTGAATATTATGGGTTTTTTAAGATTAGTAATTGATTTGGAAATTGGAGTAAATTTCTTAAATTCCGATGCTTAATAATTTGGCTGTTTAAGTAAAAATGAAAAAATGTTAGTAAAACTCACTAGGGGTTAATATTTAAAATGAATGCATTATTGAACTAATTTATTTACAAAATGCAATATTGTACATTTTATGCATTTTTAACCCAGGCTACATAAATGATCAGACTTTCAAAGGAGTGCCATTTACAAACCAGTTGACCAAATGAGGCGAAACAAGCATCAATAGGAACTTATAAAAAATCGATTTTATCAAAACAATCAAAACAAGAATCCAAAACAAATGAAAAATTAACAAAAGCGTAGGGCAATCAACTAAATAAAAATCCAAAAAGGTGTTTAACCAAAAACTTTATAGAAAGGGTCCCCATTATTTGAGTTGAGCAAATCAATAATGGGGGGGTTGTGTTTTCACCACAACAATGGCGACACACGGGAGAAGAATCAATTATCTCTGTTTGATATGAATGAGATTTTCCTAAAATTAAAGTAAAAATAATTAAAGAAGAGAGAATTATGTTTGAAATGTTCGACTAGGTTCATTAATCTGTATAAAAGCCAAAATCATCTAACTGTAAATTTTCTTAAAATTTCTCATAAATTAAAATATTTCAAAACTCTATATCAATGTTTAATTAGTTGTAGAGATAAAGCAGGGGTCACTTTACAGCTTGGTTTTTCTTAAAATATACTCATTTGTCACAGGTAGAGCCACTGCTGCCAGCAAACGCCTATAGTCTCGACAGGGTTACCTTTTAATCATCAGTGATTCAGAATCTCATCTCTTTAAGAATTATTGACCTAGAGATAAATCCATTTATATATGTATTATTTTTTATTTTTTATTATTTTTTAATTTTTTGTTATAAATCTTAAAAGCCATTGTCCTGGTTTAGTGGCCAGATAGTTGACAATGTTATTCATTGGTTATAATTGGACTGAACAAGCTGGCTCGTGATGAGACCCCTTGTCTTATAATTGTTGCCAATCATAAGCCATTACCCTGGTTTGTTTAGCAGTATTGGTAATGTCAGCCTATTTTTCCCCTATGATCATGGTAAGCAGGCTCATGATGAGACCTCTTATCCTTTAAGTTTAAATATACTTCTAGATCACACTCTAGAAAAATAAGACTTTCTAGGACAGGGAGAATCATTGACGCCTTAAGAGTTAAGAATGACAATTTCAGAGTTAAAGGTGATTTGCTGTAAAGGGTCTTTACTTGGTTATAAATAACTTTTCTTGACTGATAATAAAACTTTGAAAGATCTTAATAAAATTTTGAAATCTCAAAATGATTACAATTTCGATGAAAAATAAATTTCTCCAGATTTTATGATACTTTGCCAACTTCTCTTGATTGGTAATCTCTTCCTTAAGTATGTTTACCTTTATAATAAGAAAATCAAACTTCACTAAGAGATCTAAGAAAAAGCTAATAGGTGACTATTAACAATTTTTCTCCATGTATGCTGACCACTGTTAGGTAACAAGTAGACCTTCCATATAAATAATGGCAGAGTCACCAAAATCAAAATTGAAATCCTAAGGAAAATAATTCTTATGCTAAAATGAAAAAGAAATCAGAAAACAAAAATAAAAACGAAGAAATCTTAAAAATGGAAAGGAAAATCCCAGTTTCGAAAGATAAACTCAAACAAGAATGTTTATACCAATATCTCAACAATATGAAGAAAAAGAAAGTAATCGCGTAATCATTTCTTCTTATGTCGAGATTTAGAAAAATCATATCTTGCAGGGTTGTAAATGCTTTAGGCTTTTTGGATAGCAGTGACGATAAAATTAAGCCACAATGAAAACTTTTTGTCTAATATTATTCTTCTTGTTTCAAAGCATCTTCTTAATTATTTTCTAATAAAAGGAAGGCTTAAAGAAACAAACTAAAAGTTCAGAAACTTCCTCGTATAGCTGTTTTGACGAAGATTATCGCTGCTTCTTGAAATAAAGCCAGGAGAAAAGTATAAGACTTCGAAAATCTGATTTGGCAAAGGATTGAAAGCTTCAAATGGAGAACTGCAAAACAGATTTTTTATATCAGCAAAAACAAAACTGAAACTAAAGTAACGAAATGGAAATTAATGAAAGTGGGTACATGAATCTTACCATTGGATAATTTCTTTTGATCTTACCTGAAAGGTATCAGTTTCTCCAAACTAGCTGACTTCTTATTTTAATTAACATTAAAAACATGAAGAAGTCAAACTAACCAAAATCCTGTAACCCAAAATCATTATTTATTTTATTTAAACTAAAGAAAGCAATAAAATGTAAAAATTCAATGCTTAGTGCTCAAGGGAATTGAAATTAAAAGAAATGCATCAGAAATGAGAATGAGAATTTGCAGTAATGATTGTTATTCAAAATACTATAAGTTTCATATAAATTCCATGATTTTATAAATTGTCCAGAATCAAGACCAAGTCCAACATAATAAAATTTAAATATGAAGATAGAGAGGTCTTGAATTCCTTTTTTAATTATGGAATTATATATTTAAAACAGAAATATATGAGAAATGAAAATGATTTAAATATGCTGCAAATTGGTGATTAACTGTCTTCTTACCATAGTGGTTACCCAAGCTCGCTTTTAAAATAACACATCGTCGTATCGGATGATTTGCATCACATGTCTCTTCACCATGCTTGAATTTTAATTTGCAACACTTTACCTTTCTTGCTATGCAATATATCGATTGAATGTTAATGGCTCAAAGGCATGCATTAGAAGCTATTGCATCAGAGATTGCAATGGCAAATTCCCGATTAAGAACATGCGATGAGAACATGTACAATGAAATGAGGCGATCGCATTATTCAAGAAATACTATATTAGGGATCGGGGACAGCTATGTCACAAATTGCACATCACACACCGTATCTTGCGATTTATACTTTGTACATCGCGCATCACAGATTCAGAATAATGATATGGCCATAAATAAAAATGCAAGAAAGCGATTGTGATATCGGCGATGCGATGGATGACATAACTAATCGACGATCGGCAATGTTAAGCACCCGATGTAACATAATATGATTCCTACGATGTCGATATGCGATGAATAACGTGGCTAATCGGCGATCGTGATCGGTAATCTTAAGCGCACGATGTAACAATTCTCAATACGCCGATATGCGATGAAAAGTGGACCCGATAATTTTATGATGAAAATTTGATAACATATCGGATCGGAGACATCAACCCTTTAAAATTATGTTTTCATTACTATTGCGATTGAACAGACGCGATATCTCTTGTGAACTGGATTTAAATTTGATATCGGGTCCCGAATTATGAGAACATCGCAATATCGGTAAAGTCATTTATCGGAGATCAGCGATTCATGATAATGGAAGTATATTCAACTGCAAACCTCCGATATGCGAAATGTGATATGACATATGAGTGAGAAGGTCTAAGATCATCAATTTGTTATCAAAAATGCTAAGGGCTTCTTTCGATGAAATATTTCGCTCCAAATGATTGTGAAATGGATGATGCGATATCGGAAAGAAATTATTGACGAGGATGAGTGGGATGGTAGTATTGTGAATATGCATTCACCGTAGTATCAGCAATACGAAAACCAAATTGAAATGATGAATGAAAGCAAAGTTTAAAATGCTCAAATTCTAATGAATCGCAAATAAAATTTCCCTGAGCCTGTTGCAAATTTGAAATGGGTTTGCTACTTACTTCAAATTTTGAAAACAAATGAAAACCTACAAATAAAAGAGAACAAAAATAAAAAATAAACTAAGGAAAAGATAAACTAATAATAGATGAAAATGAATTTGTAAATGCATACCTGGAAGGAATTTGTCTGTAGATTTTACCTCATGAATTTTCAAATCCTTCGTTGGATTTATCAAAATTTTGACTTTATTCAAAATCATCTCATCATTTATTTTAAATCTAAGTGTGCAATCAGCCTAAATAAAATATGTTTATTCATGTTTAGGAAATGTAAAATTTACCAGAAATAAATATAAAAATAGGCTTCCCTTTTTGAATTGAAACAACAATTTATTACCTCTGCTTATTTTGAATAACTTGAGAAGAATCTGTATTGTTATAACGACTGTTCAATAATGTCTTTAGTAAATGAATATGATGCGTATTGCAGCATCAAATAATAAACTAAAGATTAGAATGGGATAAAGCCACAAATTGTGGAAGAATATCAACACAGATTTGAATGTGTGCACACAGCCGAATGGACATCCTTAGCAAATTTCGAGGAAGATAATATGGACTTCATGTGATTACAATGAAAGGTTATACTGACTATTAATGATTGAATTGGAATTAAGCTTATAATAGACAGTCATACATTTCATGGGATAATGGGATCATGAAGCTTTTATATCCTCAAAACCTTTATCATATAAATTTCAAAAAAAAATCTTAGAAGGAAATCTCGAAATAAAGAAACGTGGCCTTGAAGTGATCGATGCCAAGTGCAACCTCAATTGAATTTAATCAAGACATTATTCAAAATAGGCAGAGTATAAGTATTGCTGCAAGAACTTTAAAAATGAAAGCAAGAATTAAACCTTTCTAATAGGAAAAAATGTTTTCACTGAACATGTATGAGAAAGGCTGATTGCTTTATTTTAATTTATTAATCTGCAAAACTGTTGAAAACAAATTAACTACATAAAACAAACTAACTAAATTAATTCTACACCTATTCGAAGCATATACATGAAAATGACTAAGTATAGTCATATTTCCAGTGTAGCCATTTTTTCATTTTGATTGTTGCATGTATGTACAGTTCAAATGTTAGTAATAAAAATACAAATCTGATTGAACTAAGGAAATTAAATCTGTGAATAAAATTTACAGTGATTGTTGACAACTTAATTAAGATCTCATTCTCTTGAAATTTCCTTTCCAATTGAATACCAATTGGATCATAGAAATCTGGATGGATCTCTATTAATAATTGGAAAACGTTCAAAAGAGGAGATGAAAGGCCAAATTGTGGATATGAGTTTTCAAATTCAAAGGCCTGGAAAAAATTGTTAGTGTTATGTACAAATATTAAATTATTGACAATCTTCCGTGAAGGAAAAGTTTCCAAATATTTTTCAAATGAATTAACAAAAAATGGATGGAAATCTTTCAAATGAAACGGAAAATTTTAATTAAATTGCATTGCTGGCAGATTTCTAAAAATACATTCTCTTGTTGATATCGCCTTTGAGAAAATAGAAGCTTTTGATAAGAAATGAACATCAATTGACATTGACATGTTAACAGCTTTTGATGTTCATGGTTATAACATGAAATTTCAAGTTCGCAATAAGGCAATTCATCAATTGAGCGTTTGATAATAAAGTGCTCAATTTGGCAGCGTAAAGTGTTAAAATTTTGAAAAATAAAATCAAAAAATAAATCTAAATTTAAACAAAATAAGTGAGGAAACAAAAATAAAATAAAATCACTATTTGTACAACTAATGTTACAGCACAATTAGGATCGTTTTGAAATGATTTCTTTTTCACAAAGATTGGCCAAAATTACGGAATTTGAGTAATTTCGAATTCCAACTTGTAAACTAGAAAACGAATTATGATTATGAGTAGGAATGAGAATTTGATCATGATATGAATCATAAATTGGAATGTTATTTTGAATAGTGAAATCATAAAGATAATTTAGTACTCTAAAATGAGGATAGGTTGGAATAATTTTTAAACTGAAACATTCCTCATTCACAGATGTTATTTGAATTTTCTTATGAGGATTCTCTTGAGAGGAATAGAAATCAACGTCCTCAATGTCAGAGTAATTATCATAAATGACTTCACAATATTCTCTAGAATTCCCTTCTATCTCATCCAATATATCAAAACAAGGAGGAATAAAAATTTCATTCTCATTAATGGCAAACGAATGATCAATTATTGTTTCTTTATCTTGATAAAAATTTATTGGTAATTCATTTATACCATCCTCTTTATTTTCTGCAAAATCATTAATGCCAAGAGGGAAAAAATTACCATCATTAAAAATATCAAGATAAAGGGAAAAATGTGAATCTGAAATAATGCAATTAAAAATGTCTCGGTTTGAGAACTCTCGTACATTATACTCATTGTAAATTTCAAATTCTAAATCATTCCTTTGTGCACTCATGCTTTCTTGAAGAATGTTGTTTTACCGCTTTGATTTCGACATTTGCTCATCATGGAAAAATTCAGAAATTTGTATAACAGCTTGCATGTTATTATTTACTTTGATTGTTGTTTGTTCTTGCTAATTTCCAATCTGATTTTCTGAATCCACCTCAGAGAAGCTTTCAGATTTCAAGGCGGCTCTTTCTCCAAAATTGTTGTTGTTGTCTTCTTGTATTTGATAAGAAATATTTTCCAAGCTTTGCGAAACCACTTCATCACAATTTATTTGCACATCCATATTGGAATTCTCATTTATGTTAGAAGGGGATGAAACAAAACTTGAACTAATTTGATATGGATTGGGAATGGGAGGAAGAGAACAAATATATTCAAACCAATTTAGTGATTCTTCTTCCGTAGGTTTATCTTCAACTTTAAATCTTAAACAATTCAAGTGAAATCGAATATTAAAATCATTAACAGACTCATTTTCAAATCTTTGTAGATATTCAATTTCTTCACATACCTGTTCATAATCGTAGCCGTCAAATTTAGAAATGAAAATTGTAACAAATTGATCCCAGCTGTGAATTGAAGCAACTGGAAGAGATCTACACCAGTTTCTGGCTTTTGCCATGAATGTGAGAGTAAAAATTCTGCATAAAATGCCTTCATCAATTCCTTGAAAATCATAATTAAAACATTTTGAATAAATTGAAAGAGATGATTAAAAGCAGAAGAATTTCTCTTACCATTGAACTTTACCTGAGACAAGAGTCTTACCACTTCGGGTTGAGTATTGGAAGATGCACGTCCATGGATACAACTCCAAATTGGAAGTTTAAGAGGAGCCATCGTGATTTAAATAAAATGTTAAAATTGAAAAGACTCCAACAGACAAAAAGTCTTCGGCCCTCCTTCTAGCGCCAAAAGTGTTGCTGCCTTGAAAATCGCTGCAACAACACTGGGGATAACCACCCGGTCTGGACCTTAAAACAGCTCCTTTTCCATTTGGTGTGGTGGCTCCGACTAGTTTAACTAGGTCCAGTTACCTTCTCCCTATCGTTATTGGTTTATGATGTATCTTTTACTACCAATAGTTAGGGATATCAGATCACTTCTTCTTGTTGATCAGGCAAGAGAATGACCCTTAAGCTGATTTGGGTTCAGCCAAGCCACAACTAAAATTTTACCTCTTCGAGAAGAGCACTTAAAAGAATGTATAAATTACTCTAAACGCAAGCTTATTCTATAATGCAAGCAAAAGAAACTAATCTAAATCCTATCTTAATTAGGCAGATATAGATCTAACCCAACTAAGAGCAAGATAATTAAAATATTGAGATTTAAACATGTCTTGTTTATAATGAATATCAAGTTAATGAAGTAGTTCAATTAACTGATATTATGGATATCAAAACAAATCATATTGAGACCTTTTAACTGAAATAATAAACCAACAACATTCCAGGAAGTAGTTCACAAAAATGATATTGATTATCAAAACAATAAATCCAATAATTAAACAATAATATGCAGAAATAGTTCATAACACATTACTATTTAATAAATCAGTTTTATAAGATAGATTTCTGAGCAAATAGTTACTCAGAAATCAGAATTTAATCCATAAGAACAAAGATACATAATAACAAGATTAAGACAAACTACTCATATTGACAAGAGTGCACAAACATGAATAAAATGAGACATTCATGTTACCATAAAAATGAAACTGATATTTGAAACAGTAGTATTAGAAATGCCAATTTATTGCATCCATTTCTTTGACCTTGGTCTCCAACAGTCCTTTACATTGCTTGAACTTCTGCCTTCAAAACTAGAGCCACAATAGTGCAAACTCTACCCGATACATGATTCAAGATACAAAGGAAAAATCCTCAATAATCCTCAGATCTGAGATTTTCTCTCCTCTCTCCTACAACTCTAAATTCCTATTACAGTAGTGCTTTTAGAAGTCTAAAATTGCAGAGGAGAGCAGCCCCCCTATTACATTCTGCAATCTGCTATTTATAGTATTTGTGAAGGAATTCTTGAGAGGAAAGTCTGTTGAAGAGAAATTTGCGAAATCCAATTTTATTTGCTCAAAATTTCAATCTTTAATTGCTGGAGCCTTCTCATTGATTGAGATCCTTTTCTCCATATTTCTTCTATTGTTTTCCTGCAAAAAGAAATCAAAATGAATTAAGATGCAACAATAAAATCAAAATATCATTTCTAGCAATTTAAAATAAATCCAACCAAATTCAATTAAATAAATAATTGAAAATAAAATGTAAGCTTTCTATTTATGCATGGGATGGTTTGATTGGCCAAGGATATTATTGACGAATGGATCTGCATTGAGAAGAGGCTTGGACAAATGAAAATGTAGAAAATAAAACTCAGAAAATTGATTTTGTTTTAGAAATTCGTAGCTTGATCTTCTGCCTGATTTTTGACCCAATAAATGACCAAATCTGTTAGTGAAACCTCCTCAGAAATATTCTCCTTTATTTTATCTTTCCAATAAGCCGTCCTACGCCTCATTTTCCCAAGTATAACTCAATCTATGAGCCTCCAAAGTTGATTGATCAAATCTCATGTAAATCTGGAAATTTTGTTGCTGGGCTAAAAAAGAGAATTTCAATTAAAAATTTATCCTAAATTAGAATTCTAATTATCTAATAATTAATTCTAATTTAATTGTTAAATTAAACTAATTAATAAACTATTTTTTAATTAATATTAATATTAATCTAACTAATTAATATAATTAACTATTTATAACCTATTTAATATTAATCTAAATAATAATTAATTTTTATTTAATCTAATTTTATATATTAATTAATTTAAAAATTATTATTTAAATATTAAATATTTATTCTAATATTAAATTATATTAACTAACCACTCTACTTCACTCATATGTATGAGTGAGTTGAAAAAAACTTTAAAATCAAAATCGAATGAGAAAAGTTTGTTATAAGTTTTTTTTTGAATGCCCCTTTGACTTTTGCTTATTGGCAAATCGGATCAGGAGAATGAAGATTATCGGGGTTTCAAAAATGTGTCAAGCGAAAAACCCCGATGCGATCAAAGCCTCCGATGCTATCGGAAAATTTTATTATATATTTTTTTTATTATATTGATATTTTATGTATTGAATTTTATTTTAATTTAATTAATTATTAATTAATTTAAAATTTAACATTAAATATAAATTTTATTTTTGTTTTTATTTTATGAATTTTAGCTTCTAAACTACAACCATTTGGAAAATAAATAAAAAGAATAAAAATAAACTATAGCCACTTGAATATTATGGGTTTTTTAAGATTAGTAATTGATTTGGAAATTGGAGTAAATTTCTTAAATTCCGATGGTTAATAATTTGGTTGCTTAAGTAAAAATGGAAAAACGTTAGTAAAACTCACTAGGGGTTAACATTTAAAATGAATGCATTATTGAACTAATTTATTTACAAAATGCAATATTGTACATTTTATGCATTTTTAACCCAGGCTACATAAATGATTACACTTTAAAAGGAGTGTCATTTTCAAACCAGTTGACCAAATGAGGCGAAACAAAAGTCAATAGGAACTTATAAAAAATCGATTTTATCAAAACAATCAAAATAAGAATCTAAAGCAAATGAAAAATTAACAAAAGCGTAGGGCAATCAACTAAATAAAAATCCAAAAAGGTGTTTAGCCAAAAACTTTATAGAAAGGGTCCCCATTATTTGAGTTGAGCAAACCAATAATGGGGGGGTTGTGTTTTCACCACAACACCCCAGAAAATTTTGATTTTTGACCTTATATTAGGTTGGGGGGACCTACTTATGGTTTTGTATATGATTTTGGCACATGGTTTTGGACGTGATGGTTTTCGGTCCATGGTTTTGGACGCGATGGTTTTCGGTCCATGGTATTGGATGCTTCGGCATGTATAAATATGTATTGTGACATTGAAAGGAACATAATGAAAAATCGAGCTGGTAGTCTCGGTTTTGGGATCCAGGGGAAAATATTTGTGTATATGTGTTTATGTGTTATGCTCCCGCATTGTTTATTTTATGTTCTTATAATTCATTTGCAGGTAATTTCTGTGCGGGGTTAAAACCTACAGTAAATATATCTTGATGAGTTGAATGTGATGGTTTTCTCGAAAATGAGGTTTGGGATAAGTAAAAAAAATGAAAATTTTATAACCCCACCTCCTTATGGAAACCCTTGAGGTTAGGTGTGGTGTTGGTGTTACAGTGTGGTATCGGAGCTAGTAATGGTATTAATGAAGGAAATTTTTGGTACCATAAACCCTCAATAAGGTACAAAAGGGAATAGATTTTTTACAATAATGGCTAGCACCATAAGAGGAAAGTGGAGGTCCATAATGATTAACATAAAGATTGGTACCATATTAAGTTGGGGGGGAACTAGATATATTAAGTTCGTTTTAGAGATATGGTCAAGCCATTGACTATATGAGAGGTCCCTAGTTTTTTCTACTCAAAATATTAAGGATGAGTAGAAACAAGTAAAAATATGTGTCTATATATATATATATATATATATATATATATATAATAAATGGGCATAAATAGCCCCAAGGGTTAGCTCAACTGGTCAAATAAGTGCATCGTCATTCGTGAGGTCACAAGGTCAATTCTCCCCGAAGCCCTTGGGGATAGGCCTAGCTATTTGCCGCGGGGCTTGATACCCTTGATTGAGCTCGGATATTTCCGGTGAACGTAGCGGTCATCCAGTGACTGTGGGTGTCCGTAAACCACCCTGAAAAAAAGCCCCAAGGGTTAGCTCAACTGGTCAAATAAGTGTCTCGCCATTTGGGAGGTCACAGGGTCAATTCTCCCCAAAACCCTTGGAGTTAAGCCTAGCTATTGGCCGTGGGGCTTGATACCCTTGATCAAGCTCAGATATTTCCGTGGACGTAGCGGCCACCTAGTGGCCGAGGGTGTCTGTGAACACCTAAAAAAATAAATAAACAAAATAAAATAAATAAATAATTAAAAAATAAAAAATAAAAATAAAATAAAATAAAACAAAAATAAATAAATAAATAAAATAAGATAAAATAAATAAATAAAAATAAAACTATAAATAAATAAATAATAATAATAAAATAAAAATGGCCATAAATTAGATTGAATTATTGTACCCTAGATATTGCTTCCCTTTCTACCTACAGCATAGTGGTAGCCACATCTTTGGCAATCAAAGAAAATAAATATTTTAGGAGTAGTTTATTGTGGACTTGGATTTTACACATACTGTGTTATCCTCACCAATAGTGGATATGGTCTACAATGTGTATGGATGTGGATTTTCCAAAATTTGAAAGGATCTAAAGTCCCAAGACATGGCACACTAGGAGTTGGAAATACGTGAGGTAAGATTTGCAATTGATGCAAATGTGGAATGGGTATTTGATGTCTCATCAAAGTACCATTTTATTGCTAATCTAGTCAAGATTAACTGAAAAATTCTTAATCAAATGAAATATTTCATAATATTTTTTTATGAACAGCATAAATGGAAAGACATGACATGGTTTCCAAGATCTTCATCAAGTTTAACTTCAAATTTTGGAAAATTTGAAGTTAAATCATGCTAAGTAACATTGTGTAACATGGGATCATTGGTCAAAATTTTCAAATTGGGTAGATTAAGGGATGCTAAAAATGACATATTGGCATTCTTGATGAAATTTAGTTATTGGTTGGGATTTGGTTGAGGGTTAGGAATTAGGATATTCCCAATAATTGGATTTGATTGGGAACTCTATCGAGTAATCGTAATAGGACTAACTAATAAGGATTATCCATGTACAATTAATCCTAAAACATAAGCACTAAGAGGTGAGTGTGGGGTAGATATGGAAAGTGACCTAGCAAGACCAGAAACAACTCCCAATAATGATGGGAAGCCTTGTAAGAATTGTGAAGAGTCACAAGGACAACAAAATGTGTTCATAAATACAGACTACTCGAAGGAAATAATTACCTGAAATAAAGAGATATAATAGTGTTCTATGTATAATTTGTCACTGATACAAAGGATTTGAAAACATGAGCATGATGGGAAAATACCTAGTGTCCTTACTCTGAAATTGTAAATGGAACTTCCAAAAGTTTCAACAGTGGGGAATCAATCCAATAATACAAATTAGTGAAGCTTGAAAGGAGGATTATAATGAGGGATATTGGGGCACATTTTAGAGTGGCTAATTACATTTCCTAGCAACCATTAAAAATCACTTATAGGTGAAATCGCATCCCATGCTCATCACCTTAGGTATATTCCCTATGATTTGGTCACTAGTATACTTTTTCTAGTGTGGGTAGAGGGATCATAAGTTGTCAACAATGTAATCACATGCTAAGGACCTCAGAAGAGTTTGGTGACTCATGTATATACTATAGGAACAAATGATTCTTAACCATTTACCTTTCACAATCATCCCATTACCTTGGCCTTTTGGCACAATAATGATGGAATATTTAAGTCCCCTACAAGGACAACTTCTATGTTTCAAATGTAAAACGATTGAGGGGGTTTATTTGGATGCTTACCTTGAAAGAATAACAAAGCTAAAATATTTATTTGGTGACCATACCAAGGATTTGAAAACATGAGCATGATGGAAAAATACCTGGTGTCCTTACTCTGAAATTGTAAATGGAACTTCCAAAAGTTTCATCAGTGAAGAATAAATCCAATAATACAAATTAGTGAAGCTTGAAAGGAGGATTATAATGAGGGATATTGTGGCACATTTTAGAGTGGCGAATTACATTCCCCAACAACCATTAAAATCACTTATAGGTGCAATCACATCCAAATATCATCACCTTAGGTAGATTCCCTATGATTTGGTCACTAGTATACTTTTGCTAATGTGGGTAGAGGGATTATAAGTTGTCAACAATGTAATCACATGCTAAGGACCTCAGAAGAGTTTGGTGACTCAATTATATCCTGTAGGAAAAAATGAATATTAACCATTTACCTTTCACAATCATCCCTTTACCTTGGCCTTTTGGAACAATAATTATGTAATATTTAAGTCCCCTACAAGGACAACTTCTATGTTTCAAATGTAAAATGATAGAGGGGGTTTATCTGGATGTTTACCTTGAAAGAATAGCAAAGCTAAAATATATATTTGGTGACCTCACAATGGAGGATTTTCATTGGTTAACATAAAATTGTATTCTAAAGATCCTATGACTGGAATGGTGGTCCAATTTTCTTTTTCTTAGGGATTGAGTGTGTGGTTAATGTGAGTGATCCCATAAGTTTGGATTGCAAAATTCAAACACCCTATAGTCATTAAAATTCCACTAAATAAACTATGTGAGAGAGAAACCAAGAACTAAAATGAAATTTAGATGATCCAAGTCGATGTTTTTGGTCACCCTCCTATTCAACTGGGACCACCACCATTGTCTCTTTTATTTTTTCAGTTTCCTTAATTGTAGCATAGTTTGCTATTTTTGGCAGTTTTTCGAGTATTGAACTTCTGGAGCCGTTTTGAGGCAACGATATTTTTTAGGAAAACCATGGCCAACAGGGGTTATTAACAAGTGTTGGATGCTTCAAAGTTGTATTCATCGGATAGATCTTTCTAGCGAGAAATTGTGCGCGTCAAACAGAGATCATATGCCAAAGTTACGACCCTTGGAATTTGATGTACCAATTTACCCAAATAGGGCCCATAGTTTTGGTGCTTCATCTCCTAGGGTTAGGTTTTTGGATATTTAATGTTTTTCATTGTTTCTCAATAATAAATAGGCCTCTGAGCCTCATTGTAACACAATTCAAAGGCATGTAGCCACCACATCTCTTCTCAGAGATAAGCTACCATTGGCCGAGCTAGTCTTATTTCCATTCTGCTTGTAAGCATACTTCAATATTTGATATCAATGAAATGAAGTTTTATTTTTTCTACATCTTTGATATCTGTAATTTGTTGTGTTCTTGTTCAAGTTCAGATCAGTGGTATCAAAGCGATTTTCTCTTTCTCTATTTTTATTTTCATGTCCCCAACAAGTTCATGATATAAGGAGTTAGGGATCGAACTGGTCGAACCTTTGCAAGACCACCCTCACAAATCCCGACGACCTCCCATGGCGAAAGAGATGAAAGATGAAGGGGAAGGAGATCCTTTCAAAATCTTACTTAAATAAGCCCTCAAGCGACACAAGAATGTGATGATGGACAACTTTGCCTAGATCCTTCAACGGATACCCAAAGGTGATGCATCTCCTTCCAGCAGTTACACTGGAAACACCACACCCTTTAAGGTACAAGTTAACTTTGACATCCCCATATTTGAAGGTCAGATATATGTGGACACCAAAGATAAATGGTTAAATCTGCTAGAAGGATTTTTTTGTTCATGATTTTTCCAGCCAAGAAAAGATTACTTTTGCACTTCTCAAAGTTGTCGCCCATGTCAAGGACTGGTGGGAAACCTACTATGAGAAGGAAGAAAGTACACCCTCACTATTTTTAGTTGCACCCACCTGGAATTTGTTCCTGTTGAAAATGACAACAAGAAATGCTAAAAATAGCAGTTTGGGTACCAATGCTGGATTGTTCGGGATGGATTCCTATTTCAGTCAGTCCTTGGACTAAAAATAGGAAGTAAAATTCGAATTTGAACTTAACAGCTGTTTGAAAATAAATTAATTAATTCTCCATGAGTTAATTAGTTGTGAAAAATCAAACATGAAGTCTATGTGAGGACATGCAACAATTTATCTATTAATTGAGGAATTTATCCATCAATTAAAGAGATAAGGATGAGTTCTAATTTGAGTAGTAATTAGTTGGCCCAGTTAACTGAGTCAAGTCCAATTATATTTGATTTAAACAGTTTGATTAAGTAAGTTCAGTTAGTTAATGTATGCTTGCATATAACTGCTACACTTCAGATAACTGAATATTCTCTCATGAATTACTCATGCATGTCAGTTCAGACAGAGACCCAGTTGAGATCAGAGAAGGGATAGTGTACTATCAGTTGGATGGATTTTTCCTATAAAGGAAAATCACCCAAGTGGAAGGATCAAGGTTCCTTGAGGATTGTGCAGTTTTACAGGGTGTGAGATCAGTGTGAGAGATTAGTGTTACACTTGGTAACAGGAGGATCACCCAGCAAAAACTGTGCAAGGAAATAGGAGGCTTGGAGGGGAGAGGAGAAGGCTTAGAAGAAGTCTTGATTTCTTGTGAGCATCCAAGAGGATTGCACTGAGGGATGGCTAGCTGTGAGAGCTAAGGCTTTGTGTAATCCTGATGTATTTCCACATTCATCTATGAGGATTGTACAGAGAGCTGGCTAGCTGTGTGAAAGCTAAGGCTTTGTATAAATCCTATGTATGATAATACAGAGAGTGGGGGTTCAGGCTGAGGCTTTCCCTGGGTTATTTCTTCTATGTTATGTGATTGATTTCTTCATATCAGTTATATGTGTTCTTATTGATGTTGCTCATGTTCGATTAAGCTTCTGCTAAATTGTTTGTAGAAGTAGATCAAGTGTTTTGCTTTAGTACATTGCATTACCAGGTGATCTACAATGGGAATTTCTACATGGTATCAGAGCTAGCTGATTTGTAGAAAAATTCTACAGTTCCATGATGCCATCAAGGAGCATTATTACCCTATCGGGAGCTATGAGGATAAATACATAAAGTGCACCATGCTGCAGTAGCAAAGGGACCAAGACGTTCCAGAGTTTACCAATATTTTTCATACCCTTTGCACGAAGTTGGGTATCAAGGATTCTAAGTGGCATTCGGTACTAAAATACCGTGGTTACCTACATAGGTACATCCAGGACAAGATTGAGCTCCTGGACATCTCTTCGCTCGACACGACATACCGATACACTGTCAAGATCGAGCAGAAGTTTAAAAAAATTAAACGAGACTTTGGATCTGCAAATCTGAAGCAAGGGAAAGGTGCCCCCAAACCGCAGAACAAAGGACAAAGCCAAGGCGGGGTAACCTAAGAATACCCATCGAGGCTGCAAGAAAATAACAACACCATGAATTCAAAGAAAGACGTAGGAAAGTTGTGTGAGTTCCATAAGAGCCCCACTCACAACACCAGTAAGTGTCGGGCCATGCAGTCATTGGTGGTCGAGTTGAAGCCTTGAGAATCAGATGCATGGTCCGACTCTGAGTCATAACCCAACAAGAGAAATGACAAAGGGAAGCAAATTATTGATGCGGAGCCCAGCACTATTGTTGCCACCTGTTACACTAAAATTTGTCACCATGACTATTTGCTGTTAGTATGGCTCCATCGACGGTCATACTATCCTCCTTGGCAAGTCTTATACCTCTGCTCCTCATGTCAAACTCCAAGAAAGAGAGAAAGTCCTTTAAAAGTCAATTAACTCTGGTTACGCAGTTTCTCTTAACCTTACCTGCGTGTATGCACCTCAAGTTCACAATACCTGCGTACTTGTACGCTATGTCTGTAAAGGGGTGGGTGCGTACCCCTGTAAAGGTCAAAAGGCGTGAGTTCTACTTCAAAAAAGTTACTTGTGGTCAAATCTAGAGCATTCTAGAAGATGGTTTGACGTGTATTGAGCGCCTCCAGATGGTTCATGCATCCCAAAGAAAGAGGAACTTATCCCAGGAAGAGGGGAGCTATCCCATTGAAAGAGGAGCTTATCCCATTCATGGTGGACCTGATTAACTTCCTCCAAAGCATTATAAATACAGGCATTGGGCCAGAGGCAAGGGAGGTGGAAAGTTGAAGATTCATAAGGGTAGATGCTGCTGGAATTAGGACTTCCTTGTAGAAGCTTGTGAGGAGAGATTCCCATCTTTTCTTGTTTCATTTGGAAGTGGGTGAGCTGATCAGAGTAAAGGAGAATTCTTGCTGGACCCTGGGAGGGACCTGCACAACACCAAGGCTCAGGTTGTAAGGTTTCTTTTGTTTCCTATTAATACAAATAAGTCCATTCTTCTCAACAATTTGTTATTTATGAGTTGTTTCATATACTCCTTGGTCTGTATGTTAAATATGTTTTATTTTATGAGATATTCAAGTGCTATTTAATCGTTTGTTTGTTAGTGAATGCAGTTTTCAAAGAGAAGGAGGAGCTCATCCGGATCGGCGAGGCTGGACTACTACAACAGCGGTGGATTAAAGGTAGGATCTAAACACTTGATTACTTATATTGTAAATGCATATTTAGAGAAGGATAGTTCTTAATTGTCTTGTTTGTCGCTAGAAACACTTTAGTTTCTAGGGAGGTCTGCTTTGTCCGCAAAGTCGACTCTTTCTGCGTGACAAAATGGCGACTCCGCTGGGGAATCCATGGATTTGATTGATTTCTCTTTTGATTGATACTTTGATTTGAGAAAATTCGATTTCTTTCTGGTTTTTGACTGATTGACTGTGAATTTGGGTGGAATAGCTTAGGGTTAAGTTAGTTTTTATTTTTAATGGTTTTAAGAGCAGTACGCACCCTCGGCGTTAAGCACAGTGCATACTTGTACGCACTGCAGCTTTGTACACAGAGCGTGGCCGCACCTGTGCAAACAGGCTGCCTGCGTACCCTATCAAAAGTTGAGAAAATTCCATTTTTTTCCTTTTTGCCTTTTAGATTTTGTTTATAATTTGTTTTTTGCTGCCCAAATCCACTGGTTACCTGTCAGAAGCTTTCACTTTAGGTTAATTTCATTGGCATTCTTGCTTCAAGCTTTTATCAATTGGGTGTTTTGAGTCTCTTTTTTGAGAAATTCTTAATTTGATTTCCTTTGGTCATTACTTGGAGGTTTGTCTCAGTATTTTCACAATTTTGCATCTTTTTGATTTTGTGTATGAGTGTTAATCGCCTTTGAGTGTTAATCGCCTTTGAGTGTTTTTATTTTTTGATCTTTGGAACTCTTACCCAATTTTCTCGACTTGCACTTGATTGGTTCTTAGATTACATTAGAATCATCTTGTGTTTGAGAATTCTCTTGCATAGATCACATTTGCATAATTAGAATTCTCCTTTTCGGAATATGAGTGAATTGTGCATAGATTACAATTGCATAGTTTACATTCTGAAAAATTAATCGTAGATTTAGATCAGTTTTCTTTGATTTGAATTTACACAAAAATAAAAATAAAAAAAACTATTTTGGAATTGATTTGCATTAGTTTTTCTTGATGAAATTAGTGCATTAGAGAATTTGTTATATTTTCTCTTAGTGATCTATTTTTTGCATTGTTGGAAGTGAATGGAAACTCTCTCCTTACTTTAGTTAGGATTCATCGAATTGAAAGGATTACATTATCATATTCGATTGCATTCAGTTGAGTCGGGTCATAACACCATTGGTTTCATATCCATTTACCCCTTTGAGTAATAACAGCCTTAATAACACAGTGCTTAATGAAAATTCATCTAGTAACTTTTACATTTCTAGGGCTCTAATAAACCAACTAGCTTAGGCTAGTGTCTTGGATTAGGATCTAGTTAACAATCCAAGACAGTAAAACAAACAAGTAGTCGATCTTGCGGTAGGATAAATCCAACTGTTACATTTATGCTTTGGGAAAGCTCCTCTTAAAGGAGAAGCACGAGATCGTGTCCGAACCAGTGAGGGGATCAATCCTCCTTCATTGGGAACGACGCCAGATACGCACGTACTACAAACGGTAAACCTCGGATTAACCATTGTCGAGGAGCCTGGGGTCACTTGTCGGTAAACCTTGGATTATTTTCAAGGAGCCGGCAAGGGGATTGAGCTTGTTACTCTGCCCTTGCGTGCTATCAAATCATAGACTGTTCCCCCAGGTATATTTGTTGCTGTTGGTGACCTTAGTGACTATTATCTTTAGGGTTCTACCCAAGGTGACGGTGGAGGGAAGATCCCACTGTACCTGGAGCAGACGTCGGCTAGACTCACTTGGATTTTCTGGGGGGTTCACTTCACTCGAGACGGTTAAAGTGGAGGAACTTGGTCCAGTCTATTCATTAAGCAGGTTGCCGGGGTAACTGTTCCACCCGCCACTTCTGTACTGAATTCTGCGATGTTGGATTTCATCACCAACTAGTGTTTTCGGTCCGGAAGGTTACGGTTTGTGTGTGATTTGAGTCTTAGATTTGATAGCGCGTGTTAATTTGTTTGTTTTTACTTTTAAAGACCATAGGTGTGAATTGTGAATTTTAATTGTTAGGTGTGAATTGTGAATTGTTAATTTTAGTTTTAAATTGTTAATAAAATTCACTGAAGTTGAATATAATGGAAAATGTTCCGGAATTTATCAACCTAGGAACCCCTCCTAACGAGGATCCTAGTACTTTTCCTTTCTTTGGAAATGTTGGTCCTCCTTACATGGCTACTTTGTCATTACCTGGATTTACAATAGGATTACCGATATGGTTATTTTCAACTTCGTTGGCCCAAAATACTCCAATTGTTCCATCTCAACCGAATGCTTCACCTCAACAGAGTTCACCATCTCAACATCACCAACCTTCTGTTGACCCTTTACCTTCTTCGCCTAATTTTCCTTCCTCCATTTCTTCCTCTTCTCTTGGTAAAAGCCTTGACGCTAGTAACCAGGTGTCTAAGAAGAAGAAGAAAGGGAAGAAGAAGAAGAGGAAGAAGAAGCAAGATAAGAAAGAAGTCAACCAACCAACCACAACTGTAAGTGTTAGTTGTGTTGAGGAAAACTCCGACATGCATCGTAAACCCAAATACCCTTGCAGGCTTTGTAAGGGTGACCACTTCCTTATCAATTGTCCTGGTATTCCAAAGGTCTTGGAAGTATGGTCAGAAAAATCTCATCAACTTTCCATTGATCCATCAACCAGTGATAGTCAGGTTCCTGGGAAAAAGGGTAAAGTTAGGTTTCCTTGTAAGTTATGCAAAGGGAGTCATCAAACTCACATTTGCCCTCACATGGATGAAGCCTCAACATTGTTGGAAAACCTTACTGTTCCACAGCAAGAATTTCCAACTGGTTACCATAAACTTTCTCCCAACCTACCGTCAACTGACGGAGTGATTGATCTAACTTCAAGTACAGTCGATCACACTCTTCCATTGGAGAGTGAAACTCATGTCACTCAGGTTGATGATCCATTAGTTGATCAAGTGGTCGATTCAATTTCACATTCGGTCGATCACACTCTCCCTTTCGAGAGTGAATTTCATACCGCTCATGTTCTTCTTGTTACATCAGATTCTTCTACGCTGGGGGGCATTTCACCTGTTTCTACAGAACCCCCTCCAAGTACTGAGGTCTTTTCCTTTGATTGGAATAAACTGACAGAACCTCGTCTTCCTTCCTCCATCCCTTTCCAAATCATTGTCAAGGCTGGTGGTAGGGACATACATCGTACTCAGGTAGATGAAGGTGCTTCTGTTAGTATTTTATCCTCAACTGTTTGGAAAGCTTTGGGTTCCCCTCAGCTTGCGCCTATTACGCAGAATCTGAAAGCTTTTAACAGAACCATTAGTGAACCTTTAGGGATCCTTCCTAAGTTTTCCATTACCTTGGAAGGTAAAACTGTTTGTATTGATCTTATGGTAGTTCGAGGTCCCTTGGATTTCAATTTACTCCTTGGGCGAGACTATGTTTATCCAATGAAAGCTGTCGCATCGACACTCTTTCGCGTGATGTCTTTCCCTCACAATGGAAATATTGTGACTGTAGACCAGCTTTCATTCCCTAGTCTTGTTTCAACTACCAACAATATGACACCCCTAAATGTTCCTGATTCTAAAGTGGTATCTACCCCGCCACAAGTTAATTATGTGGCAACTGATCCCATGTTTTCAGTTACTGATGAAAGTGAGCCTCTCACTGTTTGCTCATCTTCCTTTGATTTAGATCCGGTAATTGACATGGAAAACTCTATGGGATTACTTGAACACGATGTTCTTATCCCTTGTGAGTCCCTTGACATGTGTTCCTTCCAGAGAACTATTCTTCCTTCTGATGAAGACCTCTTAGAAGCCATGATCAAGGTGTGTCCATTGACATGTCTTTCTTCCAGTTGGAAGCCATGATCAGTGAGTGCGAGGATAGTTTGTTCCCGTCTCAACCTCGTTAAAAAATGAAGTTGGATGTGTGAGGATAGTTCCTTTTCCTGTGTCAACCTCGTTCAAAAATGAAACAGGGTGTATGAGGATAGTTCTTTTACTGAGTCAACCTCATTAAAAAATGAATCAGGTAGATTTTAGGTTATATAGGTAGATATGAGCATAGTTCTTTGTCTTGTGTCAAGCTCATTTTCAAAAAATGAAACAAGGTTTTCGAGGAAAGTTCCTTTTACTGTGTCAACCTCATTAAAAAATGAATCAGTGAGTTGGAGGATAGTTCTTTTCTTGTGTCGACCTCCTTAAAAAATGAAACAACTCCCTTTTCGAGTCGGATCTTTACAAGAACTTGAAATTAAACCTTCATTCTATCCATCTGGTTGAATGCAATGAAGCTTGGGGGGCATGTACCTTGCTTTGCATCATTATGCTAAGGGCATGCGAAATTTTTGAGCATAGTTCCTTGTCTTGTGTCAAGCTCGTTAAAAAATGAATCAAGGATTTTCGAGCATAGTTCCTTGTCTTGTGTCAAGCTCGTTAAAAAATGAATCAAAGATTTTCGAGCATAGTTCCTTGTCTTGTGTCAAGCTCGCTAAAAGATGAAACAAGGATAGGTTATATAGGTAGATTGTAGAAAGTAGGATTTCGAGGAAAGTTCCTTTTACTGTGTCAACCTCATTAAAAACTGAATCAGTGAGTACGAGCATAGTTTCTTGTCTTGTGTCAAGCTCGTTAAAAAATGAAACAAGGAGTCATGAGCATAGTTCCTTGTCTTGTGTCAAGCTCGCTAAAAAATGAAACAACTCCCTCGAGTCTTTCCAAGATCTTGAAAGTAAACCTTCATTTCATCCACCTGGTTGAATGAAATGAAGTTGGGGGGCATGTACCTTGATTTGCATCATTATGCTAGGGGGCATGCGAACTTATAACAAGCAAAGTTTTTCGTTTCAAGCTTGCGTAAACATGAAACCGAATCTGAGCATAGTTCTTTTCCTGTGTCAAGCTCATTAAAAAATGAAACAAATCCTCCTCTAATTGAGTCGAGAGTTTGACTAGATCTCATAAATGTTAAGTAGTATATTTAGGTTAGTTATTTCAGTTTTTTGTTTTAGGTCCAGTCTTTCAAATGATCTCGTAACTCAACCTTCATTTCATCCAACTGGCCGAATGAAATGAAGCTGGGGGGCATGCACTCTAGCAGTTACGCTTAGGGGGCATCAAGCACAGTTTTCTCTCTGTTTCAAGCTTGTGTAAAAATGAAACTACTCTGAAGCATAGTTTTTCTCTGTTTCAAGCTTCTGTAAAAATGAAACCTATCTCGAGTCAGTTTCAGTTATTTTCAAGACTCGTTAAACTCATGAAAATCCCGAGATTATTTTGCTATCTTTCATTCTCATAAAACAAATGAAAATGCCGAGTTCTTTCCGTCTTTTCCTGCTCGTAAATTAAATTGAAAGTTGGCCATATGAGTACATTTTTATCCCTTTTTCGAACTCGTTAAAACTTACGAAAAAGTGAAACCGTGGAGTTCTCTTTTAAGCCCTTTTTAGACTCTTAAAATATGAAAAGATTGCCGAGCGTTTCTTTTACACTCGTTAAAACGGAATTAAAAGGCGGTCCTCTTATAGCCCTTTTCTGACCGTAAAAACACGAAAAGATTGCCGGATTTTTGTCGTTTCAAATTTGATATTGGAAATAAAACGACGTGTCCTTGATCGCTTTTTACTTTTCAGGTCAAAGGCACTACTTATGAAAGTACTCCTTGGTCGTAAAAGATCAAGCGGTTCTCTCAAGTATTATTTTATACTTTTTCGGGCTTGGGAGACACAAATGTACGAAAAAGTTCAACCTTGGAGTCTTCTTAAGTTTTTCAGACTCTCTAAAATTGAAAAACACCGAGTTTCTCCTATACTGGACTCGTTAAAATTTCACAGTAAAGGACCTGTTCGATTACAAAAAGGAACGGACCACTCCTTCTTAGGGTCCGAATCTAAACTAAGTTGGACTCATCCGAAGGATGAGCTTATAATCAAGCATATGTTATCCTCCTCAAGCTTGTAAAAAATAAAGAGGTACTTGCCAGAAATGGTGGGGGAAAAGGGAGAAGAATGAGCCTATTTGTTATCCTCAGTCACAGAAAAGACCTTATCACCGCTCTTGAACACGACACTTTTTCATTCACCTGGGTTGGGAAATCCTTTGCCTAAAAGTTGATCAAACCACATTGAAAGTCTTCAACCGTTTCCAGGTATTAACTTTGGGTCAATCATCACCAAGCCATCTGTCGTGTCGTTATGTGTTCAAGAGGTCGCTGTAAATAAACCATTCATCTGCAAAATACTTGTCATCCATTTTGACCATCCCTGAGTCAGTCCTTACAGCTACATTTCTTCAACTTGGACTAGGATTTCGCGTTGTGGGCTTGCCTGCAACAGGTCGCTTTCTATCGACATCAGCACATTATCTAGAAAGATGACCTAGAAATTGTCGGTACCTTGAAATTTGCATGCATCAATGGCAGGTTTCTCGCCTTTGATGACAGTTTACATCATTGACTTTCGATCGAAGGATTCCGTGACATGTTCGACATCAACACATCCATTCACATCTCATGGATTGTACTGGGTACTTTGAGAACCATTGACATCACTGGTGGTCTCTTTCACACTTGTTAACAGTTTACATCATCGACTGGTAATCAAGTGGTTTCTACCATGTTCGACATCAACTCATTTATTCACATAGATAGAATCGTACTATTTCGGGAAGTAGAAATGAAGACCCTGGATCTAGTTTCCACCATCCAGGCTGTGAGGAGTTTTGTATCCATTATATAGTAGACTAATCATAAATAGATGGCTACGTCCATATTGTGTCTACATGAGTCTATGATTGTGATGTACTGCGAAATCATTCCTGTATCAGAGCAGTAGTTAGTTTGTTAGTTAAAAGTTTTCAATCTGAGTGTGGGAATGCCTACCTCAGCGATGATATGATCTTATATATGTATTTTGTGTTGAATATTTGCAGGTTCCAACTGGGCTCTCCACAAGATAATCCTTGAAATGATAAAGTCCTTCACCCTTCCTAGATGATATAAAACCCTAATCTACTACAGGCTTCGCACTTTAGGGGGCAATCTGTTACACTAAAATTTGTCACCATGACTATTTGCTGTTAGTATGGCTCCATCAACTGTCATACTATCCTCCTTGGCAAGTCTTATACCTCTGCTCCTCATGTCAAACTCCAAGAAAGAGAGAAAGTCCTTTAAAAGTCAATTAACTCTGGTTACGCAGTTTCTCTTAACCTTACCTGCGTGTACGCACCTCAAGTTCACAATACCTGCGTACTTGTACGCTCTGTCTGTAAAGGGGTGGGTGCGTACCCCTGTAAAGGTCAAAAGGCGCGAGTTCTACTTCAAAAAAGTTACTTGTGGTCAAATCTAGAGCATTCTAGAAGATGGTTTGACGTGTATTGAGCGCCTCCAGATGGTTCATGCATCCCAAAGAAAGATGAACTTATCCCATGAAGAGGGGAGCCATCCCATTGAAAGAGGAGCTTATCCCATTCATGGTGGACTTGATTAACTTCCTCCAAAGCATTATAAATACAGGCATTGGGCCAGAGGCAAGGGAGGTGGAAAGTTGAAGATTCATAAGGGTAGATTCTGCTGGAATTAGGACTTCCTTGTAGAAGCTTGTGAGGAGAGATTCTCATCCTTTCTTGTTTCATTTGGAAGTGGGTGAGATGATCAGAGTAAAGGAGAATTCTTGCTGGACCCTGGGAGGGACCTGCACAACACCAAGGCTCAGGTTGTAAGGTTTCTTTTGTTTCCTATTAATACAAATAAGTCCATTCTTCTCAACAATTTGTTATTTATGAGTTGTTTCATATACTCCTTGGACTGTATGTTAAATATGTTTTATTTTATGAGATATTCAAGTGCTATTTAATCGTTTGCTTATTAGTGAATGCAGGTTTCGAAGAGAAGGAGGAGCTCATCCGGATCGGCGAGGCTGGACTACTACAACAGCGGTGGATTAAAGGTAGGATCTAAACACTTGATTACTTATATTGTAAATGCATATTTAGAGAAGGATAGTTCTTAATTGTCTTGTTTTTCGCTAGAAACACTTTAGTTTCTAGGGACGTCTGCTTTGTCCGCAAAGTCGACTCTTTCCGCGTGACACCACCACCAATATCTAGAAGAATGAGCCCTAAGATCCAAAGGAGGGGGGGCTTATCTTCCACTCACACATATGGGTGAAGGGTTCACTGCTGCAATTCAGTTTCAACAATGGAAGCCAAAAGAACCTCATTTCAGTAGAGGTCATGAAGCGGTTGGGCCTACTGACCACACCACACCCACAGCCATATAACATCAAGTGGCTTCCCCAAGGATGAGATCTCCAAGTTAGCCAATAGTGTCGCCTTCCCTACAACATCCAGCCCTTCATAGATGAGTTAATATGTGATGTTGCTCCTTTTGAATTTTTTGATGTATTCTTATGACAACAATACTTGTGGAAGCAACATGATGTATATGATTCTAAACCTCACTCTATTATTATTTCTTTAGGTAATACAGTATATAGGATACCGGAGGTAGCTTTGCCTACTGCCATCTCTTTGATCTCTACGAAGCAATGTGGTAAGATCATCTCCTAGATTAGGAAAAAAAAATTATTTCTGACTCACTCTCAATGTAAGGGGAAGATCGTAGCCACATCCATGGCCCCTGGGAAGGGCTCCTCCATGCAGAAGAATGTTAGGATATTCCGACACATAGGATATAGTTAAGTTCAACTTGGTCTAGTTTAGAGTTAGGTATAGAGTTAGGTAAAGTGTGTTTCTTTACCGTTGTACATATTGTAACTTACAATCCGACGGTCACGATATGTAGTGATCCGACGGTTCACTCTCACCTCGGTATTACCGACACTTGATCCGTGGCTTGACACCCGATTGGTCCATGAGTTCTATTTAAAGCGCATGGAGGGTCATTGTTCGGGTAATCCGTGCATGAGAGAAGCTTATGTAAATTTTCATTCTTTGATTAATAAATTGCCTGTAGTACCCACGTTGGGACAGGCCGTGGACTGTTTCCCTCCTTGCACTCTGAGGGTTTTAACCACGTCAAAAATACTGGTGTATTGATTTGAGATCTGGTTGTGAGCGGTGTCCTTTTGGTATTCTTTCTGAGGAACTTACCCTGTAAATTCCTACATGGTATCAGAGCTATTTGAGGGCCGCGTCCGTTGGTGATCCAAATCTGAAGCCGGTAGAACTACATGCGGCTGTTGTTTCCTAGATCTGCTGTTTCTGACTGCTTTCGGGCCGAGAGGACTGCTCTGTTGCGTTCGGAGCATCTGTTTCAGTGAGGAACCCCTTTCGTTTCACGCGAAAAGGTTTCTGGTAGCCCTAGCTGCGTCATTTTTCAGATCGGGAGGTATACAGTGTTTTTTGCAGTTTACTGTTATTTTCTCTCTTCTTATTTTGGTTTCGGTTTATTTAGCCTTTTTTTTAACTGGATCTATACCTTTCATTTCTGCGTATGCTCTTTGCCCTGCGACTCTGTGCGATCTGGGCAAATCAGAAACAGAAAGGAAGGATTTTTCTCATGCGTATGCTCTTTTCCCTGCACCTTAGTGTGATCTCGGAAAATCAGAAACATTGAGAAAAATATTTAGTTTTTCGGCTAAAGCTAACTTTGAGATTTTTTTTAAAATTTCTAGTTTTTTGGCTAAAGCTAACTTCGAGCCGCAAGGTTCGTTTTTCTTTGCATATTCGTGTTGGGTTTTGTGTTTTGTGTTTTGTAGGGAAAAAGAGCTTTCTCAAGGCAAGCACGCAAATCAAGGCCCCCCCCCCCCTCTCTCTCTCTCTCTCTCTCTCTCTCTCTCTCTCTCAAATTTTTTGTATAGATCAATTGGTTCAAAGCTATTTTAAGAGAGTAGAGGTCTTGGGTTCAAGTCTCCATTTTGTGGGGGCGGATTTTTTCATTACCGCACTTTCGCGCACTTTGCCGGCAATGTCAACAATTTTTTTTCAAAAAGCCATAACTTCTTCATCCGGAAACCTTTTCCAGAGCCGTTTTTTTTAAAACCGCCTATTTTTTCGAGATCTATCCATTGGACCACTTACTTTCAGCATCTTCAGCTTCAGTTTTTTTTCAAAAAATGGAAAGTCCATGCCAAGTCATTCTTGACAGCACTAACTACTTCCAATGGGTAGCCTACATGGGAGATTTACTTAGAAGTAAAGGTCTCTTCAGAATAGCCACAGACCAAGAGAAGAAACCAAAAGATGAAGACAAGGCTGAAAAATGGGAAAATAGAAAAGATCAAGCACGTGGTTTGATAGGAATGTCTATTTCTCCTGATCTTAGATTCCATATTGCAGAACTTGAAACTCCTCATGAAGCATTAGAAAAACTCGCTAAAGTTTTTGGGATTAAAACTGAAATTAGAGCCCATCAACTTGAGAATGAGTTGCTTACTTTGGATCCTAATAATTTTTCTTGCATTGAAGATTTCTTGTCCAAATTCAAGACCCTTAGATATCTCTTGGAAGGTGTTAAAGTTAAGAAAGAAGATGGTAACCTTATTTATTCCATCCTTACTAAGTTGGGACCAGCCTACTCTGTATTTGTTTCCACTTTCCATTCTACAAGGGAAGCTTTCATTTGTCAAGGCAAAGACTACAAGCCCCCTTCCTTTGACTCCTTTTGTGATTCCTTAATAAGAGAACAAGAAAAACTCTTACATCTTGGTCTTCTTAATCTTGGAAACTCTTCCTCGAAAGCGTTAGCCGCCCAGCAGCAACCAAATTCAAAGAATCCTAAGAAGTCATATCCTCAAAAGAATGGTCCTAAACCAACTCAGCCTCAAGATGAAAGATCATTTCAGCAAAATGATAAGACCAATAAAAACAAATGGAAGAAGTCTGATAGACATTGTAACTTTTGTAATCGAGATGGCCACTTAGAATCTAAATGCTTTAAGAAGATGGAAGCCTTGGAAGCCGCAATGAAGAAACATAACATCCATGTGGAGCCTACTTCAACTTCAACTTCCGGAATGGCACTTTCTGCATGTCATTATCAATCATCTCAGTCTGGTTATGCATTAAATGTATCTTCTTCTTCTTCTCATTCTCATGAGTGGCTCATTGATTCTGGAGCCTCTTGTCACATGGCCAAAAATCAAGCCATGTTTTCTTCTTTAAATGATTGTAACACCAAAAATATATATATTGGTGATGATAGATCTCTTAATGTTGTAGGGACTGGAACTGTTCATCTAGACAATGGTCAGTTTAATGATGTATTATGTGTTCCAACCTTATCCTGCAACCTTCTATCTGTCTATCAGATAACTCATTCAGGTGAAGGTAAAATTGTTGAATTCTCACCTCATGATGTTGTAATCAAGGATCTAAAAGATCCTAAACAGATTCTAGCTACTGGTCTTGCTGATGATTCCAAAAGGTTGTATAAGTTTCACAACTTTGGGTCATCAAATCTTCCCTCAGTATTTGTTGCTCATAATGATGAAGTGAGCAAACTTTGGCATGAGCGATTTGGTCACTTAAACTATCGCTCCCTTCAGCATCTATGTAAAGAAAATATGGTGACAGGTCTTCCTATGGTATCTTGCAGAGATGGTGTTTGTTCCGGATGTGTACTCGGAAAACATCATCGGGATAGTTTTGACAAACGTGCCTCTTGGCACGCCTCAGCCCCTTTACAGCTTGTGCACAGTGATTTATGTGGTCCTCTTCCTGTTGCTTCATTCTCTGGCTGCAAGTACTTCTTAACTTTCATTGATGATTTCTCCAGACGCACTTGGGTATACTTCTTAAAACTCAAGAGCGAAGTATTTAACACTTTTTTGGCCTTCAAAGCCTTTGTTGAAAAACAATCTGGACATCAAATTCTTAAGCTACGAACTGATAATGGTGGAGAATATGTTAAAAACACATTCATCAACTTTTGCACTGAAAATGGAATTCAAATGCAACATACTGTTCCATACACTCCACAACAAAATGGTGTAGCTGAAAGGAAAAATCGCACCTTAAAGGAAATGGCTAATTGTATGTTGCAATCTAAAGGACTCAGTCTTAGTTTTTGGGCCGAAGCAATTAATTGTGCAAATTATATAATCAATCGCACTCCTACTAAGGTTCTAGAGAATATCACTCCAGAAGAAGCTTGGAGTTCCATTAAACCAGATGTAAGTCACTTTCGTGTGTTTGGAAGTGAAGCATGGGCCCATATTCCAGATGAAAAGCATAAAGCTTTAGAACCTAAGAGTGAGAAATGCACTTTTGTTGGATATTCTGAAGATGTAAAAGGTTATAGACTTGTTCCATTTAAGTCCAAAAATGTTATCATTAGAAGAGATGTAAAATTTGATGAAAATAAATCGGCCTGCGAGCCTAGTCCGGCGGATGTGCCACCGCTTCCTATCTCTTCTACTTTTGAAAACATTTCTTCTTCAGATGATGAAAGTGAGGATGACATTCCTCCCCCACCTTCTCAGGATCCTCAACTTCCAAGATGGGTCCGTGCTACTCGAGATGCAGCAGGTGATCTTGCCGGTGATCCTACAGATCAGCGACGTACACGTTCTCAGTTTGAAAGAGCCTCTTCTTTACTGGCTCAAGCTCCAGTAAATCATGATCCTGACACTTTTGCAGAAGCTTCAGGCCATCCACATTGGGAAGCAGCTATGAATGAAGAATATCATTCATTGATGACAAATGATACATGGGATCTTGTTCCTCTACCAAAGGGACGAAAACTTGTAAGATGTAAATGGGTTTACAGAACCAAGTATGGACCAGATGGCAAAATTGATAAACATAAAGCTCGTCTTGTTGCTAAGGGCTTTTCACAGGTTGAAGGCATTGACTACACTGAAACCTTCGCCCCTGTTGCCAAAATGAACTCTATCCGCCTTGTTCTTTCCCTTGCTGCCTCTTTAAAATGGGAAGTCCATCAGATGGATGTTAAATCTGCCTTCTTGCATGGGGACTTGCAGGAAGAAATCTATATGGAACAACCCATTGGCTTCATACAAACAGACTCCAGCCTTGTGTGTCGACTTAAGAAATCCCTTTATGGTCTCAAGCAAGCTCCTCGGGCTTGGTATGCCAAAATGGATAGCTTTCTTTTAGAATCTGGCTTTTCTAGGTGTCATTCTGACAATACTGTCTACACCAAGAAAGTGGGTGACTCTCTTATCATCCTTGTCCTTTATGTTGATGATCTTATCCTTACTGGTAGTGATCCCAACCTTATAGACCATGTGAAGTCTATCCTTAAAAAGAAATTTGAAATGACAGACTTAGGACACTTACACTATTTTCTCGGTCTTCAAGTCTTGCAATCCAAGGAGGGTATTTCCCTTTCCCAGTCCAAGTATGCTTGTGATATTCTTCGTCATTTTCACATGGAAGACTGTAAGCCAGCCCCTTCTCCCTTTCAATCTGGAGTCAAACTTTCAGTCTCTTGTACTTCTCCTGAAGTTGATGCTACCTTATACCGTCAACTTGTAGGAAAACTCTTGTACTTAACCCATACTCGTCCTGATCTTTCCTTTGCTGTTGGCCTTGTTGCTCGTTTTATGCAAAACCCCCGTGAAAGTCATTGGAAAGCAGCCAAAAGAATACTTCGTTATGTTCGAGGTACAGTACAGTTTGGGATTCATTACAGTGCCAAAGCAGCTCCTCTATTAGTTGGTTTCACTGATGCTGATTGGGCTGGTGACCCTGATGATCGGAAGTCTACTGCCGGTTATGTCTTCACTCTTGGTTCAGGACCTATTACATGGGCTTGTAAGAAACAGGCTGCCATTTCTCTTTCGTCAGCAGAAGCAGAGTATCGTGGTGCCGTGGAAGCTAGTAAGGAAGCCTTGTGGCTTCGTCAGATCCTATCAGAGTTTGGCTTTGAGCAGCAGCATCCAACCACACTTTGGTGTGATAATCAAAGTGCCATTCAGCTATGCAAAGATCCAGTCCAGCATCAGCGCAGCAAACACATCGAACTACACATGCACTTCATCAGAAAGCTCATTCATGACCATGTTCTTGAAGTGCAATATTGTCCAACAGATGATCAGGTTGCAGACATCTTCACAAAGGCTCTCACAGAGGCGAAGTTCACTAAACTTCGATATATGCTTGGAGTTCAGGAAGTTGTCACTAAGGGGGGATAGGCTCTAGTGCCTCCTTCCTTCTCCTATTGTGTCATATTTGTAAATCCTTCAATCCTATCCCAAGTTGTTCTTAAGGGGGGATGTTAGGATATTCCGACACATAGGATATAGTTAAGTTCAACTTGGTCTAGTTTAGAGTTAGGTATAGAGTTAGGTAAAGTGTGTTTCTTTACCGTTGTACATATTGTAACTTACAATCCGACGGTCACGATATGTAGTGATCCGACGGTTCACTCTCACCTCGGTATTACCGACACTTGATCCGTGGCTTGACACCCGATTGGTCCATGAGTTCTATTTAAAGCGCATGGAGGGTCATTGTTCGGGTAATCCGTGCATGAGAGAAGCTTATGTAAATTTTCATTCTTTGATTAATAAATTGCCTGTAGTACCCACGTTGGGACAGGCCGTGGACTGTTTCCCTCCTTGCACTCTGAGGGTTTTAACCACGTCAAAAATACTGGTGTATTGATTTGAGATCTGGTTGTGAGCGGTGTCCTTTTGGTATTCTTTCTGAGGAACTTACCCTGTAAATTCCTACAAAGAAGCAGGTGGATATGATCATGGAAGAATATAGGGACATATTCTCCTCACCCACAAGGGTACCCTTGCACTATTCGGTCAAGCATCCACGAACCTGGGATGAGAATCTTCCCTATGCACAACATAGTTATAACAGAGCTCTCCATAGCTCGACTGGTCGGATTCCCTTTCAAGTGGGTCTAAGATTTCAACCATTGTGTCTAATTAATATGTCCATGCCTCATGCAACTACACAGACATAATCCACATGTGTTGTCTGAGGTTGATAAAGAAACCAAATTTATTGAACGCATCCAGCACATCTGTTAGTGGGTTCAGGACATCTTGGAGAAGTCAAATGTCAAGTACAAGAAACAACATGATCAACATCGGTGCCACACAAGTTTCAAGTGAGTGATAAAGTTTGGTTGCATTTGCAGAAAAACCACCTTACCAAAGCCCATCTGAAGCTCAGACCACTCCAATATGGTCCTTACACCATTACCAAGGTTGTGGGAGACAATGATTTTTAGCTCAACATTCCCCCATTCCTTGGCCTGCACCCAGTGTTCAATGTGGATTGCCTTCTAGCATACTTCCCACCATTACTTGACACATCACACATTGCAGAACAACTCACACCAACAGAGTTAAACCTAGACTACATGGAACAGGCCACAACTGATCGGATTATGGACACACAGGTCAAGAACACTCGCCAGTAGAAGATCCAACTATATCAGTTTGTCAAAGTTATCAAACTCCTATACCAAGGCAAGTGGCTCGCCAAGGACCAAGTTCAATAGAAGTTTCCCCATCTCATGGAGGCACTCAACACAATGGGGACCATTTCTTCCTAAGGGGGGAGGACTGATCGAAGTGGATGTTGGTGGCCAACCACCTATTCCACTAGTACCCCCACCACTGTCTCTTTCAATTTTTCAGGTTCTTTAATTGTAGCATAGTTTGCTATTTTTGACAGTTTTTGAGGTCCTCAACTTCTGGAGCCATTTTGAGGCCCCAAACAACTTTTTTGGGAAAACTAGGGCTAACATGGAGTATATATTAGCATTGGCCATTTGGAAGTTATAGTCCTCATATAGATCTTTCTAATGAGGTATTGTGTGCGTCAAACAGAGATCATATGCCACAGTTACAGCCCCGAGAAGTTGATGTAATAATTTACCCAAACAGGGCCAATAGTTTTAGCATTTCATCTCCTAGGGTTATGTTTTTGGATATTTAGGGTTTTAGATTGTTTCTCAATAATAAATAGGCCTTCAATCCTCATTATAACACAGTTCATAGGCATGTATCTGCCACATCTCTTCGCAGATATAAGATATCATCGTTCGAGCTAGTCTTATTTCCATTTGTAGAAATTCTCACTGTAGATCACCTAATAATGCAATATACTAAAGCAAAATACTTGATCTACTTCTACAAACAATTATGCAGAAGCTTAACCAAATATGAGCAAGATCAATATAACACATATAACTGATAAGCAAAAATCAATCACACATAACATAGAATAAATAACCCGGGGAAAGCCTCAACCTAAAACCCCAACTCTGTATTATCATACAAGTGGAAAATAGTCATAGAATTACACAAAACCTTAGCTTGGAAGCCAACCAGCTCTTAGTATAATCCCTCTATTGCTCATAGACAATCAAAGGCTTCTCAGAAACCTTCTCCTCTGCCCTCCAAGCCTCCTATTTCCTTGCGTAGTTTTTCCTGGGGTCCGGTGCTTCCACAAGTGTGAATTCCCACCTCACACTATTCACTTGGCTTAGAAATCACTGCACAAACTTGAAGGAGATAATTCCTTCTACATGGATGAGTTTCCTTTATAGGAAAAATCCATCCAACTGATAGTACACTATCCCTCATCTAATCTCAACTGGGTCTCTTTCTAAACTGACATGCATAAGTTATTTATGAGAGAATATTTAGTTATCTAAAGTGCAGCAGTTACATGCATGCAAGCATTAACTAACTAAACTCACAATTAATTCAACAAACTGTTTGAATTAATCTAACTGGACTTGACTCAGTTAACTGAGCCAACTAATCACAACTCAATATTACAACTCATCCTTATCTCTTTAACTGATGGATAAATTCCTCAATCAATGGAGAAACTGTTGCGTGTCCTCACATAGACTTCATGTTTGATTTTCCACAACTAATTAACTCATGGTGAATTAATTAATTATTTTACAAACAGCTGCTAAGATCAAATTTGAATTTTACTTCTCAATTTTAGTCCAGAGACTGACTAAAATTGGAATCTATCCCGAACTGCACTTCCATTTTTCATTGCTTGTTGCTCAGTCTAGCACTAGTACCTGAATTGCTATTTTTAGCACTTCTATTTTTAGCATTTCTTGTTGCCATTTTCAACACCATTCTGCTTGTAAGCATATTTCAGTATTTGATATTAATGAAATGAAGTGTTATTTCTGATGCATCTCTGTATTTATGGTTATATTTGTAATTTGTTGCGTTCCTGTTTCATTTCAAATCATCTGAGAAACAAAAATAAGCCTAAACAACATGAATATGATGAACAATTATTTCCTTAATAAATTTGTCTGATGGTTGAATTACATCTTGAACTAAAACAATTGAATATTTAAGCGAACTTTGCGAAAAAATAAAAATCATGATTTTCACATTGCAAAGAAGTTCAATATTTGGGGTTTAAAAACTACCCCTTAAAGAACAATAGCCATGGTACATGTCAGGACTTAAGAGTCATTTTTATTGAAACAAATCCACTAGCTACTTCAATCCAAACTAAAAATCCATTTTCAATCGAAAAAAGAAACAAACATCCAATTAATGGAAAGAAAATGGACTTGGGAAAACTTGTGAGAAAGGAGCATCATAAAAAATAACATATGAAATCAAAGATAGAGTGCAAAAACAACTAAATTCTAATTCAAACCCAGTATTACGAATGATAAAAATAATTATGTTGAGTGTGTTTCCTTTTGAGAATTATTAAAATGGTTCATAAGCACGAAAGTTCAACATATCCATTTGTTTTGTGGTTCTCAACTAGTCATAAGGTGGATGGGGAATTAATATAGGATACTCAATATATATCTTCTTCCTTTTGGTTATTCATTTGAAGGATATTTCAAGATTATTTAATCATATCTCATTTTAGTGTGTTTACTAGAAGTTGAATTACAAAGTTGACTCACTATCTAAAGAGGAACTTCAAATGATACATAAAACTATATTATTTATGGATTTTGATGGCATATTTCTATTTGATGTTAGTCCCTATAGGATATAGGTCTTTCATGTATATACTAGTTTTTATGATGTATGTATAAAAATATTTAAGCTATAACTTAATTTGGGACTATTACAATGAACTATTTTTTATTAGAAAATTATTGGAAAGCTAGATGATAAAAAAAAGAGAAGAAAAGTTACTAGATATGTTTTGATGATGATATTAAGAAGTCATAATGTTTCTAATAATCAATTTTTGAAACCAAAGTTTCTATTAAAACTTATTATATCATGCCATGAGAAAATGAAGAAAGTTTTTTCACTCTAAAATAGAACATGTAATGCATAGGGATGACGATGATGAAATTTCTTGGGTCTGTAACGAAATTAGATGTTGTTGATAACTTCTAGAAAACTATGTATTTTATTCGTTAATGTGCCCAATGTTTCATGTGAACACTTCACCCATCTGTAGGGACAAGAAGTTTGATAGAATATGTGAAAAGTGTTGGACCTAGTTACTTAGAGAAGGGATGAACATTACTATTAGAGAATGTTAGATTAGGATTGGTGTGAACGTAGTTGTTAGGGAATGAATATAGTTGTTAGGGAAGGTGAGAAAGATAAGCCTGAATGATTAATATTGACCCAAAATGAATAATTTATTAAAGTCTAGAAGATTTAAAATTGAATCACATAAAATTATAAAAAAATTATTGAATTTAAATTAAAATATTTACTAATAAAAAAATTTCAAATTGAATTCACATTTAAAAATAATAAATTATTGAATTAAAATTAAAATATTAATTATTAAAAAGAATTTAAGTTTAAAGTTGAATTCAAATTAAATTATGATAAATTAATCGATTCAAATTAAAATATTAATTAATAAAAATAAGTCAAAAACTTTTTAAATGCAAATTAATAAATTTAAATTTAAATTAACATATTTAGAATTAAATTAGAATTAAAACATCTAGAAAATGAAAAAACCTAAGATGGGGAAACTTAAAAAGGATCAAACGTTATTTATTAAGTTCGTTAAGAATTTAATTTAAAAGAATAAGTCAAATTTATATTTCGTAGAGATTAATATTAAAATATAAAATTAAAACTAATATTTTATTTTTATAGGAATCCCTACTTATTTTGTTATAAGATTAGATTATAAATAAGGAATAATAATTTTTAATAAATTGTACAAAATAAGATTAGATTATAAATAAGGAATAATAATTTTTAATAAATTGTATTAGAATATAATTGGAATAATAATTTTTAATAAATTGTATTAGAATATAATAATATATTGAGAATGAGGATGATATAGGTTAGAGAATTTGATTAAAGAGGGAAGATTAAATATAAACCAGAATCTTATTGGTAGGGTTGAAATGTTGACCATAAAGTTATTCGATGTTATTAATTCAAAAGTAGTCTCAAACAAGAAATGATAAGAATAAGAAAGAAAAAGGTAAAGGATTAAATAAGGATCAAAGTTGATTAAATAAGGATGCTAAGATTGAATGAAGGTCCAAGGAAAAACTAGGAAAAATAGAGAAAGAGGAAGAAAAGAGAGGGAAACAAGATTTAAGAAGGGAGAGCTTATGTTAGAGGGGTAGGGTTTAAAAGATAAGAAATGGATGGTGGACTTCCAAGAATAGCTTAACTGGTATCCATCAAATTATGGACTGTGAAAACACCCATGCCAAAATTAAATGTTTCTATATTGTCAAACTTGGATATACAACCTTATAAACACTTGAGGTTTGAAAGATCTATTAGTAGTGGAAGAAATTAAGGAAGGTTAAAGAACCTCCAAAGTACACTCTAATCCTTTGGATTTTTCTCATCCAAAAGGTTTTAAATTGTGATATACTTTAACAGAGAAATAAAGCAAGTCCAAGCATTCACATCCCCTCTATACGTAATGAAAAAAATTCATTGCATTTATTTAAAGAAACACTTAGGGTTTATGCATGAAGTTGCATTACACTGTTTGGCAAGAGAGGGCGTCTTTTGAGAGAAAAACAACAACTCAATCTAGCCATTTTAAGTGCTCAATCAAGCAGTCTTTGAGCCTGTTGTGTCAAATTATAGACTTATAATTTGTCAACATAAATCATCAACCCAAGCAGGTAAGCTTGTGAGATGTTGTGAAAAATATATGCAGGCTTAATACCTCAAGTGCTTACTAATCAAACCAGTGAATCATACACAGAACTAATGCCTCTTTTCTGCATCAACATTTGGTAGCAAAAGGCTATGGAGTGGATTTAAGCATCCCTCTACAACTCTTAGTATTGTTGATGTTGATTAGAAAATATAAGAGATGAAACTTACAACAATAAAGAAATCAATTTGAAAATGTAAATCAAATGTTTGATTAAATGAAATCAACACATTAACAGAGAAACTTAATCATTCAATCCATGGAAAATTGCTCCTGGAATTTCAGAAAGAGTACATCAGTTGTGTAAACAAATTATTACTGCATAAAAGAATTTAAAACGCACATACACTACAACTAAGGGAGTTGTGAGCAAAGGGAGCCCTCCCTCACTCACAACCCCTTCAAGATTAAAATGGCTTGCTCAGTAGAATGGATAGAACATAAAGTATAATATTAATTTGAAGATATTACAGCCAAGTACAATCTGATATGTTTTATCAGCAAAACCCAACCCAACCCCCTTACAATATGAAACATAATCGAATTTATACAAGTTTAAAAGCCCATATTTGGCTCGAATGAGGAAAACTACTAAAATTAGCTATTAGCTATAAATACTGGTGCAAACTATCAAAATTAGCTATGTTGAGTCTAATCCATGACTGAAAGCATGGATTAGAAAAAATTCGTTACATAACTGGAGTTTCTCCTCATGCGGCCAATGAGAAGAGGTATGAAAATCTGGGTAGTTTCGATGGTGGATTTGAAGCAACCAATAAGACAACATCCTTGTATGACAAATTCCCCACAAAACCCATGTTCTCATTTGATTTGGAAGTGACTGGAACATAGCTAACCGTCGATTTTGTTACATGAAATCTAGCCGGTTGTAGGAAATCTGCATCTATAGGAATTTCAGAGTGTCTGCAGGAAAGGTGACCACACGAGCTGTCTATAGGAAATTGTGGGACTCTTTCGAACCAAAGAAAATTTACATAAGATTTCTAGATTAGTTGGCATGATAATTCAGTAAGGAAACAACTAGCTTAAGGAATGCTTAAGATTAAGGTAAAATGATACTTTTTATGTTAATTTCATACCTCAAGCATATAGCACCTTTTTGGCCAAAACCTAGATGATATAACCGAAATAAGCACAATTAGGGGTCAAGGAGAATCTGAAATGGGAGAGGTAAGGTCTAGGAAAGCTGTCAAAATTAGCCAAAACTGGGTCTCAACATCTCCCCGACACCTAGCTTCTTGCATGTCCCTTATACAAGAAAAAATGTTGCACCCTCCAAAAAAAAGGAAATCATTCCTTGCCCTAGGCTGTAGTTACTACAGCCAAATGATCCAATTGGGTCCTACTGGATTCTGCCTAAATCTGACCCCTGTATATCTCATTTTTCTTCTTCAAATGATCAATCTGAGCCTGCTTCTTCTTCATGATCCAAGCTACCTTCTGATGCCATTCCTCATGTTCTTTCTACATGCGTAGGTTGTTTTCTTTCAGAGTTTCATTCTCCTTCCTCAAAGCCCATTCCAAAATAGTGAGCTCAGTGATAATCTCCTCTAATTCCTGTAGAGACCGCTTTTTCTGGGGAGTTACTTCCCCTCATGATGTCCTTGGAAAGATTGGGGCATACTAAGGTCCTCCTATCTTTGTTATTCTTCTATTGTTTCATTTTCTCTTTCATGCAGCGGAGGATCCTGCAAGGACATTACTTCTCCATCAATGAATGCAGTTGTCTCTACCTTCTCTTTTCCTTTAGGTGGGTCGTGAAGCTTTTCTTTTTTTTATCAAATTTCTTGGGTAGTACCCCCCCTTCTAAAGTGGCCTTTATAGCTAGCTTGACAACCTCGCTCCTTGTGAATATCTTAGTGGGGGTGGAAGTTCCCTTCAACTTAGGATTTTTACCTATAGTCTCCCGAGTCACCACCACTTCTTCATATTTTTCGCCCTACTTTGTCTATGACCCACGGGTCTGTGGCTTCTTCCTTGGTTTTTCTGTTGGCTTTTCTTCCTTGGGATCTGAAGGGTCAGAGTCTTCGTCCTCCGCGAAATAATTCTCGGCTAGAAAATCCTCCCATGTCTTCTTGTTATTCTTCCGAACCTCCATTAGGATGATTTTTACTAGTCCATGGTGATAGAAGTTTTCCTCCAAATGGGCTGCCCTTTCCTTAGCAACTGTAGACATTTTCATCAGGGACATCTTCAAATAATATGGAAAAATCAAAGGCTTATCTTGAAAATTTATGAGAAGCCGAATGTGAAATAAAAACAAGAGCCCAAAGTGACCTTCACATGTTATATACTTCTGCAGGAAAAATAACAGGTGTCGATACTTACTTCTAAGGAATTCCTGTGGAATCCCTTTGATCTATTTAGGGTTTGAATTCTCCTTCCAGAGAAAGGATGTGCAAATTCCCTTATTGAAACATTGATTCTTAAAGCAACATTCCCCGTCCTGTGGAATTTCGCGTGCCCGAGCCACCAAATCCTTTGTTAATCTGAACTAGACGTTCCCGACTTGTGCTTTGTAACCATTCAAATTCAGGGTGAAGGACTTTGTAACCTCTGAATTGTGGCTGCTGAATTTTTGAAACAATGGTAACCACCCTACTTTCTCCAATCTCGCTTTACTGCAAGGGTCAGCTTCCAACAGTGTAGGGCCTTGCCACTTGATTTGAATAAGGGCACGCAGTTTTGACATAATGAAGGATGAGAGAGATAGGATAAACGCAACTCACATAAATGTTGTGCTAATACTTGCAATGGATCACTCGACTAGGTAGGGTTAAATTGGAAATATCAGAGAGCACGAATATTTTGAAAAACAGGTCATGATCATGATTATCATCATGATCCGACCCGCGGAATGATATCGGTAGAACAACCACCGGTCATGTCAGATTCATGATAATTGAGCATGGAGCTTAATTTATGATGAAATGGTTTATGACCACATTTTACCACAAGGGTTACCATAGCTTAAACCACACAATTTTTTAAAATTAAAGCATCAATTACCTCTTACCTTAAGTGTCCTGTCACTGGATGTACCTTACCGAGCTTACCTTCCAATGGTCTAGTCCTTGGATGACGTTTGCGTGATTCTTGAAATGATAACCCACTTAAAAATTACAGAAGATGTATAATCTCACAATTCATGACCTTGACCAATAATAAAACTGTCAACACTTTATCAAATAATTTAAACTAATATTTTATCTATGACTTTTGTTCTTCAGGAAACCCAAGGCGTTGCTGCAAGAAATGGAACTGTGACTGCTGAACATTCTATAGGAAATTATTCTACAGGAAAAATCATTTCTCCCTTGTTTATGTACAGTTCATTGCACATGAGTGAAGGTGCTGATGTCGAATGTGCAATGATCTCATTGGATTACCGGCCATTGAGGTCAATTTTTAACCAATGTGAGGCCCATCACCATTAATGAGAGTGAGGACCAAGGTACCCCAATGCATCCTATCGGGTGCGAATTTATGAGTTATTGTTGAACCCCCTGTAGGATCCGGCAATCAAGGAAACATAATGATTCCCCATTTCTGCTGGCAAGATAGCTTGTCTTTAAGGCATACAAGCTTCAAAGCATCATAAGACTCTGATATTACACCCAGATAATTTGATGATATTGATGAGCCAATATTGTTGGAAGGAGGGCCTCAAGAAATCCCACATCAATCCAACACAAGCAAGCTAAAAATTAACTGAAAAACAAAATTTATTGAGAGGATCCCAGAGGATCTACTGACCTATAGTTTTAACAAGCCCAGGGAAGTCCATACTTGCCAGATTTCAATTTTAGAGAGTCTGAAATTCTTGGAAAAGAAGACTCCAAGGGGGCTCCTTTCCCATAACTAGTCCATTAGGCCCAGAAAAAGGAATAAAACTGTACCCAATAGAAATTCCTCTCATGGTTTACTGAGAATGAGGAGGAATAAATTGAGCTCATTGTATCAGCAAGAAATCGGGAAGAGATAGTGGAAGGAATGACTCCTCCTCCCACCATTTCCAGCTCTTTTTTCTTCATAATTTCTTCCACAGATTCCTCCTTAGATTGGGGTTTTTGATATAGCTTGAGTATGTTCCCATTCACCAAGAAGGTAAGATTCCCATCATCAGTGGTTTTAACCTGAACAAATCCATTATCAAAAACTTTCTCAATTTCATAGGGGCCTAGCCAATGTGTGTTGAATTTCCCTTTAAAGTTCATAAATTTTGAATCATACAATAAAACCTAGTCTCCCTCTTTGAATTACTTCTTTTTAATGTATCTGTCGTGCCATTTAGCCCATTGTTGTTGGATCAAGTCAGTATGCTGAAAAGAATCCTGCCTAATCTCATCTAACTCATTGAGCTTCAAGATTCTTTATTGTTAAGCTTCATCAAGGTCTATACCCAAATCTGTTGCCACCTTGAAATTTCTGATCTGAAATTTGATGGGCAATAAAACTTTCTTTCCATACACCAATTCATACTAAGAGAAGCCGGTGGTATTTCTCCATGTGATCCTATAAGCCCACAATGCTTCAGGAAGTCAGTCAGACCAATCTTTCTTATGTAATTGCACTGTCTCGGTAAGGATTGTCTCCAACACCTTATTCATTGATTCCACCTGTCCATTGGCCTATGGATGGTAAGGGGTGGACTTCCAATGAGTAATATGATATTTCTGCTCAATTCCATACATAAGCTTTGACACAAACTGAGTACCTTGATCACTAACTATCTCCCTAGGTACCCCAAATCTTACAAAAATATGAGAGAAAATAAAATCTACCACTGCTTTCTCTGTTGCTCTAGGTATTTATCTTGCCTCCACCCACTTTGTAACATAATCAGTACAAACTAAAATATACTTCTTACCTTGCCACATAGGATTGATGGTACCTACAAAATCAAGAGCCCACCTCTCAAAAGGTTCTATGAGAACCTGTGGTTGCAAAGGCATCTTATCTGATTGTACAAGCCACCCTATTCTCTAGCAGCTATGACACTTCCAGACATACTCTTTTGCATCTTTAAAAAGACTTGGCCAATAGTAACCTGAGCGAAGGATCTTATAGGTTGTCCGATTATCTGCAAAGTGTCCTCCACAAGGTTCATCGTGACAGGCTCTCAAGATGTCATAGATCTCATCTTCCCTGACACACCTGTGAATAATAAAATTAGTTCCAGTGAAAAAGAGATCTCCCCTAATCCAAGAGTAATCAACACTTTTCCGAACAATTCTCTTTTTCTGATTAGATGAAAAGTAAGGTGGCAACTTTCCTGCAGCAAGGTAGTTGGCCATGTCTACAAACCAAGGTGTTTTGACAGAAATAGAAAACAAATTTTCATCAGGAAATCTATCATTAATAGGAATGTCCTCACCTGCATGGTTGAGCCTAGATAATAAATCAGCTACCTGATTTTCTTTTTCAAATCTGTCCAATACTGTGATGTCACCTAGTAATACAACAAAATACACCTAGTAATCCTACCATTAGTGACTGGTTTGTTCATGAGATATCGAATAACAAAATGATTAGTGTGTACAAAAAATTCATAGCGTGTGATTTAATGTCTAAACTTATTAATAGCAAAAATTACAACAAGGAATTCTTTTTCAGTTACCGTGTAATTCAGATATATAGGAGTCAAATTTTTACTAACAAAATAAATAGCATGGGTTAGAGGATCCTCCTTTTGACCCAATATTGCTCCTATGGCTGAATCAAAGGCATCAATGGAAATATGAAAGGGAAATTTCCAATTTGGGCCTATCAAGATAGGTGCTAAAGAAATTTTTTCCTTGATTGTATCAAATGCAGCTTGACACTCATCAGTCCAATGAAATTCAGATTCTTTAGTCAATAATTTGAACAATGGAGAGGCTACATTTGTAAAATTTTCAACAAACCTTCTATAGTAGCCTGCATATCCAAGGAAACTTTGAACTCCCTTTTGACTGGTTGGTGGGGGCAGCTTTACAATAACTTCAATCTTTGTCGGGTCAACTTTAATTCCTGCAACAGAAACATGATGACCCAAAACAATACCTTTAGTCATAATCATAAAACATTTTTCATTACTTCATGAAAGATTAGTTTCTCTACATCTCTACAAAACTTTCTAAAGATTATGTAAAGCCTCTTCAAAAGTATCACCCATTACTGTAAAATCATCCATATAGACCTCTACGCAATCATGCAAAAGGTTAGAGAAAATACCAAGGACTACCCGTTGGAATGTGGCTAGTGTGTTGCATAAACCAAATGGTAATACCCTATATGCATAGGTACCCCAGGGACATGTGAATGTTATCTTATCCTGGTCCTCTGGAGCTATCCTAATCTGATTGTATCCGCTAAACCCATCTAGGAAGGAAAAATATTCTTTCCCTGCTAAAGTGTCTAACACTTGATCTATAAAAGTCAAGGGAAAGTGATCTTTTAAGGTATCTTTGTTTAATTCCCTATAATATACACACACTCTCCATTTACCATTCTTTTTTGGGACAATAACTAGTGGAGATACCCACTGGCTATCTGAGATAGGATAAATGAAGCCTACATTTAACAATTTCTGTAATTCATCTTTCACAATTTCCCTTAAAGCGGGGTTAATCCTCCTTTGTGGTCGTCTCATGGGCCTAACATTTTATTCTATATAGATATGATGAATGAATGTATCTGGGTGAATTCCTCTCATGTCTGTATATTCCCTAGAAAATGTGTCTGGAAAGTTTTTCAATGCTTGAATTAACTGTTTTTTCTTGTTCAGGGGTTAAGAAATAATTAATGTTTAAAGATTTTTCAGGAAAAAATTCAACTACCTTACCCCCCCCCCCCATTTAGTCAAGGAATATGCAGGAAATGCAGATAAGATGGTTGAATGTAGTTCAACTGCTGTACTATGTTCATGAAAATCCTGCAGATCCGTAATGATATTCAAATTATGACTAGACTTCCCTTCTAATTGATGTGGAAAATCAGGATTAGAAATACAACAATTTATCAAATTTTATTCTGAATTTTCTTTAAGTCTCATGGCTTGGGCTACTGTCAAAACTGGTCGGGCACATTCTGAATCATGCTCCTCTTCTTGAACCCAATGTGTATTTTCTGACCTCAAGAGCGGTTTAGCAGTGGGATACAAATTAATGTGCTCTGTTTTAGCTCCATGAGTGATGGTCATGTTTCCAGACCTACACCCTATGTAGGCATCTGTCGTGGCTAACCATGGCCTCCCCAAGATCAAAGGATGCCCTCCCAAGTTGGTTTTAGGTTGAAGAACATAAAAGTGTGCAACGTACTCCCAAGAATCTAATGAGATGACAATGTCTTCTAATACCCCCTCTGGCTTTACCTTAGACCTGTCTGCTAGTTCTAACATGGTGGGAGTAGGTAATAAGTCAAAGGATCCTATATGAGATAAAGTCTCCATAGTCATCACATTAATGGTTGCACCTAAATAAATTAAAGTGTTCTTTATGGGATATCCATTGATAAAGGTGGTATCCACAGGGATTCCGTGGTCTGCATATTTTTCAATAACAAATCCGGTGGACATTAAACTTGCAAGCTTTCCAAATACTTGAATTGTAGAGGGTTTTCTCTTTTATCTTCCTCGTTTCTTGGTACATATCTCCCTCACTGTTTTGGCATAAATTGGAATATCCTTAATTTCTTGTAGTAGCGATATCTTAATGCACAGATTTCTTAGTTCAAACACAAGATCAAACTCGGGTTGTTTTAATTTCATTTCCAACCTCTCTGGAAAAGGAGGTTGGACCATATGGGATGAGGAAGGTTCTTGTGGCCTTGAAGTAGGTTTTTATTCTGGTTTAGGTGTGGTTTCAACTTCAGGTATTTCCATATTATCTTCCTCTACAATCTCTTCAATCCTTTCAGGTTGATTCACCACTTTTCCCAATTTAAGATTAATTTCCTGTAGCGACACAGCAAATTCCTGTAACAGAGGAACAAGAATTTCCTATAGCGGTTGTGGTGCAATACAGTAGGTAGGAAAAGTGGGATAAGTGACCAATCCAATGTTGTGAGTAAATTGGATGGTTTTATTGTTGGGGTTAGACACTGGCCGAGCAGGAAGTTGTGTGGGATGAGCTTGATTTGATGGGGCAGGCAACTAAAGTTGTTGTTTTTGAGGTTGAATCATTCGCTGTAGTGTGGGCTACGGTGGATAAAAGTTCTGAGAGGGAAAATTTTGTACAGTAGGGTGCGAAAATTTCCCCTTCCAAGGTTGTTGTGGAGGCCAAGGCTCTCAGGGCATTGGAATATTCCAAATCTGATTTTGAGCATAAGGAACTTAAAATGTGATTTGAGACATACATGTAGGACGTGGTTTCATGGTCTTTGAGGTGCCATTTCATAAAGTGAATTGGCAACTCCTTGATCTACTAGATATGTTGCTTTAATCTTAGGAATTGAAGGACATTGATCAGTGGAATGCTTAGCTTCACAAATTCGACATACCTCTATACTATCTGCAGGACATTCCCTCAAGGCATTCTTCTTCCTACATTTCGAGCAAAACATAGCCAAGGATTTCTCCAGTTCCTCTTGTTTCTTATTAGCCTGCAAAACATCTCATTGTGAGAATAAAGTGCTAAGAATATCAGTTTTAAAATTTTCAAATAAATTACCCATTTCAGCTCTGGTTCCTCCAGCTCCAGCAACTAACTTGATAAGCCTGGAAGAAGTATCTCTTATTCCTCCTCCAATTTTAGAATTTCCTTTTGAATATCGTCGACTCAGCTCACACACATCATCATAATTTAACTTTGATATGTCACCTCCTCCTATTAAGTTCAAAATCTCCAAAAATTCCGGTCTGATTTCCCTGAGAAAAATTGTTCTCTTGGTGTCCTTGCTTAGTTGATTCATCTTGGACCTCTATAGATTGTACTGAAATATTTCTACCAAATCCTCGAGACTCTCCCCTTCCTTCTAAGTCATGCCAAATATTTTTTCCCTGAGGTCCCTACTTTTGCAATAATCTTGGTATTTCTTCAAGAATACCTTTTTCATGGCATCCCGGGTTGTAATGGAGTTTGAAGCCAACCTCATAAACCACCTGAGAGATACATCCTTCAATGTTGCAGGAAACAAATTCAGCTTCTTATCATTGGAAGAATAATCATAGCTCCTACATAATACATCGAACTTGAACAAAAAGGCATTAGGATCTTCACTGGAAACTCCACGAAAGTTAGGCAAGGCTAAGGGAGGAATACTTTTCATCTGAGTTGCTCCACCAGTCTCCCTAACAGGAAATTCAAATGTGACCATTTCCTCTTCCTTCTCACCATAACCTCCATCTGTATTACTAGTTCCTTCTTCACGAGCCATATTGGACCAAAAAGGAGTAGGACCTTTGTAAACTACAGATTCTTCAGAATCAATGGTTTGAAATTATGGTTCTTGAATAGGATTAATGAGGAATTCCTTTTCAGGTTGACCACTGAGAAGAGATGTTGTCTTCCTTGTAAGGGGAGGTTCTAAATGGGAAGAAACAAAAGATTTTCCTACATAATATTCTACTGTGGAAGTAAGAATATGCTCTGAGCTCTTTTCAGGACCACAGACCTCCTGTTCAGAATATTCTTCCCTTTTTGCCTTGTTTCTTACAGAGATCCTTTTTCTTGCCAGTTTATTAGTAAATGAAGTGGTGCTCACACCACCACAAAAGACATTTGTAAATATTGGACCATTTTCATCTATTATGCAAACAAATTCAAAGAAAGACTACTTACCAAGCAATCAGGACACAACTTTGGTGAATTTATGACCTCTGCAGGTGCGTAGGCTTTGCCCTTCATCTTACCACTTCGACTCCCCCAATCCTGAAATTGCAAACAACGCAAATAATACTAAACACTTTTGGTATTATCCCTTAGCACCTCCTCAGAAACAATGCCAAAATGTTGCGTCAAATTATAGACTTATAATTTGTCAACATAAATCATCAACCCAGGCCAGGTAAGCTTGTGAGATGTTGTGCAAAATATATGTAGGCTTAATACCTCAAGTGCTTACTAATCAAACCAGTCAACCATACACAGAACTAATTCCTCTTTTATGCATCAATATTTGGCAGCAAAAGGCTATGGAGTGGATTTAAACATCCCTCTACAACTCTTAGTATTCTTGATGTTGATTAGAAAATATAAGAGATCAAACTTACAGCAGTAAAGAAATCAATTTGACAATGTAAATCAAATCTTTGATTAAATGAAATCAACACATTAACATAGAAAATTAATCATTCAATCAATACAAAATTGTTGTTGGAATTCCAGAAAAAGTACATTAGTTGTGTAAACAAAATATTACTGCATAAAAGAATTTAAAGCGCACACACACTACAACTAAGGGAGTTGTGAGCAAAGGGGGCCCTACCTCACTCACAACCCCTTAAAGATTAAAAGGGCTTGCTCAGTAGAATGGACTGAACATAAAGTATTATATTAATCTAAAGATATTACAACTTAGTACAATCTGATATGTGTTATCAGCAAAACCCAACCCAACCCCCTTACAATATGAAACATAATCGAATTTATACAAGTTCGAAAGCTCATATTTGGCTCGAATGAGGAAAATTACTAAACTGAGCTATTAGCTATCAATACTGGTACACACTGTCAAAATTAGCTCTACTGAGTCTAATCCATGACTGAAAGCATAGATTAGACAAAAAATCATTACAAAGTTGGAGTTTCTCCTCATGCAGCCAATGAGAAGAGGTCTGCAAATCTAGGTAGTTTCGATGGTGGATTTGAAATAGCCAATAAGACAACATCCATGTATGACGAATTCCACACAAAACGCATGTTCTCATTTGATTTTGAAGTCAATGGAACATAGCTAACCGTCGATTTTGTTACAGGAAATCTAGATGGTTGCAAGAAATCTGTATCTATGGGAATTTCAGAGGGTCTGTAGGAAATGTGATCGTACGAGCCATTTACAAGAAATTGCGAGACTGTTTCAAACCAAATAAAATCTGCATAAGATTTCTAGATTAGTTGGCATGATAATTCAATAAGGAAACAACTAGCTTAAGGAATTCTTAAGAATAAAGTAAAATTATACTTTTTATTTTAATTTTCATGCCTCAAGCATATAACACCCTTTTGTCCAAAACCTAGATGATATAACCGAAATAAGCACAATTAGGGGTCAAGGAGAGTTAGAAATGGGAGAGGTAAGGTATAGGAAAGCTGTCAAAATTAGGCAAAATTAGGTCTCAACATATCCCTCAATCGAGTTGTTTGGAAGCTTAAAGATATAGCTCAATCGAGCATTAAAATAAACCCTTGATTGAGGTCCTGTGTAACCCAAGGTTATCTAGAAGCTCAATTGAGCTAGTGGCTCGATCGAGAAATATGCTTGATCGAGCCATGTTTTTGAAATTTCCTACCAATACATCCTAGGTGTGGAATTAAAGAAAGTGGTTCGATCAAGACTTAAAGCTAGATCAAACCTTAAAGCTCGATCAAGCTTTTATTTAACCACGTTAAGTGCTCAACTGAGGGTTTCTTAAACCCTCAATTGAGTTATTTGAAATTTTATCTCAAGCGCTCGATCAAGCTGTTGAGGGCCTAAAAAACAGAGTTTTAGCTCCCCTTCTATAGATTTCTCTACAACACCATTTTCTACCCTCGTTGATTTAGGGCAGAATTTGTACCTAAGTGGCACAATTGATCATGTTTGATTCTTGAAAGAATCCTCTAACCATAGGCATATGAGTTTGACAGTTTCAAATTCATATGATATTTTTCATCTAATTTCTTCTAAACATAATGCTTGAAATTTATTTGGACAGTTTCAAAGGAGATGAATAAAAAATCAATAACAAAAAATATACACAACAAAAAATACCACTATCTTCATTTATGCACCCTCTTCAAAAGGGTACTCTTAGTTTTTCAATTTATTTAAACAGTTGCAAAACATCTTACACGAACACATGTCTGCAAAACGTAATTCAAATATTACTTCGCCAACTTTAAAAAATTATAAATAATATAATTTTGCGTTAAAAAAATATGAAAAATTTAATTCTCTCCATGTAGATCATGCTCATATATATGTGTTTTTAAAATTACACATTTTAGACTAAGTTATGCTACACAAACACATGCATACCTCTTAAGATGTGGAGAAATTTGCAAGGACAAGCATTTCATCTAATGGAAAATTGACAGGTTATATGACACTAAATTTTTTTGCAAAAAATATCTTTAGGACAACAATATAATTCTTCACAAATTGCCTTTTACTCCAAATTAAAATTCCCAATGCATATATGAATTTTGAGGGCTTCAATTCGATAAAAGAGAAAAACATGGAAATTTCATCGCCACATTTGGCCCAAAAGTGTAACCCATCTTCATGCATTCACCCCTTACTCAAGATAGTATGAAAGAGGTTGAACATTAGATCTCACTTTCAACATCTATGGGAGAAAGTGCCCTTAGAAGTTTTCTTTAAAGAGCACTTTATTGGACGAGAATTGGAGTATAGAACACTTCCATACTTGATTACTTAAAAATTTTGGTTGGTAAGAAATGTCGGGCTTTTGAGCATTTCTAAGCTCTCAATTTTATAGTTTCATTAGAATATTTTTTGCCATTTTCTTCTTATAATCCTAGTATAAAGATAAAAACCAATCACGTGACTTGGGAGGATATTATGAATGAGGATTATGCATAAAGCTTCATTAATAGAGCTTATTAGACACTTTCATAGTCAGATTTTTGTTTTATTTACTATTGAGGATCAGTATTTTGCTAATAAGGAAAACTTGCTTATGGGTCTAATAGCCAAGGTTAACTAAGAGCATTGTTCTTCCTATTGAAGTGCACTTTAGAGAAAAAAAAATGTGTGCAACTACACATATTTGAATATCATTATGATTATTGAATGCATGAACAATGAAATTTAGGTCCATAGTAGTTGTCTTTGATAGCTAACATTACATTTTATGGATATCTCTGTCTCTTTCGAATTATTAGTTTTAGTGTTATATATAGAGAACATAAAAACTTTATAGATTCACTATCTAAGGAAACTTTGCACTTAGATGGAGGTTTTCTTATCCTAGATGAATTCACTAAAGGACTTTTGGTTTCTTCAAGATCTTGTAGCCTTTCATAATTTTGATCTTGGTAAGAAATGTCAGGATTTTGAGCATTTCTAAGCTCTCACTTTGACAGTTTCATTAGAAGCTTTTCGCCATTTTCTTCTTATAATCCTAGTATAAAGCCAAAAACCAATCAGGTGACTCGGGAGGAGATTATGAATGAGGATTATGCATAGAGATTCTTTAATAGAACTTTCTAGACACTTCATAGTTGGAGTTTTGTTTTATTACTATTGAGGATCAATATTTTGCGAATAAGGAAAACCTATTTATGGATCTAATAACCAAGGATAACTAAGAGCATTATTCTTCCTATCGAAGTGCACTGTATAGAAAAATATTGTGCAACTACACATATTTGAGACCATTATGATTATTGAATGGATGAACAATGAAATTTAGGTCAATAGTAGTTGTCTTTGATAACTACCATTACATTTTATGGATATCTTTGGTCTGTTTCTGATCTAGGTGGATGTTGGTGGCCACCCACCTATCCCACTTACACCCCCACAACTGTCTCTTTCAGTTTTTCAGTTTCCTTAATTGTAGCACAATTTACTATTTTTAGCAGTTTTTCGGGTCCTGAACTTCCGAAGCCATTTTGAGGCCCTAAATGATGTTTTTTGAGAAATATGGGAGCAACATGGGTCCATGGACCGATGTTTCTCTTCCCAAAGTTGTAATTCTCAGATAGATATTTCTAACGAGATATTCTGCACGTCAAACAGAGATCGTGTGCTAAAGTTATGACCCCGGGAAGTTGATGTACCAATTTACCCAAACAGGGCCCACAATTTGGCGTTTCATCTTCTAAGGTTAGGTTTTTGGATTTTTAGAGTTTTCCATTGTTTCTCAACAATAAATAGGCCTTTGAGCCTCATTATAACACAATTTAGAGGCATATAGCCGCCACATCTCTTCTCAAAGATAAGCGACCATTGCCCTAACTGGCTTATGTCCATTTCTGTTTGTAAGCATATTTCAGTATTTTACATTAATGAAATGAAGTATTATTTCTACTGCATCTCTGTGTTTATGGTTATCTCTGTAATTTGTTGCATTCCTATTTAAATCTAGATCAGTGGTATCAGAGCTGTCTGTTCTTTCTCTATCTTTCTTTGCATGTCCCCAATGAGGTCGGGATATAAGGAGTTAGGGCTTGAACTGGTCGAACCTTTGCAAGAGCAGCCTCGCAAATCCCAATGGCCTCCCATGGCGGATGAAAAGAAAGATGAGGGGGCAGGAGATCCTATCAAAATCTTGCTCGAAGAGGCCCTCGAGCGACAAAGGAACGCGATGATGGACAACTTTGCCCAGTTCCTTCAATGGCTACCCAAGGGCGACACATCCACTTCCAGCGGCTACTCTGGAAGTGCCACACCATTTAAGGTACAAGTTAATTTTGAAATCCACATCTTCGAGGGTCAAATAGACGCAGAGGTCGTAGATAAATAGTCAAATCTGCTAGAAGGGTATTTTTCTGTTCATGATTTTTCCAGTCAGGAAAAGATTATTTTCACTCTTCTCAAAGCAGCCCCCCACGTCAAGGACTGGTGGGAAACCTACTGCCAGCAGAAGGATGAAAGCACGAACTCTGTTTTTAGCCACTCCCACTTGGAATTCATTTCGAGACGCCATCAAGGAGCAGTATTACCTTGTCAAAAGCTATGATGACAAATACATAAAGTGGACCACGCTACGGCAAGGAAGGGACCAAGATGTGTTGGAGTTCACAAACATTTTTCATACCCTTCGCACACAGTCGGGTATCAAGGATTCTGAGCTGCACTTGGTACTCAAATATCGTGGCTGCCTACACAGGTATATCCAGGAAGAGATGGAGCTCCTGAACATCTCTGCACTCTGCATGTCATACCGATATGCTGCCAAGATCGAGAAAAAGTTTAAACAGAAGAAGTGAGACTTTGGATCTGCGAATCCGAAGCAAGGGAAAGGCTTCCCCAAACCGTAGAACCAAGGACAAAGCCAAGACGGGGCAACCCAAGACAACCCGTTGAAGCCACAACAAAATAACAACACCATGAAGTCGAAGAAGGACACAAGAAAGTGGTGTAAGTTCCATAAGAGCCCCACTCACAACACAAGTGAGTGTCAGACCAAGCAGACGCTGGTGGCTGAGTTGAAGGCTTCAGAATTAGATACATGTTCCGACCTTGAGTTAGAACCCGACAAAGGGAATGGCAAAGGGAAGCAGATCATTGACGCAGAGCCCAGCACCATTGTTGCCACTGCCAAGATCCAGAGGAGGGGGAGCGTCTTTTCCACTCATAGATGTGGGTGAAGGGTTTTTTGCTATAATTCATTGTTGACAGTGGGAGCCAAAAGAACCTCATTTCAGCAGAGGTCGTGAAGCGGTTCGTCCTACCAACTACACCACACCACAGTTGTACAGTATCGGGTGGCTTCACCAAGAATGAGATCTTCGAGTTTGCTAGCAGTGCTACCTTCCCTACAACATCAAGCCCTTCACAGATGAGGTATTGTGTGATGTTGCACCTCTTGATTTTTGTGATGTAATATTAGGCCAACCATACTTATGGAGGCGACATGATGTGTATGAGTCAATGCCTCGCGCTGTTATTATTACTTTGGGTAATTCATTATATAGGGTACCAGAGGTAGCCCCACCTACCACCACCTCTTTAATCGCTGCTAAGAAAGGCAACAAGCTCATCTCCCAGACTAGGAAATTCATTTTCTGTCTGGTTTGCTTCCAAAGTAAGGGGAAGATTATCATCACATCCATGACCCCTGTGAAGGGTTCATCCACGCAGCAGCAGCATCAGAGGAATACGGTCATGAAAGAACACAAGAACATCTTCGCCCCACCCACAAGGGTACCATTGCACTATCAGGTCAAGAATTCATTCGATCTAACTCCCAGAGCACCTCAACCCAATGGACCAATATATTATTTCTCCATGTTGAAAAATGACAAGTACAAGAAGCGACATGGTCCTTACACTAGTGCCAAGGCTGTGGGGAACAATGCTTTGGAGCACAACATTCCTCCATTCCTTTGCTTGCATCGAGTGTTCAATGTGGAACACCCTCGACCGTGCTTCCCACCATTACTGGACACATCAGAGATTGCAGAACAACTCACCAAGGACCAAGTTCAGTAGATGGAGGAACTCAACGCAATGGGGACCATTGCTTCTTAAGGGGGGAGGAATGATTCAGGTGGATGTTGGTGGCCACCCACCTATCCCACTTAGACCCCCACAAATGTCTCTTTCAATTTTTCAGTTTCCTTAATTGTAGCACAATTTACTATTTTTAGCAGTTTTCTGGGTCATGAACTTCTAGAGCCGTTTTGAGGCCCTAAATGACATTTTTTGAGAAATCTGTGAGCAACATGGGTCCATGAACCGATGTTGCTCTTCCAAAAATTGTAGTTCTCGGATAGATCTTTCTAACAATATATTGTGTGTGTCAAATGGAGATCGTATGCCAAAGTTAAGACCCCGGGAAGTTGATGTACCAATTTACCCAAACAAGGCCCACAATTTGGCATTTCATCTTCTAGGGTTAGGTTTTTGGATGTTTAGGGTTTTCCATTGTTTTTCAACAATAAATAGGCCTTCGAGCCTCATTGTAACATAGTTCAGAGGCATGTAGCTGCCACATCTCTTCTCAGAGATAAGCTACCATCGCCCTAGCTGATTTATGTCCATTTCTGTTTGTAAACATATTTCAATATTTTACATTAATTAAATGAAGTATTATTTCCACTGCATCTCTGTGTTTATGGTTCTCTCTGTAATTTGTTGTGTTCCTGTTTAAATTTGGATCCATTTCAAATTATCAATTTTAGTGTTATATATAGAGAACTTAACAATTTTATAGATTCAATATCTAAGGAAGCTTTGCACTTAAATGGAAGATTTCTTGTCTTAGATGAATTCACTAAGGGACTTTTGGTTTCTTCAAGATCTTGTAGCCTTTTAAACTTTTGATCTTATTTGACCCTTGACATGTAATATGTCCACTAATGACCACATAAAACTCAAGTAGATATTTAAGGTTTTGGTATAAGTTATGAAAATGATATGAGTATTGGGCTTGTAAGTCACATAAAACTAATCATATATTGCATCAACATCGAAGATTGTATTTTCAATTCATCTTAAAATAAAAAGTACATTTTGTTTGAAAAATAATAATAATATAATATAGCATATATTATATCATGCTTAATTTATTCTTTATTTTCCATTAATATTGGTGAGAGTCATTTTCATATATATATATATATATATATATATACATGAACTCTGTGTTTTATTAAATCAATCAAAATTAGCATAAGTATATAAATTAAATGGTTGGTAGATGTTGATAAACATTGATCCATGATAACCATCAACACACTCACATCATGGCACATCTCATTTTGCAAGATTAAATAAACCATAGAAATTAACTAAATTATGACTTTATTTTAAATTATTATTATTACTAATAATTATAAAAAGAATTAATATATGAATTAAACATACCATTACTTTTCTATGGAGGTTCTTAACTTGTAAATAAGATTTGCTACAATACCATGGGCCAATACCATAGTTTATCAATGCCACATGCCCAAACAACCATAACTCATTTCACAATCAAAATATCTTATTTATATTTTATTTCACTTTAATTTTATAATATTTTTTAATTAAATTGGAAATAAAAAAGGACATAACTACCTTTGAGATAAATCTCAAGTCTTTATTAGTGACAAGTATAAATATTTCATGAATATTCCATATAGATTAAATCCCTACCATTTGTTTAAAATGCATTTTTGAATGCATATTTAGCATCCTATAAAAAACCCTTAGGGAACTTTAATTCTACAGATTAAACAATTTAAAAAACCCTGACAAGTATAAATATTTCATGAATATTCCATATAGATTAAATCCCTACCATTTGTTTAAAATTAATTTTTGAATGCATATTTAGCATCCTAAAAAACCCTTAGGGCACTTTAATTCTACAGATTAAACAATTTAAAAAACCCTTAGGGCACTCGAATTCTACAGGTTAAACAACTTAAACTCAAGTTTTTAAAGTTAAAATTAACCATTTCCTCTCTAAATTAGACTAAACCATTAATTATTAATAATTAAATTAAAATTCTAAAAAAACTATTCTAAAATAAACATATCTATAAACTATTTTAATATAAAAAACAAACTCAATTCATTTATATAATCTTTTCCATACATAAATAATCTACGCTCATATTAGAAAAAAAATCAAGAAATAGAACTTATATGTTAATATAAAAAAGAACGAAGCTTACACTTTAATATAAGAAAGAAAATTCTATAGAAAACATAAATATCAGTATTTTCCATTCATAGAAAAAAAACATAAATATCAATATTTTTAAGATAAAATGCCTTGATTTACTATAACAGTGAAATATATCTTTTATATAAAAATACAATAAATCAGCTCAAAATAACATATCCTAAAAGCTAAAATAGAAGATTGAAAAGGTACACGTACATACCATCAATAATTACTGAGCAAAACCAAGATCATTGGAAATGAAAAATGTTACCTCAAGAAGTGGACACTATTGAATCATCATTAGATAGGTCACTGGCCCTCGCTATCTACATCATCATCGTCCGCATAACCCTTAGTGGATAGCATTTCTTCTAATTCAAGCAGCGTCTTCTTCCAACTTGTTTGACCTTTGAGCAAGTGTTGCATCAATTCTTTTACACCGTCATCTAAATATTTCTCAGATAACAATTTTACAATTTCTTTCCCCTTTGTTGTTATCAAATTTCCATCTTCATTCATTATAAACATCCATGAATAAGGATAAGAATCCATGCTGGAAAGCATTTTCGATAACTGAATTTGATCTGTGGCTTTAATTCCCACTTTCAAAGAGCGAATACGCGCCCAAAATCTGATAGCTTCATACTCAAATAAACTTAATGAAAACATTCTTCCCATCTCTGCTGATGACATTTTGGAAGGTTCCAAAGTTAAATAAATTTGAAAAATTGTAACAGTGAAACGCGCACTTTTTCCTATTCTTGATGCACCAAAATTTGGAATATAAATGATGTAAATGATATCCCTCAATTCTGTCAACACATCCTTCATGGAATTTGTAAACTCATTTTCGTGACAGGAGCATAAGCATATCATTTTTTGCTGACCCGTTGCCTCCCTCAACTTTTCATCATCAACGACAAGGAGAGGAGAAAAAACAATTAGAAATGAAAATCGTTTTCTTTTTCCTTTTCAAAATATACAAAAAGCAAACAAATAACAGGTAGTTACTGACCTGCTCTGCCACACGTTCCAAATGCTGGAAAAGAAACATTGCATGAGACATAGCCTCCATTTGTGTCTTTTCTTTTTGTATTAATTCCTCCTCTTTTTCCGCCGTAAAAGGATAAGCTGCTGCCCCCCATGTGTTCACCATACGCAGTACACCAGGATTCCTATACGGTGCGATTGTCCCGTCGCTTTCTATTATCCTCATTGTATTCGGGTACCACAAGTCCCATCGTTCAGGCTCTCGTGGACACCCTTCAACGAGAAAATACTTGGTTGCATTTGTCAGCTGCCACGGATTTTGGAGGACCAACCATGGAACCATTCTTGAAAACTTCTCAGATACATCCAATTTTGAATTGTCCTGCATTATTGGAACTGTTATAATTTCAAAATTAAAACTCTCTTTCTCCACATTGTACATCTCCACTAAAGCGTGAAGATAAATACCAAAAGAGATGTTGGCAGGCCCGATATCTAATAAAATCGTTTTCCCTTGCAATTCGTCGACTCCGACCTACAATTTTCATATAAACACAAACAAAATAATCAATAGTCGATAAATGGAATTTGAAATTTTGATTGTAAAATATTTGAAGGAAGAGTTATCCACAAAATAGAGATTGAACTCTAATACCTTCGTGGATTCACCATCCTTGTTCTTAAGAAAGGAAACAGAAATTTCGTCTTTTCCCCCTGCGAAGAGCTCTCTTAACAAAGCTATAGGACTGCCTCCACCTCTTTCTGCCAGTTGCTTCAATTTAAGGTATCTTCCGCACTTCGTTACCACAAACTCCTCCGTATCTTGCAATTTCCAACGAGAAAGGTATTTATCACCTTTTTCCCCACTCACAATCTCCGCGGTCATTAGGAAACTGCTGCTATCGAAACTGAGGGCATATTTCTGGTCTAGAACAACTGATGAGAACAGTCTTTGAAACAATGCTTTAGTGTCTCTGTTAGCAGGAGCATGCCCCACTATTCTCTCCGCTACTTTCTTAGGCAACTTCTTAAAATGGTTGCCAAAATAAACCATTTCGAAATGTGTTTGAATATCATCTATACTCTCCTCAAGTAAAGGCCAAGGAAAAAGAGAAAAGAATTCATGGCCATCAAATATAACAAGCAGCAGCGTGTTCGGAAGACGACCAGATATATTCGGTGGCTTTCCTTCTCCATTAGTGAGCATGCTATCAAATTCTGATTGGAACTGCTTTAGAAGATTCTCCTCATTTGATAAACCCTGAAGAGAAAGCTAAAGTGAGTGGAAAGGAAAAATAATGTATGCTTCGTAATTTTTTCCCTGTGATATGTTTTAGGATCTAAACATAAAAAGAGTTAATTATAATGTGGGAACAGAAAACATGTTTGAAAATGTGGATCACCTGCTTTGTATACACAGCACAAGACCATGATTGATTGCATTGTTGTGCTTGAATTTTCTCCCATCTTTCCTCCAACAACTCGCTTCCTGCTATGCGCAAAATTTGTAGCATCTTCATCTTTAGCATGCTGTCTATCCATTTCCCTTCCAACTTAGAGCAATTTCTTACATCCAGAACTTCCAATGAGGTGAGGCATTGGAAATCCTCAGGGAGCTTCTTTAGCTTGTCGCAGTCTTCCAGTGATAGAACTCGCAGTAGTGAGAGACCTTTGAAGTCTTTACATAATTCTTCAAGAGTCGAGCACCCTGATAAATCCAAGTGCTCCAAGTACTTGAGTTGGCAGAAACTTTCTGGCAGCTTCTGTAGACTCTGACAACGGGTCATAATTAGCTTTCTCAAACTTGTTACTACTCCAAATCGCTCCGGAAGCTTCTCTAGACGGTCGCAACTACTCATGTGAAGCTCTGTTAAAGTGGAGAAGTTGCAAAAGCCATCCGGCAGTTCTTTTAAATTAGAGGTCCAACCTAAGTTGATTGAATTCAACTTCAGCTGTCCAATGGTTCCAGGAATGCTACTTAGTCGCTTACAACCAGTTAGCTTAAGCTCAACAAGCGATGTTAACTTTTCTAAGCCAGAAGGGAGATCTTTAATGTTTTGACAGCAGGATAAGTCCAATAATCTCAATGATGAAAGCTTCTCAAGACTGCTAGGAAGAGCTTCTAGACTTTTGCATTCATACAAATGGAGTTCTTGCAATGATGTGAGCTTTCCAAGACGGCTAGGAAGCGCTTTTAGACTTTCACACAGGTTTAAATTGAGTTTTTGCAATGCTGTAAGATTTTCAAGCTCACTAGGAAGCACTTCTAGACTTCTACAACCAAACAAAGAGAGTTCTTGCAGAGAATTCAATGATCCCAAACCTTCTGGTAGCTGCGTCAAACCAGAACAGTTAAACATTCTCAACACTGTTAAAGAGCCCAGACTTGAAAATGATGCCGGTAATTTCTCTAAATATTGGCAACTTGAAAGTGAGAGTTCCTCCAAACCATTTCCCAGATCTCCTAGCTCTTCAGGTAAGCTTTTGAACTGTGCATTCATCAGTATCAGTACTCGCAAATTGCTTAGTTGCTGAATACATTGGGAAGAGATTTGGAAGGGAGAAGAATTTAATTCAAATTCGATGTGTCTGAGACTTGAAGGCATCTGCATATTACGCAATTAGGAATATATGAAAATCATACTCTAACTATTAAAACTAATAAAACTGCGCATGATATAGCGTTTTAGATATTCCAGGAAAAGTAAGAAGAGAAATAACCAGATATTTTAAGTGAACTTACTTGACATAGGTTCTGTAAATCTTCCGGGTTGCAACATAAATGTCTGAGCTTCTCGAACCCCCTTAGCTTTGAGACATCAAAAGGAAGATGGGAAGTTATCGCACAGAGAAAACGCAGCTCTTTAAATTTATTTTCACATTTGCCCTCCACACCTGTTAAGTGTCCGAGTCTAAGAACTCTTAAAGATCCAGACATCAAATCTAGCTTTTTTGCGGGTATACGCAGTGGATCTTTGTTGTCGCCCGCCCATATGCCTTTGATCATTCGAAGGTCCTGTATATTTATTAAATATCAGAGTCAGTCATTTTGAAACAAAACTGTATATGATAAATATTTTAGTTGAAAGATTGCGTACCTGATCTTCTATATCTTCAAGTTCAGTTGCAGTGGTCAATCTGAATCTGTTTCTTTGTGTCCTCTGGAGACCAACTTCCAAGATGACATCGTGTACCCTTGCAGTCATGCTTTTCACATCTCGGGTCACAAGCGCTCTTTTTTCTAGCCCTTTCAGTTCTGGCTCTCCCACAATATCTGAAAGTTCTTTCCAGTCCCACCCTAGAAAAAATGAACAAATATCCAAAAACGGATCTTTGAATTTATCTTCAAGTTTGTCGTAGGCAAAGACGTATTGCTCTATACTCTCCCCAATATCACCTTTCCAGTTTTTTTCTTTAGCCTCTTTCATCAATGTTTTATAGTTCTCCACTGCGTGTCCGTCGCCGCCATCTATGAATCCTGCTAACACCTTCAAAAGCGCCGGGACTCCTCCACATATATTGACTATGCCGTTAATTTGGCTATCATTTAGTTTATTTTTATTGTCAGACAGATCCTTTTTTAAAAGCTCCACTGCCTTGGCTTCGGGCAGGCTTTCAATTGGGTAGAATTCTTTTTCGACCCCTTTGCTCATTGTCATCCAGCTCGCTGCATCTTTATTACGTGTAGTTATGAGCAACCTCAATTTTTTTGCATTTGCCATATTGTTAGGGAGAAGCTGTGTGAGTGCATCTGGGCCTTGTTCACGCTTATCAGGAAGCAAAACATTGTCGATATAAATAAAAGCTTCCTCTTTCTCTAACATGACAGCAATTTCTTCTTGTCCTTCGTTATACCTTCGGATCTTCTTCGCCTCTTCTCCCTTCAAATCACATAATATATCTTTTTGCAATTCTGGTACATTGGGAGTTGATTTTATATCCTGAAACAATTTAACAAAAGAAAATTTACACCCTTCCTTTTTCTCCTCAAACAGCCGCGCGAACACAGCATCTGCAAGGGTAGTCTTTCCCATGCCACCAAAGCCATGCAAGATAACCGCTACAGCATTTTTGTCGCTTTCCCACTCAAGCTTTTTAATAACTTCTTGCAATGGTTCTTCGATTCCAACTGTTGTAACCATATTTAAACACAGAAATATCAATAAATCATTTTAATAAAAACATTCACAAGTATTTAAAATAACACTTTCTCATCCGTTATCACAATTTACCTGTGTCTTTAGGATATTTTGGATAGTGTGGTTTTGGCTGTCGGACGCAATCCAAAATACATAAATCCATTTGTCTCTGCATTTCTTCGTACGTTTGCTGTAACTCTTTCTCAAGTTCAGCCAGCTCTTTTCTGGACGAAGTTGCCGAAAGAAACCTGTATTAAGAAATATTTTTTTTTCAGATCCTGTATTAAGAAATATTATTTACAAGCCTCTTTCATAAATGGCCTCCTCCTACATAAATCCAACATTAAAAAAAGAGGTGTGAATTTATTTAGGTGGGACAAGGAATTGAGCGTCAATTTTCACCTGCGAGGTTTATAATATTAAAGTGTGCTGAGTGAGCATTCACCTGCGAATTTTGGAAGCCTCAATTTGAGTGCAGCAGGCGATAGAGGCTTCAATTATCAACTCTATTGCTTTTCCTATTGAAGCCTCCATGCCTCGCTTCGATTCAGGCCGCTTTTCAAGTTCTTTAACATGTTGCTTCAATTTACTCATCTCCTTCAAGAGGGACAGACATGCAATTTGATTATCAGACATTTCTGCGTACCGCTCCCATGCATTTGCCACTACAAGAAAACCTATATTAAGCAGGCGTGCTGTTCCCATGTCTTTGAGAAAACCCCGAGCGATTGTCTGCGCGTCCCCAGATGCAAAATCTTTCTGCATACCAGAAAAAGGAAGCGTAAGAGCATTTGTGACGTAATATATCTTCACGTTTTAATAGAATAAATGTAAGTAATGATCAATGATGGTGAAATGCTTTTCATACTTACAGCTGCCTCAATGGCTTCAGAGAGTGCATCTTTTAATATCAAAAAGTTTTTTGAAACTAACAATGAATCTTTAGCGGGTTTTGTCTTTGACAGGTTATTTCTCTTTTTCTTTTTCTCTTTTTTATCTTTTTCTTCCTCCTGCTAAAAGAAAACAAAAGTAAGTTCTTTAAATATCTAATTTAACCCCAAAAAAAAATATAATAAAAATAAATGGTATTCATGAGAAAATAAATTAATTTAAAAATAATAATAATAAAGTGATTCTTAAATTTCTAATATAATATAATGATAATGATAAATTGTAATAATTTTTATAACAAAATAATTATAATAAATTATAATTAATCTATAGAAAAAAAAACTTAAATTTTTAATATAATAGAGTTAAAGAATAATGATATTTACATTGATTTCATATTTTTTTTAAATAAAGTTTTTAGAATTTTAATTTAATTATTAATAATTATTAAGTAGATAAAATAGTTTTAAACGTCATTAAATAGTTTAGAATATTTAAAATAGCATACATAAATCAAAGTTTGATATTTATCTCCAGAGTAGTTATGTCATTTATATTTTTTTAATTAAATTGGTTAATAGAAAAAATGTCATACTACTAGGTGTTATATCAAGTGAGTAATGGGTTTTTGAGAATGTGGTATTGATAAATATGGTATTGGCACATGGTATTGTAGTAAAGCCTCTTTACAGATTAAGAATCTCCATGTTAAAATGTTGTACATCTCCATGGTTAAGAATCTTGTTCCATGTTTTTTAAAATGTATATATGTTTAACTTATATATTAAATCGCCCATGGGGCTTTGGATTGACGATGAATGGGTGCACTGTTAAGGCACTCCTTGCGATAGGTCACTGGTTCAAATCCCCCGTGGGTGCTTACCTACAAAAAAAACCTATATGGAAATAGCTCGGTCGGGTAGCTTGGTTGGTCAAAGCCCCTCACCAAGTTGTTGGCCCTCTGTCACAAGGTGTGGGTTTTATCCTCCTCGGTCCATCAAGGTGAAATTTCCATCACTAGAGTCGACTCAGTGTAAGCCCCCTTTGGGTGGGTTTACCTAGGGATCTTACTGTGAAAAAAAAGGAGTGTATATGGAAATGTTGAATGATTTAGGCTAGTCTTTGGCTAGGAAGACCAAATCATAATGAGAAGTTCACTCTCCTTAGAGAGAGAGGGGATAGCATAATATTCAAAAAACCAAAAAATACCATACATAAGTGGAATTTGCTTTCATTTCCAGAGATCAAGTTTGTGTGGGAGAGATGGTTCTTTTCTAACGATCCAAATGTGTTTCAAGGGAAGCAAAATAGTTTTAAGTTAGGGCTCGAGATGGTGGGTCTGTAGAAAACCCGAATTGCGACCAACGAGAGTCAGGGCCTACATTTCAGGAAAGAGACTCGGGTAGCCAACAACAAATGTATGATATACGAATCAAGTAATGAGGAGGGACACAATAGTTTTCAATAGAGCCAGTTCAAAATTCATATGAGTGGAGACCCTGTGAGTTGGCTGGAGGAGAAATTGGCATTCAAAACTGGAAGCATGAATGGCATGGAGTACGATGGGTGTAGCCCGCATGTGACAACACCTCATGATCTTAGGCATCATAAACATTCTTTATGGGAGCATGTTGCCACATCCCCTCACTTCTTGGCCAGGTGAGGTAGTGGCAACCCAACCCTCAACCCTTGTTGATCCATAAACACCCCATAAGGGATAGATGTATCCTTATGAATGAGCTTCCAACACATATCCTTAAGAGGGGAGTCCTAGAGAAGTTTCTAGGTGGAGGGTAGCACTAGAGAGGAGTCCAAACATCTATGATTAACTAACATATCATAAACTTTAATTCTTGTTTATTGAACATGGGAGGGCACAACAATTAGGATGTTAACAATAAGAGGTGAATCCTTACATATGAGTGCTTATAAACTCTATATTTTCGATATTTTATGCATCGGGGCATTGTTATGTATCTTGCAGAGCATGTTGATGACAAGTTGAGATCCCCTTCTACAAAAATCTTGGAGAAGCCTTGTACTTTTGCAATTTTCAACCTTGTGATGAGGGAAGTGAGTTCCACCACATTATTATTGTTAATGCCTAAAGTACTAGAGTATATGTAAAGTGGAAGGCATCTGTGATCTTAGAATATACCACCACTTGTAGTGCTACCATTCTCTCCATAATTTCACTAAACATGCATGTCCTCTAAATGATGTCAAATCCACTAGAGTTCCTCTTCAAATTGTTACATTTTGTACTTTAATTTCTATTGTGCTTCTAGGAGGAACAAGATGGAGTCTGATTGCTGCCTCAACTGATGTATTATCTCACTGTACCCTTCGTTTCTACCTATAGGAGGTGTTGTAGCCTACACTACCATTTAAATTTTCAATATTATTTAAAAAAAAAAAAAATGAAATAGTTTTGAAAATCAAAAGAAAATTTGAAAATTTGAAATATTAGTTGCACTAACGACAACATTGAAGGTGTTATGAAAGCGGGCCCGATCCATCTATTAAAGCTCGAGCACATCCGTGAAGTGTGATCAAAAGGTTGGAAGAGGAGACACGTTAAGTGCTCTGCAAGGGAATAGGAGCACGGGTTATAATTCATAGCCCAACCCCCATAGTTGACCCTCATGTCAACAAGGTTGACTGAAATCTATGGCCCATGATTACTGCGGAGGTTCAACCGTGATAAACCTCTCATACACTCCCTACCCCCACAACAGGCCACCCCCATCGCTCCACTCCATCTATTCTCCTCCACGTCATCCGCCACCCTCATTCACTATCATCCACCTCATTCACCGTACCCCATCACCTCATCTACCACTCCATTAATTAGTTACATTAATTACACATATTTCCCCCCATTTGAATATTATATGTATAAAATACAAGCAAAATCCCTTTGTATTAGTCTTTTATTTATTTCTAAGCGACCTTGCAACCAGTTCAGCAAATCTGAGTCAGCAACCATCTTGGCAGCTATCACCAGCAAACTATCACCTACAGTCACCATGGCTAAACAAGTAAGTTCCTCATCATTTATTCATACCCCATTAATGGATGTTGAACGAGATATCTATGATACCCTCTGTACAATTAAACATCATTCATTATATTAAGAGGTCATTTTGAACCATAAGAAGTCTCCTATATTCATGGCAATGGTTAGGTCAGGTGTTCTATCTGCTTTTGTCCCCAGAACACATTTATTTCCTAAATTTATTCAATGGATAGCCTCAACAATGTACCCCAAGAAATGTTTTGTAATGAATCAGTTAGGGGAGAGTGTTTTTCAAGTAACCTCACAGTTAATACATGTTGGGTTGTTTTATTCTTTCCACGACTAGCCCACATAGTTAACCGGGGGGTTAGAGGGGGGGCGGAGCCACCGCTTCGTTGCGCCGATTGCGTAGCGAGCGGGTTACAAGGGGTTTAAGGGGTGCAGGTTGTTATCGCTCCAGGAAACTCTCCTAGGTTGCAGCTCGGAGATGCCTAGTAACAAATAATCTTCAATATTGTTCTCAGAACTATTGGAATGGATGATGGTTTGGATCAAGTTAGATAACCATTTCAGCTCTATTCTCACTCAAGACATGCATGAACACTCTCACCAATACAAGGCTTTAGACCACTAATGCTCAATAATTTATAGATTCAATGGATAGATGGAAAATATTGATTGTACCAGCAGATTGCATACATAAACATAAATGAATGGCTAACTACAAGTAGCAAAAGAGAATATTGATTTTACTGGCAAATGCATATATGACCACATATGAATGGCTAGCTACAAGCAGTAAAGAAGCTTGCAAATCTAATTCATCAAAGCAGAGATAAGATGACAATTATCTGGCCTTAGACATAAAAGAAAACATGAACAAACTGTTCAAGTGAAAGCATAGAACAACAAAGAGAATGACATTAAACATATAATAGCAAAAGAAGCTTATATTGCTTAGAATGAAGATGAGAAGCTTTAAGGAACAGAGGAGGAACAATCTATTGGCATTATGACACAGGCTTGGCACTATGGCACAGGTATTGTCCTTGATGGCAACTCACTCGGCAAATCACTTAGATGACAGTTCAAGCTCACAAACTCTCAAAATAAAGGAAAAGGAGGTATACGCAAGTTCTCGTTGACCAAGTCGCGTATACACGCAAATTCACAGACCAAAAGGCACGTATAGTTTGGAGAACTTGGTTTTTGGTCCTTGGTATTTGGACCTATGGTTTTGGACCATGGTATCTTGTCTGAAGTGTTGAACCCAGGTATTTGGACCCAGGTATTAGTTCTAAGTGGTTTTGGACCATGGTATTGAGTAAGCCCTAAGACTAGAAAAGGAGGAGGAGATCATTAGGCAAAGGCACTCAAGGATTGAATATCTTATGAGGAGAAAAATCTAGAATAATGGTCATTGGGTTATGGTGCATAACTGGATCTGAATCAAGGAGGAACTTGAGTGCTAGAAGAAGGATAAGTTCTATTGATGGGTCAAGATCTTAAGGCTTGAACAGAAGTACATTTGTGTGACTTTGATCTTTTATATTTGCCACATGACTTGATCTGTAAATCTGATGATCTGGGTATAACTGATGTCTGAATAGTTGAAAAGGGTAAATTATCTTTTACAGATCTGTACGCAGGTTCAACATCGCAAAGGCACATATACACGCTGGTTTGGTAATTCAAAACAACGTATACGCAAGTTTGCCTTAATATATCAGCGTATGCATGCAGGTTCTACATATTGAAGTAGCGTACGTCTCATAAAATATGTTTTAGCTACTTCTGTTTATTGCTACAGCGTTCTGGGTTCATGATTGGTTTCTGGTTACTATTACTGTATTCTGGCTACAGCATTCAGAGAAGTGATTGTTTGATTCAATTTTTGGTTGGTGGAAAGGAGATTGGTTGATGCAGATATATTTGATGTTTGATTGATGTTATTGATGGATTTAGTCTCAAAATTTATGAAACATGGTCCCTGGAAGAAAAGAGAAGGTTGTAGCCTTCTGTAGGTCATTACCTACATACTAGTACAACAGCTAGTACAAGAGCTAAGGGGGTTGTAGCTCCCTTCCCGGAGAAGCTGGAGAACAAGAGAAGGTTGTAGCCTTCTGTAGGTAGAAGCCTGCGTATTGGTATAAGACTGCACCAATACGTAAATATTGTAAAAGGAAGTTTCTTATCAAAAGAAGATAGACATGAATTTTAGCAGGTGGTTTTCATCCACATTGGGTTTCCACCTTATATCTTGTGTTCATGTGTGTGATTGCATGTACTATTTACTGCATTCAATTACTGTCTTATGGTTCTCATACATAGATTAAGATCAGCTAACTAAATTAGAAGTCTACAAGATATACATGGTTTTCTCTAAACACAGTTGCATATATACATAGGTTGAATTAACAGAAGTAGCATATATCAATTTGTTTATAGAAATGAAAAATTGCTAAATTGCTAATACTAATTCACCCCCCCTCTCAGTATTATTTCCAACAATTGGTATCAGAGCAGGTCCTTCAGAAGAAGCTTGATCGCTTGAAGGAAGATCTATCATCATGAGCAACTACGAAAAAGAGGCATCCATCAGGCCACCAATCTTTGATGGGAGCAACTTCATCTATTGGAAGGTAAGAACCACAACCTATCTTCAATCTCTTGGTACAGAAGTTTGGGATATCATGGAAGGAGGATACACATTTCCATCAGCAACTCCTATAGATACGGCTCGTAAAAAGGTGTATGAGACAAATGCAAAGGTTGTCAATACTCTATTGGAGAGTCTATCTCAATTAGAATTCATCAAGGTTATGCAGCTCAAAACCTCCAAAGAAATATGGGACAAGATCATTCTAAGATATAAAGGAGACGATCAGGTAAAACGTGAAAAACTACAATCTCTCAGAATTCAATATGAAACCCTCAGAATGCACAATGATGAAAGTGTGGCTAATTATTTCTTACGTATAGATGAGATTGTTAATCACATGAAAAACTTGGGTGAAGAGATAAAAGAAGTTACTTTAGTTGAAAAGGTTCTAAGATCTTTATCTTCTAACTTTAAATCAAAAGTTTATGCCACAGAAGAAAAGCAGAATCTTCAGAGTATTACTATGTCACAGTTGCATGGAATCCTAACTGCTATTGAAATGAGAAAAGGGGGTCCATCAGACATGAGAGAAGCCGCATTCAAAGCTTCACGAAAAGGAGAATACAATGAGTCAGGACATACGTTAGAAGGAGAGGAAGAATCAAACTTTGTCAAGAACCTTCAATAGGGTTCTGGAAGATTCAGAGGTAAGCTACCTTTCAAATGCTTTTCTTGTGGAAGAGTCGGTCACTATGCAGCCAAATGTCCTCATAAAGATAAGCTTGATAAAGGTAAGGAACCAGTTAAATGGAACAGAAAACAGAATGTAAGTAAGAAGAGCTATTATACACATGAAGATAGCAATGGATTTTCAAATAGTGATGAAGATGAACATGGTAATGATTATAGACTTTTGATGGCTTTTGAAGATGATGATTTCTTTGATGCTATAGATGAAGATGGTCTCTGTGAATAAATTTCTAAACTTAAAATTTGTTTAGAAGAGAAGAGTATGATTATAGATACTCTAACATACCAACTTGCTGAAAGGGAAAAACACAATGGAAAGTTAGAATGTGAAATTGTAGGACTTAGAAAAGATATTGAGAAAACAAAAGCTCTTAATCTTAGACTTGCTAAAGGATCTGAAACTTTAGATGAGATTATCAAAGTACAATGTTCTCCTTTAATCAAGACAGGTCTTGGATATACTGAAGAAGCATCTCAAGCACAGAAGCCATCCACCTCCAAAAGTTATCTTGATGCAGTAAGGAGAAGTGAACAGGTTGAAAATCGTCAACACAGGCATAAAATGGATCACCAGGAATCGGGGTCAAGCTATTTCAAGGATGAACAAAAGCTACAACCAACCACAGGTAAATCATTCTCAATTTGCCTCAAGAATGAATGTCAATGGAAACTACAATCACGTGGTCGGTAGATTTGATAATCGCAGGAATTTCTTTAGTGGCCAATGTTTCTCATGTCATAACTTTGGACACAAAGTTGCTCAATGTGTTTCCTACAAGACTATCATGACTAGAGAAGCACTAAATCAAAGGAGTGTGACTAGGATCATGAAGAGGACCTACAATAACTTTTCTACTCTTCAAAATGAAATAGAATGCTCTATTTGTAACAACTTCGGTCATGAAGATTCTGAATGCAGGAGTAAGTTTCAGCAAAAGGAGCAAGCTTCATTGGGTCCCAAAACATGGAGAAAGAAAGAACCGCAAACAGAAAGATATGGTATAGCCTTATATGTGGAAGGACAAGAAAATCAATGGTACATCGACAATGGATGCTCGAAACATATGACAGGTTATAAAGAAAAACTTCAATCATATAGTGCCTTAGAAAAGGAAAGGAAGGTCTCATTTGGAAATGACACCCCTACACTCATAAAAGGTAAAGGCTCTGTTCTTTTAAAAGAAAAGGTCAAAGCTGGAAATGTTATCTATGTTGATGGGTTAAAGCATAATCTATTGAGTGTCAGTCAAATGTGTGATCAAGGAAATGAAGTAGTATTTCAATCAAATGGATGTATTGTTTGTGAGCTTAATACAGGAGAAACAGTGATCAAAGGCATAAGAACTCCAAATAATTTATACATACTCAAGGGAGGATAGCAACAATGCTATCTAAGAAAAAATGATGAACACTGGCTATGGACAGAAGATTGGGGCATCTAAGCTTCCCTCAGATAAGGAAAACATGCAAATATCAGGTTGTTCGCCATCTTCCTGACATCAGAATTCCAGACAATACAATATGCAAATCATGTCAGTTTGGTAAGCAAACCAAAACATATTTCCCTGAGAAGGAAGGATCAGCTAGTAAGCCACTTGAACTTGTCCATACTGATTTATGTGGTCCTTCAAGGAAAAAGTCACCTCATGGAGAAGAATACTTTATATTGTTCATTGACGACTTTTCCAAGATGTGTTGGATAGGACTTCTGAAGCATAAAGAATAAGCTTTCGAAAAGTTCAAAGCTTTCAAAACCTTGGTTGAAAATGAATCAGATCGTAAAATCAAATTCCTCAAGTCTGATCGAGGAGGGGAATTTACCTCGGATGAATTTTTTGACTTTTGTGAAGAACGTGGAATAAGAAGGGAATTCTCTACTGCAAGGACTCCTCGGCAAAATGGAGTGGTAGAAAGGATGAACAAAATGGTTCAGCAAATGGCTCGTGCTATGCTTGATGAGTCTAGAACTCCTGCAACCTTCTGGGGTGAAGCTACATTTGCTGCCATTACTATTCTCAACAAAACAAACACCCGGTTAAACAGCACTCAAGCTCCTCATGAACTTTGATATGGTTAGACTCCTACTGTGAAATACTTCAAAGTTTTTGGAAGCAAATGTTACATCAAAAGGACTGATGAAAAGCTTGGCAAGTTTGAACCTAGAGCAGATGAAGGCATTCTCCTTGGTTAGTCTTCCTGAAGTAAAGGATATAAGTGTTACAATAAAAGACTTGGAAAAATTGTTGAAAGTATTGATGTGGTGGTTGATGAAGCAAGAAACAATCCAAAGCAGATAAAAACCGAAGATTTTGAAGATGATGAGGATTATCCTTCAACATCAAATCAGACTAATGCTGAAGAAGAAACTTATGAGGCACCAGAAGAACAGATAAGGGTAGAAGAAAAGACTCCATCTAGGTATGTCCAGAAGAACCATCCAAAGACTCAAATTTTGGGGCAAAAATAGGTAGGTGTACAAACAAGAAGAACTATTACAGAAGCTTCAAGCTATCTAGCATTGCTCTCCTCCGTTGAACCATGAAATATATAAGTGAAGCATACAAAGATGAATGTTGGGTCAAGGCCATGAATGAGGAACTTGAGCAGATTGAAAAGAATAACACTTGGGAATTGGTTCCCAGACCTAATGATAAGGATGCCATAGGGACTAAATGGATATTCAAAAACAAGCTGAATGAAAATGGAGATGTTATTAGAAACAAGGCCAGACTTGTTTGTAAAGGGTATGCTCAACAAGAAGTTATAGACTTTGAAGAAACTTTTTCACCAGTTGCTAGTCTTGAAGCCATAAGAATGTTCCTTACTCTTTCTAGCTTTCAGAAGTTGAAAGTATATCAAATGGATGTGAAATTTTCCTTTCTAATGGAGACTTAGAAGAAGAAGTGTATATTGAGCAACCAGATGGATTTATCCTTGGAAATGATCCAAAACTTGTATGCAGACTTAGAAAGGCTCTCTATGGTCTTAAATAGGCTCCAAGGGCTGGGTATTATCATCTGGACAAATACCTCCATCAACAAGGTTTTTCAAAAGGATCAGCAGATAGCAATCTATATATAAAAATTAACAATGATAAATTGTTAATACTTGTTGTGTATGTTGATGATATCATCTTTGGTAGAAATGAAGAAGCCATGAGTCAAAACTTTGCCTTGGTGATGCAGAAAGAATTTGAAATGTCCCTACTTGGTGAGCTCACATATTTTCTTAGTTTACAAGTCCAACAAAACAAAGACAATAACTTTCTATCACAAACCAAGTACCTCAAGCAGATCTTGAAGAAATATGGCATGGAAGATTCGAAACCAGTATGTACCCCTATGGTAACAGGATGCAGCCTCAGCGCAAATGATGAATCTGTAGCAATACATCAACCAACCTATAGATCCATGATTGGTAGTTTGCTCTATCTGATAGGTACCTGACTAGACATCATGCATGCAGTGGGAATAGTTGGAAGGTTCCAGGCAAATACAAAATAAGCACACATTCAGGAAATTAAAAGGATTTTCAAATATCTTCAAGGAACACAAAACTATGGCTTATGGTATCCTAGAGATACAGATCTCACACTTCATGCATATACAGATGCAGATTGGGCAGGAAGCGTGGATGACAGAAAAAGCACTAGTGGTGATGCATTCATTATGGGTTCCAAATTAGTATCTTGGTTTAGCAAGAAACAAAGTTCAATTGCATTGTCTACAGTTGAAGCAGAATATGTGGTTGTTGCATCTTGCTACACACAACTCCTTTGGATGATGCAAAAATTGCAAGACATTCAAATCACTTGTACTCCACCTATCTCCATTTTATGTGATAATACAAGTGCAATCATTATTTCAAAGAATCCAGTCATGCATTCAAAGACCAAGCATATACCTATCAAATATCATTTTCTCCAGGAACAAGTGCTTGAACAAAAGGTCAAATTGGAGTATGTTCCCTACAAGGAACAAGTTACTGATATATTCACCAAACCACTGCCCAGGGAGACATTTGAATACCTCAAACAGAAGCTGGGAGTAGTTGATGCATCATCTTACTATTGACACTTATCTGTTTCAGAGAAAAGTGGTTGTACGCGATTTTCATGAAGATCATCCGTGTACATACACCGGTTTCTGTGGATACAGTCGCGTATATGTTGGTTTGAAGAAAAATAGTGGGCCAGACTTAGGATGAAAATAATCTAATATGGGTCTGACAAAGACCATCTAGCATAGGTTTAGGGGGAGCATATACTTCTAATAATGCATTGTTGGCATTATCTTAGAAGATCTTGGTACAACTTCACAATTGTTTTTTATTCAGGTGGAACAAGTGCAGAGGGAGATCATGGTTGATGGTCCGGATGGTGATTGACAGATACTGTTGATGATAGTTGTTGATGACTATCATAGTCTTGTCTTAGATATTTGGTCTCTATGTCATGTATTTCCTTTATTATCAAGGTCATGTAACGACCTATTTTGTTTCCCCACTATGCCTGGGATGGATGATGTAATATTCTTGTTTTATTATGTATAAATTTTTGGTATATCCCCATTCAGTTGGGAGATGCATGTATGTATGAGTCTGTGGTGATAGGAAGGTCTTTTATGATGTATAGAGTCATGTTCTTCTTGTAGAACATATTTTTACAGAAACTGCCTATAGTCAGGGGGAGCATGGACAGCACATTAGAGTAGAGATTTCAGCATGTACTCAAGGGGAGCATAACCCTTTGCACTTGATGAAAAAGGGGGAGAGTGATTTGGGGTTTCCATCAAGTCCAAAGGGGGAGATTGTTGGCATTATGACACAGTCTTGGCACTATGGCATAGGTATTGTCCTTGATGGAAGCTCACTCAGCAAATCACTCAAATGATAGTTCAGGCTCACACGCTCTTAGAATAAAGGAAAAGGAGGTATACACAGGTTCCCATTGACCAAGTCGCGTATACATGGGGATTCACAGACCAAAAGGTGCGTATGCGTATACACGCATTTTCATGCACAAAAAAGTGCGTACATTTTGGAAAACTTTGTTTTTGGTCCTTGGTATTTGGACCTATGGTTTTCGACCATGGTATCTTGTCCGAAGTGTTGAACCCAGGTATTTGGACCCAGGTATTGGTTCTAAGTGGTTTTGGACCATGGTATTGAGTAAGCCCTAAGACTATAAAAGGAGGAGGAGATCATTAGGTAAAGGCACTCAAGGATTGAATATCTTATGAAGAGCAAGATCTAGAATACTAGTCATTGGGTTATGGTGCATAGCTAGATCTGAATCAAGGAGGAACCTGAGTCCTAGAAGAAGGATAAGTTCAATTGATGGGTCAAGATCTTAAGGCTTGAAGAGAAGTATCTTTGTGTGATTTTGATCTTTTATATTTGCCGCATGACTTGATCTATAAATTTGATGATCTGGGTATAACTGATGTCTGAATAGCTGAAAAGGGTAAATTATCTTTTATAGATCTGTACGCAGGTTCAGCATAGCAAAGACACGTATACACACTGGTTAGGTAATTCAAAACAGCGTATACGAAGGTTTGCCTTAATATATCAGCGTATGCACACAGGTTCTACATATTGAAGTAGCGTACGTCTCATAAAATATGTTTTAGCTACTTCTGATTATTGCTACAGTGTTCTGGGTTCAGGATTGGTTTCTGGTTACTGGTACTATATTTTGGCTACAGCATTCAGAGAAGTGATTGTTTGATTCAGTTTTTGGTTGGTGCAAAGGAGATTGGTTGATGCAGATATATTTGATGTTTGATTGATGTTATCGATGGATCTAGTCTGAAAATTTATGAAACGTGGTCCCTGGAAGAAAAGAGAAGGTTATAGCCTTTTGTAGGTCAACACCTACGTACTAGTACAATAGCTAGTACAAGAGCTAAGAGGGTTGGAGCTCCCTTCCAGGAGAAGCTGGAGAACGAGAGAAGGTTGTAGCCTTCTGCAGGTAGAAGCCTGTGTACTAGTATAAGACTGCACTAGTACATAAATATTGTAAAATGAATTTTCTTATTAAAAGAAGATAGAGATGAATTGCAGCAGGCGGTTTTCACCTACATTGGGTTTCCACCTTATATCTTGTGTTCATGTGTGTGATTGCATGTACCATTTACTGCACTTAATTATTGTCTTATGGTTCTGATACATAGATTAAGATAAGCTAACTAAATTAGAAGTATGCAAGATATACGCGGTTTTCTCTAAACAGAATTGCGTATATACGCAGGTTGAATTAACAGAAGTAGTGTACATCAATTTGTTTATGGAAATGAAAAATTGTTAAATTGCTAATACTAATTCATCCCCCCTCTCAGTATTATTTCCAACACAATCTCCAGAACTTGAACCTGTATTACATCTTACTTTCATATATTTATATCTCTTTACAATGCTCTCGAGCCTTTTGAGGCTTGAGAGGTCTCAATCTATCCCTTCTGTCTCTTCAACAAGTTTAATACCCTCTAGGCAAGCATGGGCTTGGAGGTTTTCTCCTTCTCACATAGGAATAACTGCATTTAGATATTTTGGATAGTTTGACGCGCTGTCTAGGAGCTCTCTCATGCTAGAGATGCCCCATAATGTTTGTTGTTGTGGATGTGTCACGCTGTGTTGCGCTGTGCTGCTCCATGACTACTTTGTCGGTTTGCGGTGAGATGCACGTGATGTGGCCCTTTCTATTCCCCTTCCAACCTCTATCCCTATCTCTCGGCCTCTAGTAGGTAATGAAAGGGGTCTTCAGGCTTGTGTAATCCCTTAAGCATTTATAAATATTGTTTTCCTAATTTTTACACAGAAAACACTGCACGCAGCAAAAGCCCGCCCATCTCTACTTTTCCAGACTTTAAAAAGTCCTTAAACATGGCTTTCTGTTCTATCGGGTCCGCCCTTGGGGTTATCGCAAGTCGCATTTGGCCCGTTCCCTTTGTATTTCATTAAATATGGAAATACATGAAATACATTGAAAAATGGCTTTCACCAAACTTCAAATAATATATATTTCACTTCCTAGACCCTTTCAGGTCCTTGTTTCATCACTATCACACTGCCCCAAGGTTGCTTTGTATTTCATTTAAACAACAAAAACACACAAAACTACATTGAAAATGGGCTTTGGCGGATTTGAAAGATTATACATTTTGCTTCTGAAATCCATCGAGTTCAGGTCTTATTGCATCGCGCACATATACATGTAAAGGTTGCGCCCCTTGATTTTTGCGATTGTGATCCGCCGATGTGATGTGGATCATCGATCCATGCCTGCGATTGACGGTCCATGTTGAATCGTCGATCGTGATCACTAATTTCATATTGTCTGTGTCGATAAATGCTGACTCGCCTCCGTCGATTGCGATCCACCGATCTGACCATCAGCGATCACTGATCGGCGGTGTCTTGCACCAATTGCCACTGCCCGCCTGTGCCGATCAAATCCACTGATTCAATCCGCCAATTAGATCTGGGTTGTTGATCAGCCAGATCTAACGGCTGTTGTTCCTTCTCAGTTTTAAGCCTGCGATAATTGTTTTTTGATTGTTTTAATGTGTTTTTTGCCTCCCGATAGTGCATTTCTACCCTTCCAAGGGCTCTCCTCCCTTGCTTGATTTTGACTTTGGATGATCTTAAGCACTTTTGAAGACTTAGGGAGTGCTTTGGAGCATATTTGGATCCATTTACATCGTTATTAAGCAAACTTTTGAGACTATGGGAGTGTTTTGGATCCATTTTTGGGCCAAAACACCAACAAAGCTAACACTGTCTCCTTCTGGTGATGAAAGCCTCCCTGTGAGGTTTCAAGAACTAAAAAACAATGCTTTCCCTGTAAAAAACAAGATCAAATATTCCTCCTAGTGTTGCATTGTGCATGGAGTCTATTTAGCATGAAATAAAAACTTGAAAATGACGTATTTACAATGCCAAGGCTTGAAGGCCTTATCTGAAATAAAGTTCGAAGAATAGCCCATTGACTAGGCCATCAAAAACGTCTCCTTCTTCCTTTAATGTATCCCTTTTGAGAAAACAATCACCAAACTGAAAATTGACCCTTTTTACCTTTCTATCAAGGGTTTCTTTGTCTTGGTCAATGTGCATATCAGCAAATTCATTAAAGACTTGCAAAAGCCTATTGATTTAATCATCTACTTCAAAAAAATTCTAGCATTTGGTATTAGTAGGCAGAGATGGTCTATGTTTCACCTCATCTCTATATGCTTTCAACCTTGGATGTTTTTTTTGGAAGGTTTTGTACACCTGCTGAATGATAAGGTCTACTTCATACTCTGATGTGTCATTTGTGACCTGAAAAGTTAATATAAAAGATGAATCAATGCATTCTTGTGTGGGGGACACAAGGACTTCACCTGTTCCTGCAGCTTCCTTAGAGCAAGCCCCATCAAAGAACATGTCCCAAATCTGTGGGCCTTCTTCCTCTATGATCTGGCAAATTGATTTTTTAAGCTACGTAGAGGCCAACTGATAAGGCTTGGTAATGTCAAGGCCGAGCTTATCCATGATAGCCTTGGGCATTGGATTATGGCTGGCTCCAGTGTCCAGAAGGCAACCATGAAGGATTTTATCATGAATAGTCAGAGAGACATAGAATGATGGGGAACTGTCTTCACAATTTTCAATCATTGGGCTAAGAATAACAGCTGGTTGGTAATCTTACAGATTTACATAGTCAGTGGAAGCTTGGATGGCACTAGGCTAAAGAGCCTCAAGGATAGATTTCTTGAAGGTCTCATTATTCACTGGTTCAATCAGAGGCATAGGTGTTCTTGGCTTCTAAATTTCTGATTGAAAACTGAAAGAAGAAGGGAACTTGTCAAGGCCTCTTACCTCTATGGCTGGAGCTTTGAGGATGATAGGATCAACTGCTGGTTGCTTCTGCTTATTAGCTTGTTGTTCTGCAGGGACAACAGCTTTATGAATAGGAGTCTCCTTGGCATTTTTCATTTTTTACCTCAGATTATATTTGTGCTGATCTATAGTTTGTAGAACAGCTTCACCATCCCATTCTTAGCTAATCTAGTCATTGAATAATGACTTCGCACAGGCATCTTTGGTTAAAAAAGTGGCGTTGCCTTTGTCTTCCCTTTGTCTTCCATACAATGGATCTCATCATCTTCCTCAAATTGCTCTTCTCTCATGACTGCATTCTGAAAAGGGGCCTTCACCCTTTGGTCTTCATTGGTATCTTTGTTTCTTTGCAAGATCTGCAGCTGGTCATTTTCCCTTCTATATGGATTTGAATTTGGAGGAGCAAAGGTATTAGGAACTCTTCCCTTCCCAGAATTCTATTCAACCTTTAGTTTCGAAACTTCAGAGGCTAATGACTCTATCATCTTGGCCATTTTATCAATCTTGGGATCTGAAGATGATGAAGGCTCGCCCCTCTGTCTTCTTCTATCATCATTACCTTTGAGATTTTCTGCAGCCATGATGTTTGATTCTACTTCCAGGGCTGCATCTTGCATATAAGCCAAAGAAACACATCGCTTCTCCCTCAATAGTAAACAAAAGTCAGAATCAAAGGCGTTGGCATAGATGAGTCTAGTAGAGGTAGTGGTGGGTTTCACTTCAGCTGGTATCTTGTTGTACATGCGGTTAAATCTCTTATTAAAATCAGATAGAAGCTCACCATTCTCCCTCTGTAAGTTCCCAAACTCAATGTGGTAGTAAAGGAGATCCTTCTTATCCCCCCAATGCTCTAGGAATGCATCATCTAAGGCCTAAATATATGCTATAGATGTTGGGGTCAGTTCCCTGAACCATTTTCTAGCCTCTCCATATAAGTTTTAGACAAAGACTCTCATCCAGATATTATCTTCTCTAATGCCCAGGTTATCAGCATAGTTATAGAATGACTTAAGATGTTCTTCAGTTGAAACACCTTCAGTTCCAGTGAACTCAGGCATATACTTCTGATATTCTCCAGTAGGCATAGCATTCAAAGGAGTGGACAGTATTAGAGGTCCATACCTAGCAGCTATGATTCTTTCAATTTTGGTAGGTGCTTGTGGGCCTGCCATAGCTGTGGTGGCTAAAAGGGTACTGGCGGTTTGAATGATAGAGGTCTGAGGAGTGGTTGATAAGACTAAAGGAGTATGATGGATAGGAGGTGAGGTTTTCTTTGGGCATACAACAAAAGGAGAACCTAAAGAAGAAGGAGATTTATGAATCTCTAAGAGTTTTTCTTCGTTGTTAGTATTAGAAGCTATACTCTCAACATATATTTGTTCTATTACAGGCCTTTCTTGAAGAGATATAGGAGATTGTTTAGGTTTACCTGAACCTAATGCTCCTTTCTACAATGCCTCTTTCTTTGATAATTTTTTCAGGGTCAGGTACTGGGTCAACTTGTAGCTTCTTAGGATTTCTCTGAGTATGCCTCACAAACTTAGCCAGAACTATGAAGTGGAGTCGCCAAGAGGTTCGGCCTCCAGTAGAGTCGCCAAATAGATGATTACAACCAAAAAAGTGCCCAGACTTTGTCTATCATCAAAGTTGGATCTATGTCATTTCCTAAGGAAGCTGAGCTTCTGTTTCCTCTCCCTGGCAATGACACCAATTATGTTATCACTCCAGGAAACTCCCTTAGGTTGTAGCTCAAATATGCCTGGTAACATATAATCTTCAATATTGTTCTCAGAACTATTGGAATGGATGATGGTTTGGATCAAGTAAGATAACCATTCCAGCTCTATTCTCACTCAGGACATGCATGAACACTCTCACCAATACAAGGCTTTAGACCACTAATGCTTAATAATTTATAGATTCAATGGGGATAGATGGAGAATACTAACTGTACTGGCAGATTGCATACATAAACATAAACGAATGGCTAGCTACAGGCAACAAAAGAGAATACTGACTGTACTAGAAAATGCATATATGACCACCTATTAATGGCTAGCTACAGGCAGTAAAGAAGCTTGCAAATCTAATTCATCAAAGCAGAGATAAATGACAGTTATTTGGCCTTAGACACAAAAGCAAACATGAACAAACTATTCAAGTGCAAGCATACAATAGTAAAGAGAATGGACATTGAACATATAATAGCAAAAGAAGCTTATATTGCTTAGAATAATATGAGAAGCTTGAAGGAACACAGGAGGAACAATCTCTAGAAGTTGAACCTGTATTACATCTTACTTTTAGATATTTATAGCTCTTTACAATGCTCTCAAGCCTTTTGAGGCTCGAGAGGTCTCAATCTATCCCTTCTGTCTCATCAACAACTTTGATGCCCTCTAGACGAGCATGGGCTTGGAGGTTTTCTCCTTCTGACAGAGGAATAACTGCATTCAGATATTTTGGATAGTTTGCTACACTGTTTGGGAGCTCTCTAGTGCCAGAGATCCCCCATAATGTTTATTGTTGTGGCTGTGTCGTGCTGTGTTGCGATGTGTTTCTCCATGAGTACTTTGTCGGTTTGGGGTGAGATGCATGTGTTGTGGCCCTTTCTATTCCCCTTCCAGCCTCTTTCCCTATCTCCCGACCTCTGTTAGGTAATGAAAAGGGTCTTCGGGCCTATGTAATCCCTTAAACATTTATAAATATTGTTTTCTTGTTTTTTACACAAAAAACGTTGCACGCAGCAAAAGCCCACCCATCTCTACTTTTCTAGACTTTAAAAAGTCCTTAAACATGGCTTTTTGTTCTATCGGGTCCGTCCTTGGGGTTATCACAAGTCACATTCAGCCCGTTCCTTTTGTATTTCGTTAAACACGAAAATACATGAAATGCATTGAAAAATGGCTTTCGCCAGACTTCAAATAATATATATTTCACTTCTCGGACCCTTTTGGGTCCGAGCTTCATCACTATCACACTGCCCCAAGGTTCCTTTGTATTCCGTTTAAACAATGAAAACACACAAAAATACATTGAAAATGGGCTTTGGAAAATTTGAAAGATTATCCATTTTGCTTCTAAAACCCATCGAGTCTGGATCTTATCGCATCGCGCACATATACATATAAAGCCTGCGCCCCTTGATTTTCCCAATTGTGATCCGCTGATGCGATGTGGGAGGTCCACGTTGAATTGCTGATCGTGATCATTAATTGCATATTGTATGCATCAATAAACACCGACCCGCCTCCGCCGATTGCGATCCTCCAATCCGATCATCGACGATCGCTGATCGCCGGTGTCTTGCACCGATTGCCACTGCTCACCTAAGCAAATCAGATCCACTGATGCGATCTGCCGATTAGATCTGGACCGTTGATCAGCCAAATCTAACGGCTGTTATGCCTTCTTAGTTTTAAGCATGTGATAATGGTTTTTTGCCTCCCGATAGTGCATTTCTGCCCTTCAAGGGCTCTCCTCCCTCGCTTGATTTCGACTTTGGATGATCTTAAGCACTTTTGAAGACTTAGGGAGTGCTTTGGAGCATATTTGGATCCATTTGCATCATCATTAAGCAAACTTTGGAGACTTTGGGAGTGTTTTGGATCCACGTTTGGGCCAGAACGCCAACAAAGCTAACACAGGTAGCCCCATTCTATGGGGTTTGGGGCAACGCCCCGGAAAATTTTGGTTTTGGAACCTATGTTAGGTTGGGTGGCCTACCTATGGTTTTGTGCATGATTTTCGCACATGTTTTTGGACGCAATGGTTTTCAGTCCATGGCATTGGATGCGATGGTTTTCGGCCCATGGTATTGGAAGCTTTGGCATGTATAAATATGTATTATACCATTGAAAGGAACATAATGAAAAATCAAGTTGGTAGTCTCGGTTTTGGGATCTAGGGGAAAATCTATGTGTATATGTTTTTTATGTGTTATGCTCTAGCATTGTTTATTTTATGTGTTTTAGAATTCGTATGCAGGTAATTTCTGTATGGGGTTAAAAGCTACATTTGGTATCAGAGCTATTTTGGCTTCAAGGGGATGCCTTTGTTGTTGAGGGGTTTCACTTGGGACTGTGGTAGACCCTGTTCAGTGGGAGATCTGTGAGATCGATTCTGGTGGTGAAAGAAGATGGCAAGCAGTGGAAAGATAGAGATCGAGAAATTTAATGGTCAAAGTTTTGAGTTGTGGAAACTCAAGATGGAGGATCTATTGGTGGATAAAGATCAGTGGATCGCGGTAGATCTAGGTACTAAACCAACAGGAGTGTCCGATGAAGAATGGAAGAAGTTGGATCGGAAGGCAAAGAGCACAATACGACTGTGTGCCTCAGATTCAGTATTGCTGAATGTATCAGGGGAAGCTACGACAATAGCTTTGTGGGACAAGTTAGGGAATTTGTAACAATCTAAGTCTCTGGTGAGTAAATTGTTCATGTAGAAAAAGTTGTATAACCTGAGGATGAAATATGGAGACTCGGTGATAGAGCATCTGAACGCATTCAATACTGTGGTAAGTCAGTTAGCATCTATTGATATTAAAATTTCAGATGAAGATAAGTGCATCAGTTTGTTGTGTTCTCTACCAGATTCATGGGATTGTTTGGTTATTGCAATAGGTAGCAATGCAACTGCCTAGCAGTTTGATGAAATAGTCTCATCCTTGCTGACGGAGGAGATGAGACAGAAAAATATGGAGAACCAGAATGGTGATGCCTTGTCTGTATGAGGACGGTCCTAGAACAAAAACAAAAATAGGTCATCGAGTGGGAGATCTAAATCTCCAGGAAAACTTGTAAAGGTGGTGTGCTGGAAATGCAAAAAGGAAAGGCACTACAAAAGGGATCTGATGATGTTCCTTCTACAGAGGTAAAAACCACCTCAGATGAAGGTGGGGATGTGTACTTGGCTTCTTCAAGTAGACATGTAGATCATGAGGCATGGTTGATTGACTCAATTGCATCCTTTCACTTCACTCCCAATAGAGAGTGGTTCTATGAGTATGAGAAATACGATGGTGGCGATGTCTTCTTAGGGGATAATAGGAAGGCTAGAATTGTTGATCGGGGAAAAGTAAAGTTGAAGTTGCAAGGTGGAAGGGTTAGAACACTTCCGGGTGTTCTGCATATTCCTGCATTGGCCAGAAATCTGATTTCTGTAAGCAAGTTGGATGACGCAGGTGTAAAAACTGTGTTCGATAAGGATACCTGCAAGATGGTTCGGGGAGCACTGGAATTGATGCAGAGAGTTCGGATTGGAACTCTGTACAAGCTATAAGGTAGCATGGTTTTTTATGGGTGCAACAGTTCTGTGGTTCCTAAAAGTGGAGCAGAAAATCTAGTGGTCTCTGGAGAGAAGACCATGTTGTGGCATCAAAGGCTTGGACATATTGGAGATAAGGGCCTTCGAATACTTCATGGTAAAGATATGGTAGAAGGTGTGAGTAATAGCTCTATGGATTTTTATTTCTGTGAAAATTGTGTATATGGGAAGCAGAATAGGGTGAGTTTCCCCTCTGGTGGTAAGAGGGTGAAACATATATTAGAGCTTGTGCATAGTGATGTGTTTGGACCTGTGAAGGTTCCATCACTGAGTAAGTCTGTGTACTATGTATCATTTATAGATGACTTCTCAAGGAATACATGGATACATTTCCTCAAGAAGAAATCTTAAGTCTTTGACAGGTTTAAAGAATTCAAGGCTCTGGTGGAAAACCAGACAGAGAAGAAGATAAAGGTGTTGAATATAGATAACGGTGGAGAGTTTTGCAGTAAGGAACTTGAAAAATTCTGTAAGAAGTGTGGTATAGCACGGCAGAAGACTGCTCCATATACACCTCAACAAAATGGAGTTGCAGAAAGAATGAACAAGACGTTGATGGAAAGGGAAAGAAGCATGCTCAGTGGTGCCAAGTTAGGACAGGAATTCTAGGCAAAGGTTGTGGAGATAGCATGTTACTTGGTCAACAGATCACCTTCATTAGCATTGGAGGATAAAACTCCACAAGAGGTATGGATTGGTAAGAAACCCTCCCTTTCATGTCTGAGGGTATTTGGATGTGATTCATATGTACATGTTCGAAAGGAGAAATGAACCAAGTTGGATAGTAAATCTGAAAAGTGCATCTTTATTGGGTATAAAGATGGTTTAAAGGGTTATAAGCTTTGGAACCCAGTAACAAGGAAGGTTATGTACAACCGAGATGTGGTGTTCAGAGAGGTGAAAAATGTTATTAAACATGAAGTCCAACCAAAGGAACCTAAGAAGATAGAGATTGAGCTAAAGGAGGAAGAATCAGACTCTATAGTAGAGGAGGAATCAGAAGATGAAGAGCCACAAACTCCGAATGTGAGAAGATCAGTTCGAGAAAGAAGGCAGCTAGAAAGGTATAGTCCATTTTCTTTCTATTCAAATTTTTCTTTATCTATTATTGATGATGATCCTAGAACTATGAAAGAAGCAGTACATTCAGATGATGGAAAACTCTAGAAAGAGGCCATGGTTTATGAAATGGCATCTTTGCACAAAAATGAGGCTTGGGATCTGGTGGAGTTGCTGACTAGAAGGAATCCCATTGGCAGCAAATGGGTGTTCAAGAAGAAGACAAATGCAAAAGGAAAGGTGGAGAAATACAAAGCTTGGTTGGTAGCAAAAGGTTATTCCCAGGTGCCCGGAATTGATTTTGGTGATATTTTTTCTCCTGTTGCCAAGGTAACTTCTATTAGATTACTTTTATCTATTGCTGATGCTTTTGATTTTGAGGTAGAATAGATGGATGTGAAGACAACATTTCTTCATGGGAATCTGGAAGAGGAAATCTACATGAAGCAACTTGAAGGATTTGCAGTGAAGGGTAAGAAAGAACTGGTATGCAAGTTAAAGAAGTCCTGTATGGGTTAAAACAATCACCAAGGATGTGGTATCAAAAATTTGATACATTTATATGGGGACATGGCTTCACCAGAAGCAAAGCAAATCACTATGTGTATTTTAAATTTATTGGTGACCATGTTATTTATTTGGTCTTGTATGTGGATGATATGTTGCTTGTTGGAAATGACAAAGAAATTATCCAGGATTTGAAGACCCAATTGTCCTCCAAATTCGACATGAAAGATCTTGGTGCTAAAAACTATATTTTGGGCATGGAAATTAAAAGATATCAGGTAAAGAGGAAGCTCTGGTTAAATGAAAGGAAGTATGTTGAGACAATATTACAGAGATTTAATATGCAAGATAGTAAAACGGTGAAGGTTCCTATTCTTACATGTGTAAATTTATCTGTTGAACAGTGTCCCAAGACACAAGAAGAGGAAGAGGACATGTCCCGTGTTCCATATGCAAGTGCAGTCGATAGCCTGATGTATGCAATGGTCTGTACTAGACCAAACATTGGACATGCAATGGGAGTATTGAGCAGGTTTATGTCAAAACTAGGAAAGGAGCATTGGATAGCAATGAAGCAAGTTTTCAGGTATTTGCGTGGCACTAGTGGTTATGGTTTGTGCTACCAATGAAGACCAAGATTGAATAGAGTGTTGGATATTTGTGGCTTTGTTGATGCAAACCGGGCTGGAGATCTGGATCAGAGAAGATCTACAACTGGGTATGTGTTTAACCTATTTGGAGGTGCAGTCAGTTGGATGAGTAAGAAACAATCTGTAGTGTGGCACTATCAACTATAGAGGCAGAATACATGGCAGCCAGTCATGCAAGCAAGGAAGCAATTTGGTTACAGAGATTGTGTTCAAGTATTGGGGTTAGTACATGGAGCTATAAGGATAGACTGTGACAGCCAAAGTGAAATTTTCTTGGCAAAGAACCCTGCATATCATTCAAAGATAAAGCACATTGATGTTCAGTATCACTTTGTGAGGGATATGATAGAAGACAAAAAGGTGTTGCTGGTAAAGGTGGACACTTTGAAGAATACTACAAATGCATTGACAAAATCTGTGAGCTCTGAGAAGTTCTTTTGGTGTAGAGAAACAATGGGCATTGCAAAGCTCGATAAATGACTAAGCTCTCTTGTGGCCCCCTGTGGAAAGAAAACAACATGTAGGAGAATGTTGGGTTGTGTTATATTCTTTCCATGACTAGCCCATGTAGTTAACCAGGGGGTTAGAGGGGGGGCAAAGCCCCGCTTCGTTGCGCCGATTGTGTAGTGGGGGGGTCACAGGGGATTTTAGGGGTGTAGGTAACCCCACTCTATGGTGTCTGGGGCAGCACCCCAGAAAATTTTGGTTTGGGAACCTATGTTAGGTTGGGCAAACCCACCTATGGTTTTGTGCATGATTTTCTCACATGTTTTTGGACGCGATGGTTTTCGGTCCATGGTATTAGATGCGATGGTTTTCGGTCCATGGTATTAGATGCTTCGGCATGTATAAATACGTATTATAGCATTGAAAGGAACATAATGAAAAATCAAGCTGGTAGTCCCGGTTTTGGGATCCAGGGGAAAATCTCTGTGTATATGTGTTTTAGGTGTTATGCTCTCACATTGTTTATTTTATGTGTTTTAGAATTCGTATGCAGGTAATTTTTGTATAGGGTTAAAACCTACAATACACCAAGCTTTGAATTACCCGTGTCTGGAACTTACACCACCTTTACTGAAGAATCCATAATTTCTTATTATGATAATATGTCTCCTCAGGAGCTCTCTCATGTCACCTCTTTCTTGGCTTCTAAATCTGGTCAATTTTCCCTAGATGGTAATCTCTTCTCTTTAGAAATATTTTTAGTTGACATAAGACTTGTGTTGCAAGTGATTTCCAAGATTCTAGGGAAAGAAGACTCCAAGTAGGTGGATAAAGTTGTGCCAGGTTTTTCCTCTTTAATGATGAAGCTAGAGACAATACTAGACATTCCAGCATTCTGGGTGGATGTTGTCAATACTCAATTTATGACTTTGCCTCTCACTAGTTCTTTCAAATTTCCTTCAGTCATTACTTATTTATTTCTATACTAGAATGCTGAACATTTTTCTAATTTGAGGCTAAATGTTGTTCATATCAATAAAAAGAAACAGCCAGTGATATTCTGGATAGACTTGATAAGGGGTGATCCAGGAGATAGTGGTTTATTTGATTTTACTTCTTTATTCCTTCCAGTGGCTTATAAAAATTTGAATGGAAGCCTACCCCCAACTTTCCTTCCTAAAGCTCAAGAGTGTCTTCAATTAAGTAAGGATGTGAGATGTGGAGATTGGTTCACCTTTGAAGAGCATGCAGAAATTAGGCTTTATGGAGCCTTTGTCAAGCCTTACAGGTTACCCAAATGTGTGCCAATGAGGATTTTTACCCTTGAATTTTTTAGGTAGAGCTTAAACATTGATCAAGTTAATTTTGTTCCTATGAAGAAAGGCTTCTTCTTCAAGTTTCCTAAAGCAATGGGACCCTTCATTGTAAACACCAAACAGGCTGCCTAGGAGGTTGAAAGATTGTTGAATGACATGTGTCTTTTACAGGTGGTTGAGTGGGCTTATGACCCTCACCAAATTATTTCAAAGAGAAGATTGGAGAATGGATATTCAGCCTTTGTACATGAAAGCAGACTTGAAACAGAGAAATTGGAAAATGGAGGTTTACAAAATACTCAAGGGACAAAGATTGAAACCCCTAGCATTATAGAAAAATGGGTCAAGAGGGTTAGAGAGGAATTTATTGATCTGGACAAGGAAGAGTCTGAAGCGGAAAAAAGGACCAAGATTCAAGATGCAATGTCTTCAGAATAACCTGGTTTGGTGATTCAGTTAGGAGAGACAGAAGGTGCCCCTACTTCCCCATCTTCCAGAGAACCTGTTCATGATCAAGTTCCTTTAATTCAAAGTATGTTTGCTCAGATAACTGAGATAAATCAGAGGGTGAAGTTGAATATTGAAGCTCAAGCTAAGTCTCAGGTAACTCCTGAACAAACCAGATTGCTATTTTCCATGAATTTGGAGAGAAGCCAACTTAAAATTGATTTTTCTCATCCTACTGAAATATCAGTGGGGTCTACTAGCAATTTCAAGACTGTGAATTTAACTGTTGACACTCACAAGCTTCCAATGCTTGACAAGATCAATTTGCATATGCAAACTGGGCAATTGATCATAAATGATCTACATAAGACCAATGCAGCAACTATCAAGGCATAAAAAATGTTAAATAAAGTGATTCAACAGTTAAAGTTGGAGAAAGCCAACTCCAAAGCTTTGAATACTCAAGTGGATGAGCTAAAGAAGGTTATCATCAAAATAGGTGTCAATCTTGATGACCAACTTGCTATTCAGAAATTATTGCAATCTGCCAAATCAGAGATTGGGGCTTTGAAAAATAAGTTGAATCTACCTGCAGGTGAGCATCCCATAGCTGCGGGGATAGATGAAGTGAAAAATGAAAAGGAAAATATCCTACAAGATGTGTTGCAAAAGACTGAAGAAGTTTCTTTGCTTAAAGAATCTTTGGACAAGCTGCAACAATAGGTGGACTCTCATGTTTATACAATAGTAATGCTAACCAACACAAATGATCCAATAAAACAGGTTTTACAGTTAGGAAAAGAGCTTAAAATGGTTGAGCATGATGTAAAGAAAGCCCAAAGAGAACTGGAAACAACTTGCAAGTTATTGAATTTGAGTGAAGAAGAAGCAAGAACAGAGAAAGATAATGCAAAGAAGTATAGGGGAGATCTCTTGAGTGCTGAAGATGAAATCAAAAGGCTAAAGGAGAAAATGAAGTGCAATATGTCCTTAATTCAAGCTAGAGAAATACTGTGGGATGAAGTCATTGAGGTTATCAAGGGCATTTGGGAGTTTCTTATGATTATATCAGAAGAGAAAACATTAGTTCGGGATATCGAAGAGGTGGTCATACAAAATAAGCAAAAGGATCTAGATATATCAAAGTTTGCAAAGAGGATGATAGATTTCATTAACTCTAAATCTACTGCAGAATTGAAGGAACATGACATGCCAGACGGAGCAACATGTGCAAGAGATTTTAACAAAATGGTTGTCAAGAACATCTACAGGAATATTGTTGAGAAAAAGATAAATGAGATGAAGGAAGCAGTTTCAAAATTTAACATCTTGTTTGATAAAAGGGTTAGGGTTGGACTTCCTTCTTATTGGGATCTACAGGGAAACTTGCTGCCATGGAAAACATATGAGACTTTGTTGGTTGAGGCAAAAATAAAAGTTGATAACGCTCATGAAAAAATAGTAGTATTAAAAGGAGCCACCATTGTGAACTACTTGAACAAAGATTTTAAGCTTCTCTAGTCGGTGAAGACTCTGTTCACTGACAAGCCTACTTATGGTAGGATTACAGCTTGCAAAATAGCACTTGAAAAAATAGAGGAAGCACCCAATTCAAATGTGCCATTATGGAGAAAGTGCAAGGAATGGATGATAGGGCAGACCAAAAATGCATCAGCAGGACCAGCTACTCAAGCCACAGATTCAAACAGTGAGTGGAAATCACCAATCATACGCTAATTTCTGTTACTTTTTGTTATCTTATTTTCTTGAGAAGAATGAGGTGTCTTTTACCCTCCAATGTAATATTCTGTAATGACTTTTACTTTAGACAGTTAGAAGGTAGTTAAGCAGTTTTGACAATTTTGGTAGTTTCCAACTGTCCTGTGATGTATAAAAAGAGGAAAAATTATAGAAAAAAAGGTCTGAATTTTGAAGAACCTAGAGACTATGCTATTTTATTTTTGATAAAATAATGATCAATGAAAGAATCAGGAATTTTCCACACATTGTTGGGTATGATTTTGTAATTTCTCTATTATGTGTCATCATGTGTCTTCATTTCTTTAAGTATGGTAATGAAGTTGTAGGTCTTTGTTTACTTATGTGAATGAAGTTAAAATTCCTTAAACGAGTGCTCCTATATTTAAATTTCCTACTTCTACAGTTCTTCTAAGTTACAGATAATAGTTTCTGTGAAGAACATCATATTGTCTCTAACTTCTCAAAGTATTCTTCACTCAGCGTTTATATTCAGCATCCTATGGCATTCTGAGACTTTCATATCACCTAAATATTAAGGGTTCAAAGTCAGGTCTTTCAAGCCCTTCACTTGAGGATACATCATACAAATAAGTGACATGAATAATAAAAATTAAGGTCTTAGCACAATTTCTACATTGCCAAGAAATTGGTTTCTTAAGGGACAACAGGAGGGAGAGGACAGAGATGACACAAATGTCATGAGTCAAAGCAAACATATTTTTGTTCTCCATGCTGAGCCAAGACAATAAAAGGTTTTGGACCAACCATATTTTCTTGATTCCTTCACTAGAGGCTAAAATATAGTGGACCACAGGGCCTCTACTTATACTGTTGTGCAAATGAGTGAGCCTCCAAAGAGTTATTTCTCGAAGGATGTAAATAGGGGAATTGAATAGATACCTCAAGGTGGCCAAGCTATACACACAGAAGATAGATTGAATGCATATAGTATTTGAGAGAACTTCATGAAGAAATTTTAAAGACAAATGGAGATCCTACAAATGCCTGGGGTAGGCCCTTTGGGTAGAATTGAGATAGAGAGTCAATTATACCTATAATTGGAATTTTGAGACTTTCAACCTTCGCATAGTAGGAACCTTTGGATTTATTTGAGATAAAGTTATTTGTCTTGTTCCCAAAGATGATTATCACAATTTTTGCATATCAGGGTATCAAAGGATGAAAATTCCACACCTTTTGTAGTCCTCTAGAAGGAAACTTTTCATGTTCTCGGAAGAAAGAGGAACCTCTGGAGGCATGAGGACCTTTCCTCCTTCTCCCTACATAGATACTAGTATTTCTCTTCTCAACTGCATCTCGAAGCTTCTTTGAATTGATTGATTTGAGTTGATATCTTTTGAATGCTCCATGGGGTTCTACAATCTCCCATGCTTTAGAAATCAGTTTTTAACAATAACCAAATGATGTTACACGGTCCATAACTCATCCAAGTGAGCACATTTTTAAAAGGAATGACAAATATTTATTTATATTTTTCCCTCTCCATTTGGGATAAGAAAGACCATGCATGTCATGTGTTCCAGTTGTCCTCGACCTTGCAGTGGGTGACAACATCTCAACGACATCCCTGCAAACAAAATCCTTGAGAAGTAAAGGAATAAATTGAGTGTTCCTTTGGGGGGCATTTCATTTGCGCTACTTGGAACCTTATTTCATCCATCTACTTGAAATAATAAGACTTCTTTTCATATGGAGGGATATCATGGTATATGTTTCATCCCCTCTAGTTCATTGATTTCATATTTCCCTCCTTCTAGTTGGAAAGCCCTATTTGATTGAGCATCTGCTTCCATGTTTTGATGCCAAAGAATATGATAATATGAATTCTGAGAGAAGGATTCCAAAGTGATTCTAATTTTACAAAGGAGTGACAATTGATTATTGGAAGGGAGAGATCCTTTGGAGAGATGCCTAATTGTGATGATAGAATCACCTATTATTGCAACTGAAGAAGACTCAGTGTCCTTGACCAATTGGAGACTGAAATAGAGGCAATAGATTTTGGTAAGTTTTTTCGATTTAAGAAATAAGCCTCATGAATATTTAATTTCTTGTATTCCTTCATGATTGAGAAGAATCCCTCCACCTCCTGCCACCCCTGGATTGTTTTTTGAAGCTCCATCAAATAGAAGGATACATTTATTTTACTTAATTACCCATTCCTTAAATTCATTATATGAAATGAAAAGCTTCCAATTCTCTTTCTCTATGTGCTACTTTGTATCTAGATGGGGTAAATTTCCTAGTGGATTGATGAGCATGTCCATCCAACAATTTTCTAGCTTATCCAAGGTAGAGACTTGATCGTGTAGCTTAGTTGGATTAAATTCCACATAGAGGGAGAGTGATTTCATAGAAGTTGGTATAGGAGAAATAGGGACATCCTTAAAGATAACATTTTTTCTGGATAACCAAAATTATCAACACATGTATTTCAGAAGGGAGGTCTAGATCCATTTAGGCAAGGTTCCACACTAGCATCCCAAATTATTGCTTTTTCTAATTATTAAAGAAGATTGAAAGATATGTATTCATGTTAAGACGAATGAACAAGGGTCCCGACGCTAAATCCCATACCTGAGTTGACTAAGTGTAGAAGAGGGGCAAATGAGGTATATATTCTTCATGATGGTTGCAAAGGGGGTAGTGTGACAGTCCTACAATTCCTCTTCTCTAGAGATTTTCAGTCATCAAAATTTTCTTATGAAGAGTTGTCCAACATAAAGTGTTAACTTTAGGTATGGAACTGCTTACCTAGAGCTCCTTTTGACATGGGGGTCTTTGGCAAGAAAAGAAATTCTTCATACCCTGCCTTTACTACATAAGCATGATATTTCCATCCCAACTTGTCCTTAATGTGATTATTTAAGGTGCCACATCCTAATAACTTTATTTTAAAACTATTCACTAGGTCATCATAAGTAGGGGGAATATGACCAAAACTCCATCCCATCGAATCGCCTGTTTCGTTCCATCTAGAAATGTGAGCTAGAAAGGAGATTACTTGGTCAAATAGATATTGCTGTAAACATTGGATATCTTCATTAAAATGGATAGGAGTTCAATTCAAAATATAATTTTTCATATATGATTGGATGAATCATTCCCTAGAGTCGAACTAAGATGATTTTTAACTAGTTTAGTCGAAGATGAAATCAACTTCCATACAGGGGAACAACAATGTGTTGGGGGAAGGGAGTTTCCCTTTAACTGAGCATGTTTCCTTGATAGAAATTGGACCCACCAAGATTCCCTTTGAGTTCTCATTTTTCAAACGAGCTTTGCAAGCATGGCTCTTCATGAAGGTTGGATCTTTGATCCCTAATCCTCCATGGGATTTTAATGCACAAATTATGGCCCAACTGATCATGTGAAATTTATTTTTGTTTCCTTTACTCCCTTCCCATAAGAATTTGTAGTTTTTTCTTCCCATATATTGTAACATAAATTGAGGGGCGAGAAAAGTAGTGAATAAAAGTATTGTGGAAGCCCATCCCATTCATCATTATAAATAGAAAACTATGTTTAACTCAATCAAAATCATTGGCCATATCTAACTTAATTGTCATTCCTTTGATGCATCTTGCTGTGCTTGAGAAAATAGACTCTTGTGCCAAAATTATGTTATTAAAGATTTATTTTCCTAGAACAAAGCCTCCTTGGCTCTTTGATATAATCTTCGGAAGAAAGCACTTTAGTCTTTGAGCTAGGATTTTTTATATTAATTTATGGAAACATTGTACAAAGAGAGGTTGAAACATTTGAAATGATGATGGGTTATCTTCTTTGCGAACCAAAGTTAGAAAAGATGAATTGATCCCTCCTCCCATGAAGCCATTCTTTAGTGAATAACCTATCATCCTGCAAAAGTCACATTTAATAATATGCCAAAAATGTTGATAAAAATGAATTTTAAAAACATTGGGCCATGGGGCTTTGTCTATATGGAAATGGAAAACACTTCTCGAATCTCTTCTTTAGCAGGAAGGAGGGAGAGATACCTGTTCATTTCCTCTATGATCACATGTGGGATAGATCTGATTCCTCCGAGGGACGATTTTGTTGAGAGTAAAGATTATTGTAAAAGGATACTATTTCTTCCTTAATTTGCTCGTAATCTCAAACCTTATTACCATTCACCAGGATTTCTTGGATGTTTTTTTTCCTTTCTCTATTTTTTTATTTCTTGTGAAATAATTTAGTATTTCTATCTTCTCCTTGAAGCCACAAACTTCTTGATTTGAACCTTCAATATTCCTCTTCATATTTTAGTAATGAATGATATTTTTCAAATAGGAGTATATATTCCCTCATTATTGTTATAGATGCAAATTCTTCTTCCATGGATACATGGAGCTGGCCAATATATTTTTCCATCTTTCAAATATTAGATTGATTGGGATGAGGCGTGGTTTTTTTTCCAATCTTTAATATTGCCTTTTAATATTTTAAACTTTATTTCCCATATCCTAATAGAGCTTCCATCCACCCAAGAATGTCATGACTGAGAGAATATCTCATGGAAGTAAGGTTGATGGATCCATATGGAACTAAATTTGAACAAGATAGGCCTAAAATTGACGAGAGGGGAGAGAACCAAGTGGATTGGGAGGTGATCAAAGCCATTCCACGATATAATGAAAATATTTGATGAGGAGGTTTCCATGAGGAAGCCATCAGATAATAAGAAGTGATCTAATATTTACTGCAATGTGATTGGGACCTACCCTTCTATTATTCTAGGTGTATTTAAGACTCACAGGCTTAATATCCATCAATTTCTCCTGGTAGATGAAAATTCCATATATTCCTGGAAGGGGTCTCAAACTAGCAAGCCTCCTTTTTTCTCCCCACTACCTAAGGTAGTGTTGAAATCCCACCCAAAGATACTAAAATCTCCAAACTCATAATCAACTAGATCGTGGAGAGAGGCCCAACAATCCTATTTTTCTCTAAAAATAACTAACATTAATATATTTGCAACAGTGCATACTTGATTGGAAGAAAGTACTAAGAAAGTGGTGGTAAGCCAATGAAATGAACGAGAGGAGTTAAGGAATTGAACCCGATATAGATCTCATAAAGTACACATTCCTCCTGAAGCACCTATGGAATTGAGTGAAGAGGTATCACATCCATTCCAAAACTTGAATTGATGAGCTATAATTTCTCAATCTTCAAGCTTAGTCTCTTGGAGAAGGGCTACATAGAGTCTTTCTTTCTTGATGAAAAATTTTACTTCAAAGTTCCTTTTCTCAAGTCCTAAGCCCTTGTAATTCCAAGAGAGAACAATAATTACTTAATTTTGGTGTGGGGGAGTCTTTTGGGTGGGAATATCTCGAACCTCTCTTATTTCCTTTTCTTCCAATGTCACCCATTTGAATTTTTTTGAGAGTTGCCTGATGTCCTAGATATTTTTTTTTATTTTTTTTTTCTGTTTGCTTGATTCTTAATTCTCCATTGGATTTCCTCCCAAATACATGGGTTATTTCGTCGACCCCCTTCACTTTATATGCTTCTGACATTCCATCCATAGAGATGCCAAAAGGGTCTCCCACTGTGCCTTCTCTTGGCTAGAAAATATGTCTCATCCTTGGTGTAATCAACTTACAAGTGTTTGATTTTTTCATGTGGTCTACCACCTATGGATCCTTCCATCAAGCCTTGTACATCTATGAGATTAGGGCATGGATCAAAAGGCTATGGATTTTTCCAAGGAACTTCTATCCCTTTCTCTTCAGTTGTGAGCTCTTTAAAAATGTTATTTGAGGTTTCCACATTTCCTGATTTGCTTGTGCCTTCTCCCTCTCTTGCTAATTTGTTCTTAGGGGAAGAGGGTCCTAAATCCTTGGTTGGGGCCTCCTTTTATGCCTAATTTGGGTTTTGATTTTGAGAGACTTTTATCCTTTTTTATTTTTCCACTGATCCCTTTGCTCACTTTACTTTTTTTGGTGTTGAGGTCTTTTAGGGCAATTTCTCGCAAAATTCCCATGATCATGGCAGATTTTACATTTGAATGGAAACTAGTCGTAATTCACCTCTTGAATATGAGACCAAATGTCCAAGCTTAGATTGATTGTCGACGAGAATCCCTTTTCTAGATTGACTTCAACAAAGATCCTTGCACAAGAGAAGATACCTTCTTTAGGTTCAACACAATTGATGTATTTCCTGTGTGGGCTACGTGTAGCTAGCCCACATGGGTGCCACATCGATTTTCCTTTATAACATGGCCTCATCTAATGGGATAAGTTTATAAAGGGCATAAATTTATATTTAGGATAGTCTTGGATTGAGGTAAAATTTAGATCGTTCAAAAGCTCTTGATGAGTTGAACATGATGGTGTCATTTGTTTTAGAATCTGAAGACTTTGAGAAAGTGGTTTTTGTAACCCCATATTCATAACAAACCTTGGAGATTGGGTCAATATGGTAGAAATTCCATATACCGAGATGGCACAAGGGGGTGGGAGGTGTTACAGACTATGTTTGGAACTTGACAATACTGAGAGGGGGGTGAATCGGTATTGTACAATATGGATCATCTATACCAATTTTTTACCCTTTTCTTCCATTTAATTGAATAATCAATGAGCATCAAAATACTTTAGAGTGTAGGCAAAAATAATACATGAGCAACATATATTTGATGTACAAGTAATTTATGACAACAACATATGAACATTAAACAACCATCAACAAACACATGGAAACACCATATATTAGGTGCATTAGAGAAATTTTGAGGTCAAATGGGCCTCAAAACAAAAATGTACAACCAAAATCAACTTTATAAGAATCAATAGGATTCAAGATGATGATGTCAACCATGGGGGATGATTCACCATTTTTGAAGTAAAAAAGTAAAAAATATGAAATAAAAAAATAAAAGAACTACTTTTTCAACTTGTATTTTCAACTTGTATTTTCAACTTATCTCCCTAAAATTTTACTCAAATTTCAAGTGGGAACACTCGTTTGATGTGGAATATAATTCCTCATCCAAGGAGTACCCATGTTGCTATAGAAATTCATTGTAGATTCAAACTATAGAATTTAATGTGCTAAAACAATTGACTTGAATCTACTATACTCATCAGCGGAAGCAATAAATGATCAATGAAATCACGATGCATAAAAGAGAAGGAATTTAATCACACATAACACAACAATTTTCTAGCGAAATCCACAGCTAAAAACCCCTGCTATCTGTGTATTGCATTAATCAAAAAATATGAGAAGATACAATGCTTTTCTCAAGCCTGAGCAACCTCTACACTATCTCTATTTATCTCACTTCTTCTGAGACAATCCCAAGGAAATACTTAGCAAATTCTGCTACCTGCGAAGCTCCTATTTCCTTGGGCAGTTCACTTGGGAACTTGGCCATATTTAATTGGGAATTTTGACAATTACAAATTGCACAATCCTCATAGGCATTCCTCTTATTGCATGCACCACATATACGATTCCAATGATTATACAACTGATATTACACTGTCCCTAAACTCAAATATCAACTAGGTAACTCTCAAATCTGACATGCATGAGTTATTTATGAGTGAGTCATCAGTTAACTAGTTTAACACATGAAGCAACACCCCACTATCTGACCTCCTACTAGTTCCTCGATCAAAATGGAACTAGTTTAAATTACTTTAACTCAGTTAAACTAAATTAATTAATTACAACTCAAAATAAACTCAACTAGGGCTCCTAATTATAGGAGACACTCTACATGACTCTAGTTAGACCCTCAACTTGAATTAACTGAGCCAACTACATCAAATTAACTTAGTTAACTAATACAAGTTGTCATGAGATGTGGACCCAATTTAATTCAAGGACAAATTAAATTAGGATCTTTCTTGATGCTATATTTAACATTTCTTGTTGCTACTTTTAACACTCCCTCTCAACAAGAAAGGGACTCACATCTATCCCAATACAGTTCCTTTGGAATTTTGTGCATGCAATTACTGTTATTATTGTTGTTTCTATTGCAACATTTGCAACCAAAAAGCATGCAAAAAAATAAATAAAAATAATCACTGAATCAATCTAAAACTATCTACTGGGAAAATTGTGTTGTTGCTGACTCTACTACTGAGCCTCTTTCCCTACTGTCAACACTACTCTGCACTCCTCAATATCTGAAAGACATTCATCCTCTTGCTATTGAATACTTGGGCCCCTATAGAAAGGTAATGATCCATGAGACAAAAACTGTAATAGCCCTGGTGAAAATTCCATGTAAAAATATATAAATACCATGGATGATGGGACACGTATTCGAAGCTAAATGGTGGGCAAGACATCCTAGTGTATGTGTTCATTTGGTTGTTTATGGATAAGGAAATTGGAAAAGGAAATGGCTAAGGCATTAAAGAGGAAAACAGGTATTTTGGCACATTTATTTATGAAAATAATGGAAATTAGGAGAAAAGGAAGGTGAAAGGTCACATGTTGCATGTGAGGAGGAAATTGAAGGAAAATAATGAAAAATGAAGAAATTAGAGGCCTCATTAATAAAAATGCTTCTGAGGATCAGTGAGCAAGACTTGGTTAGTTTAGCTTTGGAGCTCTCTCATTATTCTCTCTCTCTCTTTCTCATACTCTTGGACACTTAGAGTTTTCTTGGAGCACTTTGGCATTGGAGCAAGAAAGGAAAAGAAGGCAAGAGGAAGCAAAGATCAAGTAGGTAAAGGCAGGATCAAGTAGCTACAACAAGATTCATTGAAGGTATCAACTTTCATGTGTATTTTCCTTGCTATATTTGATCCAAGTGTTTTTCCAAGTGTGATAGTATTTTCAGCCTAGCCTTTCCATTTCCTGATAGCTTTGATGAGATGGGTTCGCTCAAGCGTTTTGTGGGGGATGGTCAGATTAGATTCGAAGCTGAGTGGGGTAGATCTCTGAATTGACAAACACATGGTGGTAGTGGTCCCTAAACCAGATTGAGGATGCATGAAGCCACTGTCCTAGTAACCACTGAACCAGACTGTGGGTTGCAGTAAAGACAGATTGTGTGCCTTGGTGGGCCTAGGAATCCTTGTCGGTGAATGGAGGGATATACAGTAAAGCCAAGAGGTGGATTTTCTCTCTATTGGGCCTAGTGATTTCGAGATGGAATGTGTTATCACCTGGATTGAACCTCAGGCTGAAGGAAGGCAATGCCAGGGTAACCACAAACCACGCTTAGCCAAGTAGCTAGACCTACTAGGCCAGGAGAGGGCTCTCTCCATAATGATCTTAGCCAAGATGAATAGATCAGGAAAAGGATGTTAGGCTAGGTACAGTAGCTCGATAGGTTTTGATTGAATTTGTTGGTGTTTTTCTGGATCAGATGGAGCTGGGTAGTTTAGGTCTCAGAAATTAGGTCAGAAATGCAGGGTGTTCTATGGGGCAAGGTAAGCATAGGCTTTAGCACTTTAGGCTTAATGGTGTGAGGTGTTTAAGACTGATGAGGAGCTAATAAGGGCATGTGACAATCATGGATCCTTCTTAAACAGTAGAAAACATGAAATATTGAATGATTTCCCAAGGCATAGCACTGATACAATGGATTCTACCTATCAAACTTGATAACATTCAACAAGAAGCAATGAAATGAATGATGGCATACATAAAACATGTAAACAAATGATTACAAAAGAAGAAACTGTGCTAAAACTCCGTACCACAGGGATCCCATAAAAATAGCTGTAAATCCTATTAATTTCCTTGCCAAACTGCTTACAATGATGTACAATCAAGCTCTAAGCATCCAAGTGAGTCCAACCTCAACGAATGTCTAAGAGAATACATAATATAGGCATCAAACCAACTCATCCTAGCCTCAAGGGCCGAATCCATGAGAGGAGGAGCAGTTTCACAACAAACTGAACTAAAAGTTGAAGACTAGGGAGGTCAAACTGACTCATCCCTAAGATGATGCAAACTGATTCATTACATGCCACCTAGGCCATTTATTTGATGTATCTACCCTAAGTAACCAAAATATACATTAATTAAATCATGATTTCACATTACATCATTAAAATCCCTAGGTGAAAAGAAAATTCTAGAAGAAACAGTGAAAAATTGGGCAATCTGGCAAGTGCACAATGCCAGTGTCAAGTGCGCAGTGCCTGAAGGGAGTGCACATCACCAACTTCCAGCTAAATTTTGAGTGCCTTCCTGACTTCCAAATCTGGCTCATGATAGCTCATTGGAAAGTTTATCCTATCTACTTCTGAATCTCCCCTTGGCTTCCAATTTGACCTTGATTTGCCCCTCCAAAATTTCAATCACCCAAGATTTCTCAAATGTGCAACGCGAGGCTCCAAAAACAGCCAGAAACATGAAATTTTGGTGGTTTTTTGGCCTTTTCACCTAGAAAATTTGACTTCCACACCTAGAAACATGATTTTCCTGCATGTACATGGCCTTCTAAATCCAATGGTGGTGGCCATTTCTCCAAAAAGTGCCCCAAAAAAGTGCGCACTACACATTTGGCCAGTAGATTGATAGAAAAATTGCCTGAAAATGACAAAAATGTTAACACTTTAAGCCAACGTTTGACTACCTTACCAATGTCAAATTTGAGCATGGGATAGCTCATTGGAAATCTTGTTGAGTCTAGGTTCCATAACATCTTGAATTTTTCAATTTCGAGTTTATTTTCCCTGTAAAAAGCCCAATCTCCCAAGACTAGTGAAACGCGCAGTGCCTAAAGGGAGTGTGCAGTAACACTTTCAAGACAACCTTTGGGGGTTTTCCTCAACTCTAAATTGAGCTCATGATAGCTCATTGGAAAGATCTCCATGTCTAGTTATCATTTTACTCATCAAGAAAGTCATTTGGTCACCCTAACTAGGAGAAATGTTGATTTTCCCAAGGTGGCTCTAGAAGTGCATCAACTCTCCTAAGGAAAATGATGTTTTGGACATTTCTCCCACACCATGAGACTTGTGTAAAAAATGAAGGAGGTTTTCTTCTTGGGTCTATTATGGACAAAAACCTCTCTCACTTTTGTCAAATTCATCTTTTCTTGCTCAGAAACATCATTTGAATAAAACCTATCCTGATGTGTGGAACAGGGGATTTGTAGAAATGAAGGGAAATGAAGGGGATGAGGGGCTTCTAATTTCTTGAGAAAATTTTGGGAAGTAGGGAGGGATGTTAGGAAGCAGGGGAAAGTATAATTTTAAATCTTGAGTGAGGGAAAGAGGTCTAAAAGGTAAAAACACAGGCCTAACCTAGAAAAGTGTTAAATTGTAGCAATATGTTAGAGTTTGTGGGAAAATGATGAATTTGAGGGATATAAGTGATGGGAAGTGTTTAAGAAGGTATATTAAGGATAGGGGAAGGTGTATGAACATCAAGATACAAGTTTTGTTGATGATTTGACCATCCAAGAAAAATTACCTTCAAAACCCTGGAGAGTGAAATGAGCCTTACCTAAGCATAACTGAAGCAGAAACAAGGTGTAAAATGACCCATTGGAACCTGAATTAATGATGGAAACTCTTTGAATGATGGTACGCTCAGCCGAATGGTGACATGGACTAGTACTTAGAAAACTTTGGCAGGAGTGAAAACAATCCTAGACCTAATACCTAATGACCAAATTTTACTTGAAGACTCACTGAAATGACAAAAATTTGATTTCGACACCCCAAGACCACTTTATAAGAGCATATTTGATCACTGGTGGAAGACTGCAAATACTAACACTAACAGAATGCATGGTAAAGCCTGGAGAGTATGTCTCGATGTAGGGCCTAGTGATCCCTGGATCAAACTTCAGATGCATGATAAAGCCTGAGCAACTAGGAGGAACTCAAATTCCTCACGATGTAGGCGAAGAACTCTGGTGGAATCCACATTGATTGGTGTTTATGATGTGTTCTATGAGTCCCACATTCATGCTTGGAATATGGCACGGGGGTGATTGGCTAAAGAGAAACTTGGCTTAGCCAATATATGGTCGAGTGGAATGTGGTAGTCCCATCACTGGTTGGTTCATTGCATTTATTAATGAGAAATTCATTCCCTTGATTTTCATGTGCAAATGTACTAATATATATATGGATTTTTATGGACAATATGTCCATTTCATTTATGTTCCTATTATGTTGGCTGTATGTACATTTTATGGTAGCAACATTGTTTTGCTCTTAGCATGTTTTTACTTGTGTATGTACATTTTATGGCAGCAACTATGTTTGGCTCTTAGCATATAATCCATACACAACCAGTCACATACTCATGACATGTTATGGCATCAACTATGTTTGGCTCTTTATGGCAACAACTATGAATAGCTGCCATAATATGTACATAGTAGCAGGTTACATTTTTTTTTTAATATTTTGATTACATGCCTCAATCTTGTAGGTTGATTACAAGAACTGATAGATTATGTTCGACTACATGCAGTTATGCATATTGGTAGTTGGTTTGGCATTGCTTATGCACACCGATTGGTTGCATATGGCAATGTGTACAATGGAGTAATGGTTTTTTTCATTCATGAGGTCATGGTTTGTGTAGTTGATATGGTCATGCATTGATGACTGGACTCTAGCTAGAGTGGTGTATATATGGTTTTGTGCTCATGTGCTATATGTATATATGTAGTTGTTATGCATGTATGGTATTGGTTATAGTTATGCATGAATAGTAGGTCAAACATGCTTGGTGAAGTCACTATATGCAACTTAGGTCATCATGATGCTATTGGTTTTTATGATGCTAATGAGCTAGTTGAGATAGAAGAAGGGATGCAGATCATCATAATGAGATTGCAACGTTAAACTTTGGGAAAAGAGTTGATCGTCATACAGGTAGTGTATGTTTAAAATGCAGGTATATAAGTTAAGGATTGTTATATGCATTAGGGTTATATACATTAGGTTTATGAACATGTATTTGAAGTTATGGTTACATTCATGATAGATGTTGGTTGATTAATGCAATTATGTGCGCATGTGTCAGATAATCAAGAATGATAATAACCTATAGTTGTATGCATTGATATTGTTGTTTTATATTAGATAACCTAATGATTATGCTATATGTTGTTGATGAGTATGTTATAGGTTAACCTGTTGATTGTTATATGATAGTTAGCTTGATGATTCAGTTTTATGTTGTTAATGAGCATGACATATAGCTTATTTTTGTTATATGCTATTAACTTGATGATTAGAGTTATTTCATTGAAATCTTGATGTTGTAATTTGGATTGGTCATACGTGTGATGGTTATGTTCATTGCATTGAAGATCTTGATGTTATATGTATTGTGTTAACCTAGTTTGACCTATGCAGATGGTTATGGTTGTAATATTCAGGTATGAGCTCACATATTTTGATATGGTATCGTACTAATTTGGACTGATCATACATATGTGATTGTTATGCATGAACGACAAATGCTTATGAGCTTATGATGTGAACATATTAGTTAGTTACTATTATGGATATCATGATTTATGTTTGAATTGATATGTTGCGAAGTTATACCATGCTAAATAGATTGATTATGCAGACAAGATAGCCTCCCCTTAGGTACACTAAGGTATGAGTTTGATTATGTATTATACTTGGTGTTTCATAGTTGATTATGTCATATATTTGGTATTTGAGTGTTTGGTGCCTATTATGTCATCTAATTTATTTAGTTAACATGGTATGTTTGCGAGTTGGTTGAATGTTTGATGAATTGCATAATATGAGTATGTGTTCCAATGATCTTGTTTTAAGATGATTGTTCTAAAATATATGTGTTGAGACAGTTGATATGTACTTGAGTATAGTAGATGATAGTTGTAGTATTATGACTGATAACTATGAGTTGACTATGGATTATGACATGATTGTTAGTCTTCGTAATAGTTGATTTCAAATTAATAGATATGATTGTCTTGATATTTTGAACATATGGTTGAAGGGTAACATGCTTGGTATTAGCATGACAAGGTAATAGTTGACATTTGGGTGGTGTGACAACACATAGTAAGCCTCGATTCTGACAAAGTAAAAAGGTAAAAGAAAGAAATTGGGCAAGAATTCCTTTGGATATGTTTCGAACCCTAATTTTGAATGAATGCGTGCTTTGCACATAGGAAGTCTTCGTAACCTTGATTTTCTCTGACATTATGTGGATATGAGCTATATTCATGAACATGTACTTTATAGGTATATTAGCTAGTCTTTAGCTACAGGTGGATCTATTAAAGGATTGGAGTCCCTTGAGAGATGGCATGGATGTGTTCAATTGCAAGCAACGTTCTTGGCACAAAAAGATGAGGTAACTAGTGTATTGTTATGTTTATTTATGCACTAAAATTTATGTGTTAATGACAATATAATGCAAAGAGTCACATGAAAAGAGAGATTGCCATGGATTGTGAAGAAGGCTCGAGTTGAGCTTTCCCTTCAATGCATTGGGAACCATGGGGATTGATTCATGGTGTCAGTCTTGTGCTTTTGGTCTTTTGAGCTTGATTTGTGGTTTTGTTTATGTCTGGTGCAAGGCCTTGCCACTTTGTTGTAGTGTCATATTGTTATGGATTTTCGTGGTCTTATTCTTGGTTTTGTTCTTGTCTTTTCTTTTATTGTTTTAAGTCTAGGGAATTGGTTGGGAAAGAGGAAAGTTAATGTAGCTTGAGGAGAGCTGTGTGGTACTCGAAAGGTAATGTAAGATTCAGATGAAGCTCTGTGCATGAGTAAGCGCAGTGCAAGCTAAGGCTATGACAGTCAATTGGACTGGCTAGGTCCATTGTGGTAAATAGACGGTAGCAGTATAGTCATGAGAAGGTAACAGGAAAAGGTAAAGCAAATGGATTTGAGGTGTCATATGCCTTAGCTATGTTGGGAACTGTTGTTCTCAATGTTGCGCATGTGTTGCATAAATAAGGATATTTTCAACCTAGAAATTATGTTATCTAGTAATTATGTTATGATCGTGATTTTGTGATGTTTATATATGTATATAGAATATATATGTATGAATGTCATTGTTTGACATGACCATGATTATTTAATGCTAATGATTATATATGCATGTATGTATGTTTTTGTTTTACATGATCATGATTGTTTTATGCTAATGTTTATATATGTTGTATGTATCCATGTATCTATGTTACTATCTAACAGGGTTGTCAGGGATCATTCTTGTGGAGAAATGTTTGCTTATGCAGGAGAATGACATGAAGAGGTTCCTAGTCTACGAGGAATCAATTTAGAAGAGTAGTCACGAAAAATATACGAGGTCGGTATCATGTGGATATGATTTGGTATTGTATACTTGTATTATGCCTATGTTTATGTTATGACAGGTAATGTTGAAGGGTACATCAACCAAGTGAAAGCAGTTTGGTTTGTGGCATGCTAGGATAAACATGGATGAGATACTAGAAGCAAGGTTTCTTGGTAAGGACAGTGTGGTTTTTGATGTGTTGTACTATTGTTGTGCATACGTTGTATATTTTGTACATGTTGCATCTATGATGTTTGCACTTGTGGTGTTGTGTATACACAGCATGTGTACATGTTATTTATGCAATGTTATGTACACGATTGTACAAATAGGGTTGTGTGAATATTTCATATGGGGTGTTGTATACATATTGTACTATGTTCATGATGTATATGCGGCATGTGCGCATATGGTGCTATGTGCATGTTGGGTAGGCAGTGTTTTGTATGGATGATGCTATGTACATGTTTGATATGCAGCGTTATGTACACGTGGTGTTGTGCGCATGTTATACATATGGTGCTATGTACATATGGTGTTGTATGCATGATTGTACAAGTGGTGTTGTGTACATGTTGTACATAGGGTGTTATGAGCATGTGGCACAGTGTACATGTCATGCATGTGATGCTATGTACATATGGTTTCACATACACATCGTGCATGTGGTATTATGTACATGTGGTATTGTGTACACATTGTACAGTGGTGTAGTGTACATGTGGCCTTTTGTGCACGTTGTGCAGGTGGCATCATGTACATGTGATTTTGTGCACACGATGTGTAGGTGGTGTCGTGTGGAGGTGGTATTGTGTACATGTTGTACATATGGTATTGGTGCATGTGTGGTATTGTGTGCATGTCATACATGTTGTGTTGAGGGCATGTGCTATTATGTATCTGCATCATGTATTTATGGTATTATGGCATGTGTACTTGTTGTGTGGTACTCTATGTAGGTACATGTATTGGGTGGTACTTAACATCAGGTATATATGGATTCATTGTATTGTATACACTAGGTGTAGGTGTATGTGTTGTATGTCAGGTGTAGATGCATGTATTACATGGTGTGGTATGCCATGTAGTTGTATGTGTTTGATGCACACTATGGGTCTATGCACATGGTTGAGGAGAAGGCACTAGGAGACTCTCGGGTGTGGCAACTGATCCGGAGTGTGTATGGCACAAAGAAAAAGGCAAAAGTAAGGATCAATGAAGGAAAAGTATTAGTATTGTATTTCATTTTTATTATGCATGTGACTTATGATTCTAGTATATGATGATTACATGTGATCTATGATTTTGGTTATGATGGTTACATGTGATTTATGATTTTGATGGTTATGTTTTGAGCTAACCTGATGTGATATTTTTATACATGTTTTGGTCGAATATTCTAGTTTGACTTGTTGTGATAGGAAGCGCGCACATGATTACAAATGTACCTTATTGACGAGCTACCAATGAGGTATGATTTCAATTTATTTCAAATCTAATGGAATTTATGTGCTTGGTACAGGAATGCGTGAAATTCCCAGTTGGGTGATTGAAATCAACTGCAATAATTAGCAGCAGCAAAAAAAGAATTGAAATAGGAAGCAATATGCTGGTAAAGCACTTCAAGAACAGGGCCATTATGGGACACTAGAATCCAATAGTGTCCATTGATTTCCATGAGCATGTTATGACTGGTATGATGGTTTTAATGTAGGGATATGCCTTGGTATTTGAATCTTCTGATGCAAGGAAGCCTTGCCAAGGGATGGATTTCCCAATATAGGGGTGCCAACAGAACTTGGAAGGTGAGTGACTACATGGAAGAGGTGACCGGATTCTCGAGGGACTGTGTAGCAAAGAAGGGAAGGTCATAAATGGATTTGTTTTGGTCATTATCATTTCCAGATGGAATCAGATGCACATTGGGAGTGTGTTCTGGAACAATGAGCTGGTAACTATTTGCTGAGAGGACAAGTGGCACAGATTATAGCGCTGGACACTAGATGCAGATTTGACTTTGCATTGGATTCTAGACTTCTTGGGAAGGAGGTGGATCCTAGAATTACTTTGAGGGTAGAGGTGTGAGCCTCTGGATTCCCTTGTTATGGATATGGGCATCATATTCTCTTATTTTTTGGTTTAGCATATGTGCATATGTGTATATGTGTTTGTTGTAAATACCATAATGAGCTATGTTATAAAGCTCCAGTATGCGGTATGTTGTCATGATCTTTTTATTTTGAGTAGATCTTTCATTGCAAATACTGCAACAAGTTGTATTATAAAGCTCCATGGGCAATATGTTTTTTTTTTAGCAGTCATGTTGGTTATAGGTGTCATTGAACATTGAGGATGGTGTTCCCCCAAGGGGGAGGGTTTTGTAACAACCCTGGTGATAATTCCATGTAAAAATATATAAATACCTTGGATGATGGGACACATATTCCAAGCTAAATGGTGGGCAAGAAATCCTATTGTGTGTGTTCATTTGGTTGTTTAAGGCTAAGGAAATTGGCAAAGGCAATGGCTAAGGCATTAAAGAGGAAAAAAGGTATTTTGGCACATTTATTTATGAAAATAATGGAAATTAGGAGAAAAGGATGGTGAAAGGTCACATGTTGCATGTGAGGGGGAAATTTAAGGAAAATAATGGGAAATGAACAAAATAGAGGCCTCATTAATAAAAATGCTTTTGAGGATCAGTGGGCAAGACTTGGCCAGTTTAAATTTGGAGCTCCCTCATTATTCTCTCTCTCTCATACTCTTGGACACTTCGAGTTTCTTGGAGCACTTTGGCATTGGAGCAAGAAAAGAAAACAAGGCAAGAGGAAGCAAATATCAAGCAGGGAAAGGCAGGATCAAGTAGCTACAACAGGCTTCATTGCAGGTATCAACTTGCATGTGTATTTTCCTTGCTATATTTGGCATGCATGGGGTTGCATGTGTTTCATTTCTACCATGGCATGGGTTTTTCTAGGTGTGATAGTATTTTCGTCCTAGCCTTGCCATTTCTTGATAGCTTTGATGAGATGGGTTCGTTGATGCGTTTTGTGGGGGATGGTCGGATTGGATTCAAAGCTGACTGGGGTGGATCTCCGAATTAACAAACACATGGTGGTAGTGGTCCCTGAACCACACTGAGGATGCATGAATCCACTGGCATAGTAATCCCTGAACCAGACTGTGGGTTGTGGTAAAGCTAGATTGTGTGCGTCGGTGGGCCTAGGAATCCTTGCTGGTGAATGGCGAGATATACGATAAAGCCAAGAGGTGGATTTTCTCTCCATTGGGCCTAGTGATTCCAGGACGAAATTCACAGTAAAGCCTAGACATTATGTCTTGGTATAGGGCCTAATGATCCCTGGATCAAACATTAGATGCATGATAAATCCTGAGAGACTAGGAGGCACTCAAACTCCTCACAGTGTAGGCAGAGAACTCCGTTGGCATCCACATTGATTGGTGTTTTTGATGTGTTCTATGAGTCCCACATGCATTCTTGGAATATGGCACGGGGGTGATTAGCTGAAGAGAAACTTGGCTCAGCCAATCTATGGTCAGGTGGAACGTGGTAGTCCCATCATCGGTTGGTTCATTGCATTTATTAATGAGAAATTCATTCCCTTGATTTTTATGTGCAAATGTACTGATATATATATATATATGGATTTTGATGGCTGATATGTCCATTGTATTTATGTTCCTATTATGTTGGTTATATGTACATTTATGACCCAATAAGTTAAAAGGCAGCAAAATACATGAGGAAACAATGGTTCGTGGCGATTCTCAGATAATTATGACATCCCTACATTTAATTATGTTGTTTACACTTGTAGGTTACATGTTGATGATATGTTTGACGAAATGCCTATCATGGCTAGTAGGGGTCTAATTATGATTTTGTTCGTAGTATTTCTTTTGTATCCTTGTTACCTTGTATCCTTATCAATTCTAAATGATCATTCCATTCTGGGTAGTGTCATGAGCTCTGGGCCGGAAAAGGTGGCTCAAATCCCAGACGGCTAGCATTAGTGCTGAGACTAACTCACCTAGGTAGTGTTTGAGAAGAGTTATAAAGCACCTGGGTAATGTCTAGGGAGCGTTAGTCCTAAAACTAACTCATTTGGTCAGTGTCTAGGGAGTGTTACCCTGCCCTAAGTCTCTTAAACAACAGTAGGAACCATGGATAGGCAGTATGAGTGGCTGACTTGTCTCCTGAAGGTTATTTAGATGATGTTGGATGACTGTATGTGATGTTCTGTTGATTCCATTTGCTTAAAGTCACCAAGGAGGTTGAATCTTATCACAGTAGCCTCTCGTCGCACGTTTAACCTGGCTGACCGGTTGCTTGGGTAGATGTGGGAGGAGGATGTTACAAAAACACCTCAATGGACCTTGCCCAAATTTCTATAACTCTTGGGACTATTGCTTCACATTGCCCCACCTTTCACCTAGAGGTATAGTTGAATGTGCTCCCTATGCCCACTTGGGTAGAAATTCCCCCCTACTAGAGGTCTCTCCTTTAGTGGATGTCTCCACTTGGCCTCCTCTCTGCTTCTCCAATTGTGGTTGCTCCAAAAAAAATTGAGGCTTCTTCTGATGCTCCATTTTGAGAGGTAAATTATGCTCATTCTCAACCACCAAATCACTACACTCTGCCTTGCTCCTCAAGGGTTTGCATACATGAGATAAATATGATCTACTACTAATACTACTACTACTCTGTTATTGTAACTACTGCAATAATGAGTCTGATCTCACTAGATCTTGAAATACTAGCTTCCACAGGGCTGCTCCCTCTGAAACTAGACTCCCTCTGAGTCTCAATATCCATGTGGGAAATCTATCTACTCCATAATCTACTAAATATCAATGATCACAACTCCCTTTTTTGTCACTAAACATTGCCTCATTGATCTGCCGACTGGCAGCCTTCTAGATCCATTATGAAGTCTACACATAGGGTCTTCTGGATCTACCCTGAACTAGAGGTCCATCAATCTACAAGGAATACTTTGAATTCTTCTATTCTATTGTGATTTCAACTCTAATACCATGTAGAATTTCTACAAATCCAACTTCAATACCATGTAGAAATTTCTACAAATCTAGCTCTGATACCATGTAGAAATTCCTTGTAGATTCAAACTACAGATTTTAATATGCTAAAACAATTGACTTGAATATACTTTACTCATCAATGAAAACATTAAATGATCAATGAAATTACGATGCATTAAATAGAAAGAATTCAATCACACATAACACAATAATTTTCAAGGGAAGGCCACAGCTAAAAACCCTTGCTTTCTGCATATTGTATTAATTAGAAAATATGAGAAGATCGTAATGATTTTCTCAAGCCCGAGAAACCTCTACACTATTGTTACACATAATTTTGTCGAATTAGGAATATGAATGTCATTTTGGATCTTTTTCTATCCACAAATGTGTCCCAGAGCATCCCCTGCAAAGTTTGAATCTAAATTATCCCAAAGAAAGTGAAATTCCTAGATTCCATGGTACAAAACCATTTTTCTGGTTACCTGTGTAGTTCCCTAGTTAATTTATGTGCATACACATAGAATACCATTAGGAATTGCACATAAGTACACGTTTTCTTACAATGTGACCTTTGAACATGACTTAACGCATGTAAAAATAAAAGGTAAAGTCTAGAGGCATTGTTGTTAGCATCTGGCCCAACCAACAAGCTTCAAATGGTTGCCTATTTATTCATGATCCCTTCCAAGATGGAGAAACTCACTCTTTTTGTCGAATTTGTATCCTGCCATTAGTGGATCTCATCCCTTAGAAATGGATCCCAAACTTCCCATTCTTGGCCTATAAAGCTAACCTAGGACTAAGCATTGAGGAGGACTATTAGAAGTAGGCTTATGTTGCAGGATTAAGGTTGGAAAGTTATTCAAGGAGAGGGCTGGAGATTGTGGGAAAGGAATTGCAACATCAAGGCTACATGTTGGTAAGGCTATTCTCTACTTTACTAATATAAAGACAATTATTCTTTCTCAATTACATCTATTTTGATATAATTTGTAGGATTCCTTGATCGCCTACATAGATTGTGATTGCATATTGATCAGTTTATGATATATGATTGGTTAATTAGTACATTTATCTCTTATGATTATATATTGGATGGTTTGATCTCTTCTTTGTTTCTGTCAATGTAGATCTCCTTCAGGATGTCATGGAGAAGTTGTGGGGAGCAATAGGAGGATCTCTAAAGCATCAAGGAGTAGATGAATGAGAACTCGAAAAGGGAATTCATTAATCATTTCGTTTAAACAGTAAATGACCTCTATCATCATATTGGTTTCATTCAATCATAGTTTAGAGAAAGGTCACAGTTCCTAATTTTTTTTTCTATGTTTCTTTGAAGTCTAGGGAGATCGCTCTTGTCCACAAGAGGTATAAGTCTACATAACAAATTGGTGACTCCACAGGGGAATTATCTCACTCTCCATTAGTTTTCTTATTTCACCTTTTGAACCTTCTATACAAGCCTTCCTTGAGTGTCTGGAAATCTTAAAAATTTGGACTTTGGGTTGGATTTGATTGGTTTTTTATTTTTTCCAAAATTCCCTATTGTGCACACTTTAGCTTTAGGCACATAGAACACTTATGTGCACTTTTATTTCTGCAGCAATGCGTATGTGCACTAGTTTTCTCTATGACCTGCACAAATACCTGAAATTTTTCAAAAATTTCACTTGTATCCTCAATACAAGTGGAATTTTTCACTGAAGTTCGATATGCCCATAGTGCCGAAAATAACATGTTATGCCAATTCGTTCGATGGATCCCAATGATCCGTCGAATCATGACGACTAGAACTTTGTTGATTGACTCAACCAAACCGTTGGCTTGCGGATAATAAGGTGTAGAGCTATCGTGGCGCAAACCAAGCTGGCTTGTAAGTTCAGTCATCATGACATTTCGAAAATGGCTTCCATGGTCCGTAATGATTGCTTGTGGGACACCAAACCTAGTTATGATATGATTGAATACGAAAAGTGCAGCTGTCTTGCCGCTTGCGTCGAATGTAGGCATCGCCTCGGCCCACTTAGTAAAATAATCAACCGCAAGGATGATATACGCATGCCCCCCGGCCGAGTGAGGGTTACAAGTAATAAAGTCAATGCCCCATTTGGCGAATGGACCAGCGGCAATTATAGGGTGGAGAGGAGCAGGTGGAGCGCGCATCTTGCGATCAAACACTTGACAGTTGTGGCATTTTCTGACGGCAAGGATACAATCTTTAAACATAGACGGCCAGAAATAGCCAGCGCGCAACACCTTCTGAGCTGTGGCATACCCAGACATATGACCGCCACATGCTCCAGAGTGACAATCATTCAAAACTCTCTCAGCCTCATCGTGAGTTAAACAACGTCGAAAAACTAAGTCTGCCCCCCAGGCGATAAAGTGTATCTCCAATAATTCTGTATTGCTGGGATTGAAACCGAATTTTTCGACGGTTTTCCTTGGAAGTTTCAGGCCGAAAGGTTTGGGTTTGGAGATAGATGATTATATCCCCATACCACGGATCTACAGTGCTAATAAGAAACAAAGATTCGTCCGCAATGGACTCCTCTGCCACCGTCTCTGTGTCAGCACTCGGGAAATCACACATCAATTCCGCGAAGACTAAAGATTTCTTAGACTTGGACTTCTCAAACTCCAAGTCGAACTCTTGCAGGATGACGATCCATTTAGAGTACTTGCCCCCTAGCAGTTGTTTTGTCAAGATATACATTCATATAGGTGCCGCATGTACTGACGAAGAAATTGAAACTTACAAGGCCCTATTCCAAGAATTCCGCGACGTGTTTGCCTGGTCCTACGAAGAAATGCCAGGAATCGATCCTGCCATTGTTGTTCATGAAATCAAAACCTACCCGGATGCTAAACCCATTCGGCAACGGTTGCGTCAGATTCACCCTCGAAAAGCAGCTGCAATCAAAGCCGAAGTCGAAAAGCTGTTGAAAGCAGGTTTCATTTATCCGATCCCGTTAACGGATTGGGTATCGAATATTGTTCCCGTCAATAAAAAACAAGGAACAATAAGAATCTGTATCGATTATAGGGATATCAATCGAGCTTGTCCAAAAGACAACTATCCTACGCCTTATATCGATCAAATTATTGATGATTGTGCCGGAAGTGAGATGTTTTCCTTCATGGATGGTTTCTCAGGTTATAATCAAATCAATATTCTACCTGCCGATCAACCAAAAACGGCATTCATTTGTCCATGGGGACATTTGCTTATTGCAAATTACCTTTTGGCCTTAAGAATGCCGGTGCTACTTTTCAACGGCCATGTCTTATGCGTTTCATGACATCAAGCACATTGTGCAACCCTATCTCGATGATTTGCCTGCTCATTCTTTACACCGAGCTGATCACCTTGTCCACCTACGAGCAATCTTTATGAGGTGTAGGCATTATCGAATTCGGTTGAATCCCCACAAGTGTGTTTTCTGTATAGAAACAGGTCGATTGCTGGGATTTGTTGTTTCCAAAACCGGCATTCGCGTCGATCCCTCGAAAGTCGAGGCTATCATCCAATTGTCTCCTCCTTCGAGTTTACGCCAACTCCAAAGCTTGCAAGGGAAAGCAAACTTTTTACGCCGATTCATCCCTAACTACGCCGAGGTCACTAAAGGTTTTACACGGTTGTTGAAACAGAATGTACAATTCTTTTGGGATGAGATTGCTCAACAATCTTTTGATGCACTGAAACACGCGTTGACCCATGCACCGTTATTGCATCCTCCCAACTACAACCAGGACTACTTCTTATACCTCGCAGCTTCGCATTCCACCATTGGAATGGTGTTAGTTCAAGAAGATGAATTCAAGGCAGAGCATGTGATATATTACCTTAGCAGAACCTTAAATCCAACTGAGTTAAAATATTCGCATGTGGAGAAATTGGCCCTGGCAGCCGTTCAAGCTGTCCAGCGTTTTCGTCACTACATTCTTCTCCGCAAAACTACTGTTATTTCGGATTGCAACCCTATGATTTATATCTTGACAAAACAACTGCTAGGGGGCAAGTACTCTAAATGGATCGTCATCCTGCAAGAGTTCGACTTGGAGTTTGAGAAGTCCAAGTCTAAGAAATCTTTAGTCTTCGCGGAATTGATGTGTGATTTCCCGAGTGCTGACACAGAGACTGTGGCAGAGGAGTCCATTGCGGACGAATCTTTGTTTCTTATTAGCACTGTAGATCCGTGGTATGGGGATATAATCATCTATCTCCAAACCCAAACCTTTCGGCCTGAAACTTCCAAGGAAAACCGTCGAAAAATTCGGTTTCAATCCCAGCAATACAGAATTATTGGAGATACACTTTATCGCCTGGGGGCAGACTTAGTTTTTCGACGTTGTTTAACTCACGATGAGGCTGAGAGAGTTTTGAATGATTGTCACTCTGGAGCATGTGGCGGTCATATGTCTGGGTATGCCACAGCTCAGAAGGTGTTGCGCGCTGGCTATTTCTGGCCGTCTATGTTTAAAGATTGTATCCTTGCCGTCAGAAAATGCCACAACTGTCAAGTGTTTGATCGCAAGATGCGCGCTCCACCTGCTCCTCTCCACCCTATAATTGCCGCTGGTCCATTCGCCAAATGGGGCATTGACTTTATTACTTGTAACCCTCACTCGGCCGGGGGGCATGCGTATATCATCCTTGCGGTTGATTATTTTACTAAGTGGGCCGAGGCGATGCCTACATTCGACGCAAGCGGCAAGACAGCTGCACTTTTCGTATTCAATCATATCATAACTAGGTTTGGTGTCCCACAAGCAATCATTACGGACCATGGAAGCCATTTTCGAAATGTCATGATGACTGAACTTACAAGCCAGCTTGGTTTGCGCCACGATAGCTCTACACCTTATTATCCGCAAGCCAACGGTTTGGTTGAGTCAATCAACAAAGTTCTAGTCGTCATGATTCGACGGATCATTGGGATCCATCGAACGAATTGGCATAACATGTTATTTTCGGCACTATGGGCATATCGAACTTCAGTGAAAAATTCAACAGGTTTCACTCCTTTTCAGCTAGTTTATGGCTTAGAAGCTGTGTTACCTATTGAGTGCGAAATCCCATCACTTCAAATGGCTGTCGAATTACTTCCAGCTACTTCCGAAGAGGAGAAACGGTTGTTATACTTAGCTAAATTAGATGAGACTCGACGTGACGCTACTTTAGCTATCGAGACTCACGCGAAACGAATGAAAGCTCAGTACGATAAAAATGTAACCCCTCGAAGTTTTTCGGAAGGAGACCTAGTACTATTATATGATCAAGCGAACGATAAGCTAGGTGCTGGAAAATTCGTTCCCATGTGGCATGGGCCCTACATTGTAAAGCGAAAGCTAGCAAAAGGGGCTTATGAGTTAGTTGATTTTGATGGGGACTCTTTGGGCAAACCCAGAAATGGACTTTACCTAAAGAGGTATTATGCTTAAAATGGTGGATGGAGAAATTTTTAGATAGGTTAGATTTCCTTTCTAGCTAGCAAGTGTGTTAGTTTAGTCAGTGTGCTTAGCTTAGCAAGTGTGGTTTTTTCGTCATTATTTTGGCTCATCTTGGTTTTACTCTTGATATTGTAGATGTCGACGCCTCTCCAAACATACATTGGATTTGCTGATGGTGCTTGTCGTAGTACACGGAATATCTCTTCCGCAGCTTGGGTTATCTATTCGCCCTCTGACGAGTTAGTTTCTATGCATGGGGTAAGCCTCGGTCAAACAACGAATAACATTGCAGAATACAGTGCAGTGGTTGAATTATTATCCGAATCTATTTCATTTGGAATTCGACGTTTGATAGTGAGGTTAGATTCTGAACTTGTTGTATTACAGCTTAATAGAGTTTATGCCATTAGAAATCCTGTGTTATTAAGGTTGTTTTTGAGAGTGCGTCTCTTGGAACGTGAATTTGATTACATTGAATATCAACATATTCCAAGGTCTTTGAATACATTAGCAGATGCAATTGCTTCTCAAGTGTTGGACAGACATTTATAATAATCATGCAAGTAAATTTAAAGACATTTCATCATACATGTTAAACAAGATAAGCCGATAATAGTGATATATAGATATAGATAGAAGTGTGTCCAAAAATATATACATCGTCTTCGATCATAGGTTTAAACACACCTTATGATCGGCAAAATGATAGTGCAAAAAGTCAAAAATGTCACATGTGACTACAAAAGTGACTAGTCAATCACTGGTGGTGCTCTCTGTACGACACCACTGCGCGGGCTATCTTGCGCAGAAATCTCCTAAACGGTCCAGGGACTGCAACCACGAAGCGCTGAAGCCTCATTGGAATGTCATCCATAGTAGTCTCAGGTATATCTGCCGTGAGACGCTCTAGATCATGCTCCAAATCGGCTAGTACTTCTGCTGTCGCATCCTGTAAGGGCCGGTGCCGGTGCAGCTGGATGTCGTCTGTCGTAAGGCCGGAGATTGGCTGGACGCTGTGGTCCAACATCTGCATTTTTAAAATTTTACTGTTACTTTGAGACGATATATATGAAAAATAAAAAATACATAATTAGAAAACTTGTGAAAATGAAAGTACCTCTGTCATCCCATTGTTCTCCCTGTGGAAGAACCATGTCCGGATCACCTCTGAAATCCATTCCGGCATATGGAAAGTCTTGTATCACAAAAAGCTGGCCCTCTAGCCAGTCGAAGTAACTGTCAGAGAATCGAACCACTGCAGCACCCTCGTCAGGATGCCGGGCCATCACCGCAACCCATCGAACAAGCTTTGGCTCCCGAGGACCCAAGTCATCAACAGTGAGTTGCTGAGGGATCAGCATAGGAACTCTCTCCAAGGCAAAGCTCACGACTAGAGGCCCATATCCAAAAGTCTTTAGTCGTCCGTTCTTTGCCTTGGTTAGTTGGCTCTTCATATGAGCCGACACAGCTTCGCACCAGTTGAAGATGGTGCCTTGGTAACAGTCAACTGCCATCCGCATTTGGGATCCGGAAGCAATGTGCAAGGCGGCCGCGCCACAAATCCTAGTGACCGTAAATGCAATAACTCTAAGTTCCGCCAGAGCGATGTGCTTTATCTCCACGCCCTTTTTATGGCGAGTCCCTGGTCTGCACCACTCCTCGCGGAGATCATCAAGGGATTGGCCACCCGGCCTGGTCCCCGCAAGGTTGAGTTGCTCACCTCTGTTTGGCAAGCCAGTGAGAAAGTATACATCCGAGGGCTCTATCTCGAGCTGGTGCCCTCCAATGTAAAAGCATTGATCTTGAACGTTCCATCGCTCAACTAGCCATTCCAAAAATCTTACCTGGCCCCTCATGCCCGGTATGGTCCAATATTTGTACAATCCACATGTTCTTAAGGCATCCAGAGAGGGTTGGTGGTTAATCGCAGCTTCATCGTCTTCTACGTGCTCTCTCTCTCTCCAGTCTAACATGTTTTGGCCCTGCACATCAAAAGAGTCAATTAGAAATTAATTTGAGAAAATTTGGTGGTTTTTTGAGAGAGTTAGGTTTTGAAATGCGCCCTTTGCGGAAGACGCACCCCGGCTTTTTAGCACAGGGCGTCCGGACGCAGCTCGCCTGAAGGCGGACTGCGTCCCCAGACCTTTTTCCCGTGTGAGAAAAAGTCGGGGGACGCGGCTCACCCGAAGGGCACCTGCGTCCGCCGAGGGGCGCATTTTGAACCCAAAACCCCCCCAAAAAATGAAACAGAGACCAAAAACAAAAAACTAAACGGATAAAATGAAGAGTGGGATGTGTAAAATACCTCGGTGAAGCGGCGTTCGATTCCGACGGTCAGATTTTCCGCAGCAACCACGGGAAGTTTCTTGTCAAAAGCTCCTTTTTCAACCTCAACAGTGAAACGGTAAAAATGACATGGTAAAAGGTCTTTTTATAGGTTTTTTGGATGAATTAGTTCATTTTTTACCATGAAAAGATGTTTTCAAATGTATTTTTGCCTATTTTAAACAGGTATGAGTAATGTGTCGCTTTTGTGCAGGACGAAGGGATTTCAAGGGAAATTGTAATTTTTCACAAACAAAATTTCAGAGTCATCTTTTAAGCCCTTTTCTGACTCCTAAAACATGAAAAGATCGCCGAGTGTTTCTTTTTCACTCGTTAAAACGGAATTAAAAGACGGTCCCCTTTTAGCTCTTTTCTGACCGTAAAATCAGGAAAAGATTGCCGGGTTTTTGTCGTTTCAAACTCGATAAGGAAATAAAACGACGTGTCTTTGATCGCTTTTTACTTTTCAGGTCAACGATACTATTATGAAAGTACTCCTTGGTCGCAAGATCAAGCGGTTCCCCCAGGTATTATTTTATACTTTTTCGGGCTTGAGGGACACAAATATACGAAAAAGTTCAACGTGGAGTTTCCTTAAGTTTTTCAGACTCTCTAAAATTGAAAAACGCCGAGTTTCTCCTATACTGGGCTCGTTAAACTTTTACAGTAAAGGACCTGTTCAATTACAAACAGGAACGAACCACTCCTTCCTAGGGTTCGCATTTAAACTAGGTTGGACTCGTCCGAAGGATGAGCTTATAATCAAGCATATGTTATCCTCCTCAAGCTTGTTAAAAATAAAGAGGTACTTGCCAGAAATGGTGGGGGAAAAAGAGAAGAATGAACCTATTTGTCACCTTTTGCCTCAGAAGAAACTTTATTACCGCTCTTGAACACGACACTTTTCATTCACCTGGGTTGGGAAATCTTTTACCTCACAGTTGACTAAATCACTTTGAAAATCTTTAACCGGGTTCAGGGATCAACTTTGAGTTATTCGTCACCAAACCATCTGTTGTGTCGTTATGTGTTCAAGAGGTCTGCAAGCAAAACTTTCATCTGCAAAATACTTGTCATCCATTGACCATCCCTGAGTCAGTCCTTACAGCAACATTTCTTCAACTTGAACAATGATTTCGTGTTGCAGGCTTGCCTGCAACGGGTCGCTTTCTATCGACATCGACACATTATCTAGAAAGATGACTTAGGAATCGACAGTACCTTGAAGTCTGCATGCATCAATGGCAGGTTTCTCGCCTTTGACGTCAGTTTACATCATTGACTTTCGATCAAAGGATTCCGTGAAGTGTTCGACATCAAAACATCTATTCACATTTCACGGGTTGTGCTTGGTACTTTGAGGACCATTGACATTACTGGTGGTTTCTCTCACGCTTGTTAACAGTTTACATCATTGACTGGTAATCAAGTGGTTTCTAACATGTTCGACATCGAATCATTTAATCACATGCTTAGAATCGTACCAATTCGGGAAGTAGAAGTGAAGACCCTGGATCTAGTTTCTACCATCCAGGCTGCGAGGAGTTTTGTATTCATTATCTATGTAGACTAATCATAAACAGATGGCTGCGTCCATACTGTGTCTACAAAAGTCTATAAAAATGATGTACTGCAAGATCATTCCTGTATCAGAATAGTTAGTCCATTAGTTAAAGTTTTGAATCTGAGTATGGGATGCCTACCTCAGTGATGATATAATCTTATCCATGTATTTTGTGTTGAAAATTGCAGGTTCCAACCAGGCCATCCACAAGGCAATCCTTGAAATGATAAAGCGCTTCACCCTTCCTAGAATTACAAAACCCTATTCTATTCCAGGCTTCGCACTTTAGGGGGCAATCTGTTACACTAAAAAATGTCACCTTGACTACTTACAGTTAGTATGGCTCCAATCAACAAGTCATGCTACCCTCTTAGGCAAGTCTCATGCCTCTGTTATCCATCTCAAACTCAAAGAAGAGAGAAAGTCTTGTAAAAATCATGTTTATCTCTGGGGTCGCAGGTTCTCTCTAGCCTTACCTGCGGGGACGCTGACCATGTTCACAAAATATGCGTCCATGGACGCTCTGTATGTTAAGGGACAGGTGCGTCCCTCTGTAAAAGGCAAAATGCGCGAGTTTTATCTTGAAAAAGTTACTTGTGGTTACTTCTAGAACATTCTAGAGGTCGGTTTGATGAAATGGATGCGCCTCCAGTTGGTTCATGTATCTCTATTAAGGGGGAACTTATCCCATCAATAAGGGAGCTATCCCACCCATAGAGGGGGATGATCCCATTGATAGTGGACCTGAATAACCTCTTTACAGCACTATAAATGAAGGCATTGAGCCAGAAGGAGAGGAGGTTGGAGCTATACATTTTCTTTGGGTAAATGCTGCAGGATTTAGGTCTTCCATTAGAGCCTTTGTGAGGAGAGATTGTCTTCACTTGATTCTACTTGGGAGAGGGTGAGCTTTGTCAAAGTAGAGGAAAACCCTTGATGGACCCTGGGAGGAACTTGCACAACACCAAGGCCAGGTTGTAAGAGTTTCTTTGTTTCGTTATTAATACAAACTGGTTTATTTTTCTCAATAGCTTGTGTTAATGAGTTATTTCATGTGTTCCTTGGTCTGCATGTTGAATATATGTTTTATTATATGAAATGCAAGTGCTTGGTAATTGTTTGATTGTTTGTGGTTGCAGGAATTGACTTGAAGGAGGAGCTCATCCGGATCGTCAAGAACGGACTTCAACAACAGCGTTTTGGAATAAGGTAAGCCTAAACACTTGTAGTTTTCATGTTGTAAAAGGTGTATTTAGAGAAAGATCATTCCATTTTGTCTTGTTTGTCATTAGAATGTCTTAGACTTCTAGGAAGGTCAGTCGTGTCCGCACCCTTGACAGATTCCGTGTGACATCAAGTCAATAGCTTTTGATTTTTCATGTGCATTTACACTGTCGTGACTTCTTTAAATCTCTATCAAGTTTTCTTGGTGTTTTGAATTTATTTTTGGAGAAATTCTTAATTTTATTTCCTTTGGTCATTACTCAGAGGTTTGCCTCAGTTCCTTAACAATGTTTCATCATGTTTTTTGCTTTCATTTTTGCAAAAAAATTCCCCCTCAATCGCTTTTATTGTCTTCACTTTTGATCTTCATAATTTTCACCCAATTTCCTTACTTACACTCCATTGATTCTTTAGTTACATTAATGAAGGAAATAGTCTTTTTGTTGTTCTTTTTTCTGATTTGGAATCATGTTGTGTTTGTTTTGAAGAATTCTCTTGCATAAATTACATTTGCATAGTTAGAATTATCATTTTCATAGCATGAATGGAAATTGTGCATATATTACATTTGCATAGTTTTCAAGCAAATTGTAGATAGATTACATTGCATGGTTTGGCATTTAGGGCTTTGAATTGCATTGGAAAATTAGAAATGGTGCATTTTGGAGTTAATATTTTAAAGAAACTCTCTCCTTACTTTACTAGAATTCATCAAAATGAAAAGATCACAATATCATATTAGATTGCATTAAATTTTTGAGTCGGGTCATAAAACCATCAGTTTCACATTCATTTACCCTTGAGTAAATAACAACTTTTAAAATAAAGACTAATAAAATCAAGCTACAGATATTTTATTTTTAGGGCTCTTTCCCACCTACAGTAGATCAAGTTGTAGGGCTTTGGAATAGGGAAGTGAGTTAAACTTCCAAAGCTGCAAACAAACATTAGCATATTTTGATAGGGAGAAAAAATCATTTACTACAATTTTTCTCTTAGAATCTCCCATTACAGAGTCAAGCACATGATCACATCAGACCCAGGTAAGTGATCGACCCCACTTCATTGGTTACATTAGAGTGATTTATACATACTAAAAATGGTGCTAAAAGTTACTTTGGAGTCACTTGGAAGTAGACCTTAGATTAACCATGTTGAGGAACTTTCATGGGGATTGAGCTTTGTTACTATGCCCTTATGTGTACGTCTGATATGTGACTATCCCCCCAAGATAAATCGTTTTACGTGGTAACCTTAGAGACTATAATATTAGGGATTTTACACGAGGTGATGGTGGAGGGGAAGTCTCACCTATACCCAAAACAAACGTTGGCTACACTCACTTGAAACTTTATGGAGGGGTTTGAATCCTTAGATTTACTAGCGTGTGTTAATTGTTTGTTTTTACTTTTTTACAAATCTTATGTGTGGATTGTTATTTTCAATTGTTAATATTGATACTAAATTTATCCAAGTTGAATCTAATGGCAACAATGTTGGAAGTTATCAATAAAGACCTCCCTTTTAATGGGAACCCTAATCCTCTCCCTAATTTTTCAAATGTCAATCTTCCTTATATGGCTACATTGTCATTTCTTGGATTCATAATAGGTTTACCGGTGTGGTTGTTTTCAACTTATTTGATCCAAAATACCCAAACTATTCCACCTCAAACGAGTGCATCATCTCAACGTCACCAACATTTATTGACTCTTTACCTTCGTCACCTAACATATCCTCGTCTCCTTCTTCTTCTTCGCTTGGTAAAAGCCTTGATGCTAGTAACCAGGTGACTAAGAAGAAGAAGAAGAAGCAAGATAAAAAATAAGTCAACCAACCAACCGTGGTTGTAGGTAATGGAAATGTTGAGGAAACGTCCAGTATGGATCATAGGCCTAGATACCCTTGCAATATTTGTAAGGGCGACAAATTCCTTATTGATTTTCCTAGTATTCCCAGGTTCTTGGAAGTATGGTCAAAAAATTATTATCAACCTATTATTGATCCATCAACGAGTAATTGTGCGGTTCTCAGGAAAAAGGGTAAAGTTAGGTTTCCTTGTAGGTTATGCAAAGGCATTCATCATAGTCACATTTTCCCTCATATGGATGAAGCCTCAAAATTGTTGGAAAAAAATCACTTCGTCAACTAACGATAGGTTAGGGGAAAGTTTATGGTAACCAGTTGGAGAGTGAAACACATATCAATCAAGTTGATGAGCCATTGGTTGATCAATTGGTCGACTCAATTCTATATCCATTTGATCCCATCCTCCCTTTAGACAATGAACCTTATACCACTCAAGTTACTCTTGTTAATTCATATTATTCTATGCATGGGGGAATTTCACATGTTTCCATTAATCCCCCTTCAAGTTATGAGACTACTTACTTTGATTGGATTATAATGACAAGACCTCATCTTCCTTCTTCCACCCATTTCCAAATCATCGTGAAATCATATGTTAAGAATGTGCAATGCAAAAATGTAGATGAAGGTGCATCTGTCAATATTTTATCCTCATTTGCTTGGCAAGCTTTGGGTTCCCCCTCAGCTTATACCTGTTACACGAAATCTTTTGGCTTTTAACAAAACCATTAATGAGCCTTTAGGGATCCTTCGTAAGATACCCAAGAGGATAGTTGTTTTACCGTGTCAACCTCATTAAAAAATGAAACAACTTCTTATGAGCATAGCTATTTTTGTTTCAAGCTCACATAAACATGAAACTGCCCACAAGGATAGTTCTTTTACTACATCAACCAAGTTAAAAAATTAAACTCATTATGAGGATGGTACTTTTACTCTATCAACCTTGTTAAAAAATGAAATAGGTTTCCATAAGGATGGTTCTTTTACTGTGTCATCCTCGTTAAAAAATGAAATAGGTATCCATGAGGATATTTATTTTACTGTGTCAACCTCGTTAAAAAATGAAATACATACCCAAGAGGATAGTTCTTTTACCATGTCAATCTCATTAAAAATGAAACAGGGTCTTATGAGCATAGTTATTTTTGTTCTAAACTCGCATAAACATGAAACTACCCACGAGGATAGTTCTTTTACTGTGCCAACCTCCTTAAAAAATGGAACAAGTCGTTATGATGATGGTTCTTTTCCTGTGTAAACCTCGTTAAAAAATGAAACAAATGCTTGTGAGGATGGTTCTTATATTGTGTCCAACTCGTTAAAAATGAGCATATTTCCTTTTCTTGTGTCAAGATCGTTAAAAAGTGAAAGAAGGTTCCAAAATCATGGTTCTTTTCTGCGTCAAGTCGTTAAAAAATGAAACAAATCCTTCCCTAATTAAGTCGAGTCTTTCACATGATCACGTAAATGAACCTTCACTTCATCCTCCTATTAGCAACCAATAGTGTACTGAGGTGAATGAAAGGAATATTGGGGGGCATGTGCCTATGTCCTTATGCTGGGGCGTGAAAAAATCTCAAGCATAATTTTCCTTTTTCTCAAGCTTGTGTAAAAATGGAACCACTTTGAAGCATAGTTTTTCTCTGTTTCAACCTTGTATATAAATGAAATCTACTTCGAGCCCATTTTGGTTATTCTTTTCATGCTCATAAAACATATGAAACTTCCGAGTTCTTTCCATCTTTTCCTACTCGTTAATTAAATTGAAAGTCGATGATTTGAGTATATTTTTATCACTTTTTCAAACTCATTAAAAATTACAAAAAAGAGAAACCCTGGAGTTCTCTTTACGCCCTTTTCAGGCTCCTTAAAAAAAATTCACAAAGTACTTGATTATTCGAACTCGTAAAATTAAATGAACAACCATCTATTCAGTATAACTTTACCCCTTTTACAGGCTAAACTAGATACTTACAAATAAGTTATTGAGTAATCGTGGTCAATAGAGTTCTCTCCTGCATTATTTTACCATTTTTTGGGCTTAAGGGACTGAATTTACAAAAAAATGACATTGTGGAGTTTACTTATGTTTTTTTCCCAACTCCCTAAAAAGGAAAAACACTAACCTTTACTTTCTCCAGGATTATTAAAATTTACGTTGAAAGAGTTGAATGAGTTTTATTTTCGTGTCTTTTCAAACAATTTAAATATGAAAATGGCATCAAGTTACCCCTTCACTAGACTCGTAAAATTTAAACAGTGTAGGACTCATTAAGAATGACGAGACCGAACCACTCCTTAGGGTTCATTAAAAATACTTCGGAGGACTCATCCGAAGGATGATCTTACAGGACAAGTATATGTTATCCTCCTCAAGCTTGTAAAAAATAAATAGGTACTTTCCAATAAAGGTGGGGAAAAAGTGAGAAAGAACCGTTTTTTGTATTTGTAAAAGGTAGTGTGTCTCTCTTGAATATGACGCTCCTTAATTTTTGTGTCCGAGTTGGGAAATCCATTTGCTACTCAGTTGACCATATATACCTCATTAAAAGTCCTCAATTGGTTTGGGTTTTATTTTTTGAGTTAAATATTTCCAAGTCATCATGTTGTGTCTCTAATATATTCAAGAGGAGTTCAACCTCAGTTAAATTACTTTGTCAATCATAGCCTTTAGTTACATTGACCATCCCTAAGTCAGTCTTGGATTACTCCAAATTGTTGTTCTTAAAACCTTCACATATGTTTCGAGTTGTAGGCCCTCTTATGACGGGTCACTTCCTATCGACTTCAGCTCATTATCTAGGAAGTTGACCTAGAAACCTTCAGTATCTCGAAGCTTGCATGCCTTAATGGCAGGTTTCTCTCCTTCGATGATAAGTTATCCTCATTGACCTTCAATCGAGTGATTCTATGAGTGTTCTACATCAACGCACCTATTTTCACTTCATAGATTGTACTGGAAGTGCCTTGAGAGCCATTTTCATTATTAGTGGTTTCTCTAGCACTTCCTAACGGTTCACATCATTAACTGGTAATCAAGTGGTTTCTACCATGGTTGACTATGAGACATTCATTCGCATGACTAGATTCATACTATAGATCAAGAGATGGAGATCAAGAACCTAAATCTAGTTTCATCCATCTAAGCTGCATGGAGTTATTAAATATTCATGATTGTAAAAATAGATCCATTGATGGTTGCATCCATACTATGTCGTCTATTGACATGGATCTTCGGATGTATTACGTGTTGTACTTTGAGACATTTATGTTCTGAGTATGGGAATTCCTACCTCAGCAACAATATTATATATTTCATTGTAACTTTTGTTTAATTGTTTCAGGTCCCTGACAGCGATCTCTAACCCAAACCTTGGCATGATAAATCACTTCAATCATCAAAATATATCTTTTGACTTTGCACTTTAGGGGTAATATGTTACACATCATTTTGTCGAATTAGGCAAATGATCATCATTTTGGATCTTTCGTTATCCATAAATGTGTCCCAGATCATTCCCCTACAAATTTTGAATCCAAATTATCCAAAAGAAAGTGTAATTCCTAGAACCCATGGTACAAAACCTTGTTTTTGGCTACCCACACAGTTTCCTAGTTCCTTTTTGTGCATATGTAGAGAAGACCATTAGGAGCTACACATAAGTACACATTATCTTACACTCTGAGTGTTGCACATGACTTAATGCATGTAAAAATAAAAAGTAAATTCTAGAAGCTTGTTGGTAGCATTTATCCCAACCAAAAAGCTTCAAATGGTTTCCTATTCAGTCCTGATCCATCCCATCATAGAGAAACTCCCTCTCTTTGTGGAATACATATCCCACCATTAGTGGATCTCATCCCTTGGAAAATGTATCCTAAACTTCCCACTCTTGGCCTATAAAGCTAACCCAGGCCTAAGGATTGAGGAGGACTGTTGGAAGTAGGCTTATGCTGCATGATTAAGGTTGGAAGGTTATTCATTCAAGGAGAGGGTTGGATATTGTGGGAAGGGACTTGCAACATTAAGGCTACATGGTTGTAAGGCTATTCTCCATTTTACTAATTTAAAGGAAATTGGTTTTTCTCAATTACATCTCTGTTGATATAATTTGTAGGATTACTTGATCACCTACATAGATTGTGATTGTATATTGATCATTTTATGATATATGATTATTTAATTAGTCTATTATATCTTATGATTATATATTGGATGCTTTGACCTCTTGTTTGTTTCTGTCAATCAAGATCTCCTTTAGGATTTCATGGAGAAGTTGTGGGGAGCAATAGGAGGATATCTAAAGCATCAAAGAGCAGATCAACGAGAAATTTGAAAGGGACTTCATTAATCATTTCATTTAAATGGTAAGTGGACTCTATCATCATATTGGTATCATTCACTCATAGTCTAGATAAAGGTAGCAGTTCTTGATTTGTTTTTTATTAGGTTTCTTTGAAGCGTAGGGAGATTGTTATTTTCTGTAAGAGGGATAAGTCCACATAACAACTATCTCTATCTAACTCATTGCTTCCCAAATAAGCCCAAGCCAATAATTGGGAAATTCCACAATTATGAATTGCGTAATCCTCATAGACCTTCCTTTGATTGGATGCACCATATGTACAATTCAGATAATTGTATAGTTGATAGTACATGGTCCCTCAACTCTAATCTCAACAGGGTAACTCTAAGATCTGACATGCATGAGTTATTTATGAGTGAATCATCAGTTAACTAACTGTTCAACACATGAAGCAACTCCCCACTATCTGACCTCCTACTAGTTCCTCCATCAAAAAGAACTAGTTTAACTAGCTTTAACTTAGTTAAACTGAATTAATCAATTACAACTCAAAACAAACTCCACTGAGGCTCCTAATTGTAGGAGACACTCTACAAGACTCTAGTTAGATCATCAACTCGAATTAACTGAGCCGACTAAGTCAAATTAACTTAGTTAACTAATACAAGTTGTCATGGGATGTGGAATTACAATTTTATTCCCAATTTCGTCCAAGGAATAATTAAATTAAGATCTTTCTTAATGCTATTTTTAACATTTCTTATTGTTATTTTCAACAGTTAGATACTTCCAATGGACCTAGTACACGAAAAATGAGAAATACAATAAAAAACATGATTTTTCTTATAATAGTGTCCATCATAAGTTTACAAAATGTGTACTCCTTGGATGAGGAATTAAACTCTGCATCCAATGAGTGCTCCCACTCAAAATTTCAGTAAAACTGTAGGGAGATAAGTTTAAAATACAAGTTGAAAAAGTCAATTTTTTTTCTTTTTCCCTCTAAATTTGATGATGTTATCTAATATTATTATTATTTCCACTTTGTTTTATAATATTCCTTAGGAGGCCCATTTTAGACCTAAAAGATTCTCTAAATGGAAGCCCTTATGAGAGAAAAACCACTTTATTATTTATCCTCTTCTTGTTATTATTAATTCATTTACATCCTTCACTTGCCACCACCAGTGTGTAATCCCCAATTCACGATACATGAGAGCAAGCACTCACTTTAGAAATATACCTAACGAAAGTCGCCACTTCCATAGCTATGCAGGCCCCAACCTCCAATAGTTCTTAGGCCGCCATCTAAAGGAATCCACTACTCCCTACACTAGCAAACCACCACTTGCCACTAAAGGCCCCAACATTCAAACCCTTGCGGAACACCTTTCATACATTTTCAAGTTGAGCCCATGTAACTCAACTTAATCAATTATAGGCTACATTTCATCGATTTTCATACTAGACCCTGTTGGGATATATTTTTATCTCCTTTTTGACATCACATTTAACCATTTTATCTTTCCACCCTCCTTCATTTTTTCCTTTTGATACCCTAGAGTTGTCTCTATACTTGTCAAATGGTCGTAGTAAATGAATGGAGGTAAAAGTCATGAATTAGGCTCATTTTCATGATTCTTTGGTTGATATATATAGATGATTAAGAAAAATTTATATTCTATTGCTAATCATAAACATGGATACAACTTTTCTAGGACTCTTTACATGAGGATGAGGACTCATCAGCACTTCACTTGTTAATCTGGAAGTTTAGCACTTGGATTAGTAATTTAGTACCAAAAAGATATTCAATACTTTGTTTGCACATGATTTGGTACCTTTTCCCAAGAATTCGGTATTAGCCAGAAATCAGATACTATATTTTTTCACTTTCTTCGGTAATAGTTACAGACATGTGGTACTTTCTCCGAGGAATTCAATACCATGCCAGATATTTTTGGGATGTGTTGGAATTTGCATGGAAAACACCTTAATGTAATTAAAGACAAATACCAATCCTCTTGGATGTTATTTCATAAGGATTGGAACGATGTTCCACAAAATCTAATCATGTCTTAATTTGAAATTAAAAACTTATCTTGTACTATTTATGTTTCATTTAGTTTTTAGAAATATATTGGGACAATGACCTCCTTAAAATGAGTCATAAGTGGTGTCACCAATTTAGGAAGAAGAGGAGGAGAAGAAAGAAAGTAATAGAATTCTTGGCATAACATCTATGAACTTTATCAAAATCAAACAACTTCGAACTATGATATATATACTTCATTGAATATATTTAATATAATACTTAGACAACTATTTTCCTAATTATTGATTTGTTGATAAGTAGTTAAACATATTATTGTTAGTCCCGCTTGTCTAAGATTGTTGGCAAGGGCCCACCATCAGTCTCATTCAAGCCATGTAAGGTTAGTTTTAGCTAAGATCTTGTGTGCATAGTTAATTTTCATTTATTAAAGAATTATTACATTCTTTTCTTGCTAGAAATCCTCATCTTTTATTACTGAGGATTGAAAGTTTTATTTCCTATTAATTATTGCATGTTTGTACATTTATGGTTTGATTAGCAAAGCTAGAAATTTGTGAATCGAAGCCCATTAGTTGTGAATTAGATTTTTGTGAGCAATTTGAAGAGGAAATAATGTTAATCGAATGATTAGATTACTGTAGATTGAGTTTACGCATAGACTCTATTTTGTAATTTAAACAATGGGGATTTTCAATTAAAGTTTTAGTTGATCAAGATTGAGAAAACATTTAGATCTCTTCTATATAACCATTGTGGTTTTCAGGTTTATTTGATACTTCATTTCAATCTTTACCAAATTTTCATTTCACACAATATTTCGCTAGATTCATTATTTTGTTCTCATATTCGTTAGTATAGTAACTTGTGATAAAATTTGAATTGATTTTCTTAGGCTTAAAATTTAAACAAATTTTGAATTTGGTTTCTTGATATATTTCGATATGTAAGAGTATTATATTACTCACAATATTGTGTTAATGTACAGAGAAAAACTACCATTATATAGCAATGGAGGAGGCCCAATATTGGTTAAGGATAACTATGACAACTTAGTACATGCAAGTCCCTATGTGATCTTACAACTCACCATACTTAACTCATAGGCAAATGAAGTGTTGGAAAATACAAACTCAAACACCCCCCTTAAGAGAAACATAGGGAGTAACTAAAGAAAAACAAAGAATGGGTCTCGGCAATGAGGCCTGATTAGGTACCCATATACAAACTCTCATAAGCGGAGAAAGAAAGAAAAAAAACCATAGGAACCCCCCTAAAAAGAGAGAAAGGTTTAAATGCTCAAATCATCATGGAGATGAAATTGTAGATCCCATAATGATCCACTGAATCGAAAGAACATAGACCTGCTTCAATGAAGAAGTATGGAATGTTGAAGTACCAAAACTTTGAAGATGAGAGTCGTGAAACCTCAATGAGGTTGGTCGATCTCTAAAGTAGGATTGTTACAGAGGCACAACTGTGGCAAACACTATCAACTTCTCCAAAAAATGCTTCAAAGAAACTAGTTGTCGATAAAGAACTAGGACAAAGTCTTCAAACAAAAGCAACACCATCAACCAACAAACAAATAATGAGGCTTGTAAGTGTAGAAAATGTTGTACAACAACACTTCTAAAGTTGTATGAACACTATAACCATCACAAAAAAATGACAATTGTTAATAAAGCAACAACAATAATATTTTTCACCATCTAATTTCCTCCCTTAAAACACAACTGTGGAAGGAGAGCTTCAATGCATTTTGCAGCAAAAACAACTCATGCTCTAGAACCAAGCAATAGAGAAAGTTAATGTGTAGTGGAAGCACTTTGGGCCTCATGAATCTACATGGGAGATGGTTGATCAGATGTGGGTTTTATATCCTTTCTTTTTGTTGGTTGAGCAGATGTGTTTGGTATATGTGTTTTGCTTATATATATATATATATATATATATATATATATATATATATATATATATTATATATATATTATTTATTTATTTATTTTCCGAAGAAATAGAGCGCGTAATTTTCATTAATTTCAGAAAATTACATGTTGTTGATGCTGAAACGCATATGAAGTATTGTGGGTAAACCACTTACAATATCCAATACTTTAGGGAAGTATGCAAGAAAAGCCCTCAGGGGCATCCAGAAACAGGGTATGTAAACCCCAACAGGAGTATACGCCTACCCAAAACTAGCTAATAAAAACAGTAAATAAAACAAAAGCTCAGAAACCGGGTATGTAAACCCCAAACAAGAGTATACCCTACCCTAACAAGCTGATAAAAACAGTAAATATCGATGGCTCCAGTGGGATGTGCAGGAAGATGCAACCAGAGGGAAGAGGCACGAAATGGAGGCCACACCCCCATCCCCTCAACTCTCCACCAAAAACCCGCAGAAATCCACACATATGTCCAGTGAAACCAGAATAAGATACGAACCAAATACAGCCATAGAAGAGTGGCACGAATCGATGCAGATCCCTCGACACTCTCAAAAGCTGCAATGGTAGACTAGCAGAGGACCAAAAAAAGGACCCAACAACAGCAATGGAGCCCGAACAGGTCCCAATATGGGCTGAGGTGGGTCGGTTCGGGGGCAGAGGCGGCTAGGGCAGCCACCTCGCCCCCATGAAGGATATCAGGCCCGAAGCCCCGGTTCCCACACAGCGGCGCAGCACAAACGCACAGAGGCCAAAACCCCTTGCTAAAACCGCCAAGTCAGGGACAGAAGGTTGAAGAACGCCGCCGCCGCTCAGGTCAAAACCCGGGTCACGAAGTCTCACCGCAGTCGCAAAACCTCCAGATCCGGATCCGCAGAACCGACCAGATGCAGCAAGCCCCGGCGAGGAGCAGGTGATGATAGTCTGGAGGCCGACCAGATCCCCACCCGCGTATGGCCCTTCCGCCGTAGGCACAGGCAGCAGCCAAACCCAGAAAACCCTAAGTCGCCGCGCCCCCCGCAAGTCTATTCTATATATATATATATATATATATATATATATATATATAGCAGAAACAACTCATGCTCTAGAACCAAGCAATAGAGCAAGTTAAAGTGTAGTGGAGGCACTTTGCGCTCGATGAAGCTACAAGGGAGATGGTTGATCAGATGTGGGCTTTATATTTTTCTTTTTTTGTTGGTTGAGCATATGTGTTTGGTATATGTGTTAAAAGCTCCATGGGAAACATGTTTTGTTGGTTATAAGCATCATTGAACATTGAGGATAGTGTTCCCCCAACGGGGGGGAGTTGTAACAACCCCAGGTTGATTTTCCATGTAAATAAAATAAGACCAAGGTCATGGGACACGTATTCCAAGATGAATGATGGGAAAAAAATTATATTTGGGATCACTTGTGATTTAATAATGGTTGTGGAAATTGGGAAAGGCATTCACAAAGGAAAAGAGGCAATAATTGGCATTTAATTATGAAAATAGGAGAAAAGGAATATGAAGAGACAGAAATTTGCATGCAAGGGAAAATGAAGGAAAATGAAGAAAAAGGAATCAAAGAAATAGTTCACAACTTTTGGTCAGTTGATAGCTTTTGTCAGTTTAGCTTTTTGACAGTTTTGAGTTTAGCTCTTGTTCATTCTCTCATACACTCTTGCAAAGTAAAGGAAAGTAAGGGAGCACAAGGGGAAAGTTGGATCAATAGCTACAATAGAGATACTTTGCAAATAACATGTTGCATGGGCGATTTCTTTGTTGGTTTTTGGATGCATGGTATATGCATGTGGTTCCTTGGTTTTGTGTTGTTATTGGAATGGATATTTTCTTGGATTAACAGTGGTTTCAGCCTTGCCATGTCATTCCCTCGAGAGCCATGGTGTAGTGGGATCCCCATTTGGGTTTTCTGATTGGTTCTCAGGTTTCCTATGGTTGTGTGTTGGGAAAAAAATTTGGAGCCTTGAAACATCTTGGGTTCCCTAGAGGCTATAGGTTGATATGGGAGATATCTAGAGCCCTGTAATAGATTGGGTTCCCTGGAGGTTGTCGGTTGAGTTACTAGTTCTTGGAGACCTTGACAACTTAGGTAGAGACTAATTTGGGTTATGTTAGAGATTTTTGGATTCTATAGGTGATATTATTGTGCTTGAGAGTTGAGGTGGTTTGGCCTCTAGAAGCCTTGGTTGGTTTTATCTTGGTTTAACTCATATGATCCCACATTCATGCTTGGAATATGGTGTGGGGGTGATTGGTTGAAAGAGAGATTTGGTTCAACCCAATCTATGGTAGGGTGGTACGTGAAAGTCCATGACTTGGATAAAATTTGCTTATATTAATATGATTTATTTCCCTATTGTGATCTATGAGCACTTGTATTGATTATCATGTTGATCTTATGGTTGATTGATCATAGTTCCTATTCAAGTTATATCACGACTATATGCATGGCTTTATGATGTGCTCTAGCTGTGGCTCTTGTTCATGATTTGATAATTTATTGGATGGTCAATGGATGCATGGCCTAATAACTATTGTTGTAGCTAGCTTGAGAGGGTATGGAGCCTTCTTGGTCATTCTCAAATGAAGTTCAAAGTTTGATGATCAGATATGCATTCATGACTTATAACTTTCATGTTTACTATCTGTTTGAGGAAATGCCTATCTTGCATTTGGCATGTCTAGGTCAAGATCTTTTTCAAGTTTTGATTGTTTAGCATTGCTATCATAACTTTTATGATTCTAGAAAGTTACAAGTAGTTTTCGAAAGTGGTCTAGCTTGAAAAAGTGGCATAGATCCCGCGACCACATGCACTGAATAGGGGAACTTTGGTCATAACCACATGCAGACATGCTTATGGGTGTATTTGGAGCCTCATAACTGTATACATAGTGTGTCAAGGGTGTGGTTGGGGAGTAAACATAGTGAGAAAGGGTTCCAGCTCAGAGGTTGATGACCTGGGGTGGTTGGTAGACTCCTGAGTGATATGTAGTCTCTGAGATATGTCAGTTTACTTTCGGTCTATAGGCCCCACTTCCATATTAGGAACTTGGAAGTTAGGTCATATCATAGTGACACACAACTCATGTTTGTCGTAGAGAGATTGTAAAATTGGGTAAATGTGGGAGGGGTAGTTACAAATATGTACAAGGAGCCATAAGTTTTCAGGAGTTCAATAGCATTAAGTACATGAATAGACCTAATGCACAACAAAATCATGATCTAATGCACAAGGTCAGGAATTTTTCCATTCCCTCTTTTGATGGGTCACCCAAGTGTTCAACATGGGCTTGGTTATAAAAATTAGACACCTGCTTCCAACTTAAACCAATGTTGGAAGAAAATGCTATCAATTTGGTACCTTGCATCTGGAAGGGGAAGCACATGAATGGTGGTATCATGGATTGGTCATTTTAGGGGATGCTAGCATAACCTCTTACAAGGAAGTCATTCAAATATTGATATATAAATTCAATCAGAAAGATTTAGATATACACTTCAGAGAGCAAGAAAAAACACAAGTAGAGGGACACTAGAGTCCTACATTTTAGAGTTCTAGTAGATAGCAGTCATGCTAATATATATATTTGTGTAGAGATTGGTCATGCTCCTCATAGAGGCTTTAGTTGAACCACTACATGGTTTGGTCAAGGATTTCAAACCTCCACCTTACATGATGCCATCATGAACGCACAAGATATGGAAGATGTAGTACCAAAGGTGAAATTTCCATCCAAATCTCTCATGCCTCCAAAGCACAATGATAAGAAACCATTTCAGAAATATGGAACTAGAAAGGATAGGTTGATGAGGAGACTCATAGCGAATTGAGGAGGAAGAAACTCTACTTAAGTTACAAGAAACCATGGGAACCCAGTCGCAAATTTTTTGGGAAAGGGGAAGATCCATTATATTGCAGTAGTGTCTAACAATAATGAAGATGATACAACA